>JAPZDY010000001.1:7029483-7055402 GCA_029783645.1 Ctenochaetus hawaiiensis
TGGGCGGGGCAGAGCAGGATTCCTCTGCTGCTCCCGGAACAAGGTGGCAAAGGTTGACCTGGAAACTCCCCTGAATAAATTAAAATTTTCCCCGCCCAATGCGCCACTGGCGCACAGCGGAAAGTGTACGATAGGGCCCCATCTATTTCTATCCCATTTTAGTTTCATGTCAGAGCATCCCATGTTGTTCGAGCAAAATACTTTAAGCGCTTCTGTGTGCTAGAGGAGATAATCATGCCGGGCAAAGCCATCTGATCTGTATGTGTGTACATGTTCCTTACGTGTGTGCTTCAGTGTGTGTGTGATTGCAAACTGATCTGAGCACTTGTAACTCTGCACCTTTCCAGCTCTTCCTGAAACATACCAGCACACTATCATAGCCTGTCTCTCACACATAACATGTCCTAGTAGGGCTTGACAATCAGGCCAACATTTCCTGATAGTGATACTGGCCTGACTAGACCTGACCTGGTTGCTCTTTGTTAATTAGACAAATATCACAAAGCTTTGTGTTGTTTTCAATGTTTAAAATTCATATTAGATATTATCTCAGATCAGACATTTGAAAAAACACACAATCTTAAAAATCAGTGGGAAATTTGTATTAACTATTTAAGGTAAAAAAAGACAAACTGAACAACACATTGCATCTTGTGTTATATGTAATCCAAATATTACTTTTTTTGCAGAGACTCTGAGTAAACCAAACTTTCCTTGTTAATCCAGACCTTCTATTTATTACCTGCACGCTGGCCATTACTACCCTTTGTCTTCCTCTACAGGCAGGCAGGCAGGTAGTGCTGTTTTTAAATGCTCAGATTGCCTTTTCTTTGCCAACCATTAACATTTCGACCAGAGAATGTAAGTTGTTAGATTCTTCTAACTTAGTGACTCTAACTGTTCTTCATAATTTATATATTACAGTATATACAATTGTTAACATTGTAAGGTATGTGAAGGAGAGATTATTCTGATTTCTTAAAAATTGCAAAAGTATGCTTACATCTCTCCAGGAGAGCTCAGTTTTATCCACAGTGCCAGGGTCATGGAACCTAACGCTCCTAGTTTCTGTGAAGGAGGTGAGACCAGACATCCATCTTTTACTGGCTGAAACAGCACACTACTGGATCCGTCAGAGACCCCTTCTAAACTGGTTGAGGTTCCAGTCTCTGTCTGAGTCCCAGGACGAGTATCATTTCTGTCTTCAGTTACACAGGTACCCCTGAGGGAATAAGGTTAACATATATCAATATATCGTCTCAGGGACCATTACAAGTGTACGCCACATTTCAAAATCTTTTATATAATAAAGAGACATAATATGGGGTTACCAAAATTAACTTACAAGCAAGGTCAAAGCTTAATTTGCATTGACGGAAAGGTCAGAGGTCATTATAAACAATACAGACTTCTAAAATGCCTTAAAAAATTACAATGAATTTGATCTACCTGTGTGCCAGTAGTAACAGTGGGGCATACGGAGGTGAGGAGGATCTATAGGGACATTCCTGGACACAGAAAGCTTGATAACATGCCATCAGCTCAGACTGGGATGACGGGGACTGACAGTAGCTACTCCGCTCTGGAAACCCACAGGTGGAACGAGCCGGAGAGGTGGACACAGGTTTGAAGGCAGCAATGTTCTCCATTCTTGGGAAATTTCCCTAAGAATGAAAATGGAGTATTATCATTTATCTAACCAACATTTCTTGCTACTTATTTGCAGCAGAAGCACATTTAGAAATTTAAATAAAATAATCATATAAAATGTCACTTTATCAATCAGGTTATGATATAACACAGACCATTTTTTTCCAAATGTATGGTCTATGGTACGTTTGAAATTTTTTAGTATGCATGATTTTTGCACCATGACAAGTTAAAATTTCTGCAGTGAAAAAGGCCTGTTTAGCTGTTATGAAACAATTCATTTACAGTACACTGCCTGATACAAAAAACTATCACACGGTCTTTGGATCAGAAATTAAAATTACCTTTTCAAAGCCAATCTTACCTGTGATGAAGCAGGTATTGGGCACAGGCTGAAGAGGAGAAGAATTAACCACAGGAAGATATGATGGCACCTCTTCCTTTTGACCATGTTTTTTCCTCTTTTCTTTCTTTCCTCTTTTCCTTCAGTGATGTTTTCCAGGTGAAATGGCCAGGGAAAAACAGGGCACCTCCTCCTTTTCTCCATCATTGCCTCTATTTGCTTGATTTCACCCTCTGTTTCATCAGCTGACAGAAGCCCAGAGACATATTTCCTCCTGCTCTTGTGCCCCTCTTCTACACATTCCCTCAGACATTTTAGGTCTTTTCTTACTTCTTTGTTGCATTTATTTTTCAAGTTAAACTGCTCATCTCTTCTTTCTTGATTCATCCTTTCTCTGCTGACTCGTCTACCACATGTTTGTCTCTTTCTTTTCTCTCCCTCTTCCTCTGCTCCCCTCAAGATGCCTCTCTGTTCAATCCATCCATGGCCTTTGACCTCACAGGGATCTGGAATCTGATTCTCCATGGGTTCCAGGATGGTCCAAGGTTTTAGGATCTCAGACGGGGGTTCTGGAACATTCCTGGATGTTGAGGGACGTTCTAGAACTTGGATTTCTTTCGGAAGCCTTTCTGCAGCACTTGAATAAGTGATGACTGTCATGGTTTCATGGTTCCAGGGTTACAGGGACATTTTTTACAGGCCAGTGCCCCTGGGGCGAAACTACGAAGCTTAGCTCTCCGTTACACTGTCTCTTTCCCTTGCACACACACCCACACACAAACCACAACCAAAGCCTTCACATGATAGGTAGGATTTCACAATCTAGAGAGGGAAAAGAGAGAAGGAGAGACGGAAAGAGATACGCGGTCAGACCAAAATCCAACATGAGACAAATCAGAGGAGAGTGAAATGCCATGCAGGCTATTCCCTAGCCAAAGCCTACACTATCATGTACAGCTTGATGGAGGCACAGCTCAACTGATACTGCTACATTGCTTTCCCCTATTCTTCATTTTCCATTGAATTAAACATGCCCTTTTTCCTCTGACATGTGGCCTCCAGGTTTTTATCCAACTGAACGGGTTTTCACATAAGTTTGTTGGAAATTGAGGCTTAGGCCAAAGCTCTCTTCATTACAATACTTATCAGCTTCAATTTCACATTTTGACACACACAAAAAAGGCTGGCAGTACAGTTATCTCTAGTGTTGAATTACTTGGACCGTCTTGCCTGCAGTGTCCGTCAAAAAAACAGGAAAGCTCACGGTGTTTCTCGTAACGGGTATAAAATGTCGTACAAAGGTGTAAATCTATGCAGATATTGTAACATGCTAAAATCTTTGATCTCTCCTTCTGGTTACCTGTCGTAATGGATTCCCGAAGCTCTATCCACATCACAAGTGCAGCGTCAAGATAGCTAAATTCAACTTGTTGCTCTGGCATGAGTGGAGCAAAACAAGCTAACCGTTACCTGTATTTGACTACACACCTGTCTGTGAGGGATAACAAACATCGCTCCAGAAGAGAAAATAGTCCTTTCCAAACATGACTCAATTGTGTTGTCCGTTGTCCTAGCTGTCAGGTCGACAGTAAAAAAACATGAATGGCAGCACCACTGAACTTGATAAAGCTCCTCTCTTTTTCTCTCTGTCTTACCTCTCTCATTCAGAACATGCAGCACGCGGCGTTAAGGAGATTACCGCGAGACGCCATCTGGCCAGCAGCGCTCGAGGCGGCAGGATACTGGGCGCAAAGTAACGATGATGAGAAACAAGTAACGGAAACTTGAGAGCCCCGAAGGCGGGATGAGAACAGACAGTGCGACATATCAGTTTTGTATTTGTTACAAGATACTTAAGATTGTCCCTGACTGCAAGGCATTAAAATAAGATTTAAATAGCCTAATAAAACCCCCGCCTAGACGGTTGTAATGCTTCAGCCCCCAACCAAGTGGGATGCGTCAGGGTTTCAGACAAGTGGCTCTTGTAGAGGAACGCTTCTGCCGTTGCTAGGCGACGGTGATCCGCTCCGGCCACAGCGCGTGAGGGCAGGAAATGCTTAGAGGGACAATCAGTCAAATTTATAAATTTTTTCCCTTCAAAACATTAAATCTCAATCTAAGAGTGTAGGCTTATGAATTATGGCTCTGCTGTGAAAAAAAACAGAACAGAACAGAACAATAAAACAAAAACAAAACCATTAAAGGGATGAATTGTGGATGCATCGATAGATTTGGATCATTTATTTATTTGTATTTCTTGTTATAGAATGTGGAGGAAAGCGTCTTAACTTCATTTGGGCTCTCGAACATGGACACAACCTTTATTTGTCCACTTTCTTCTGGTTGATTCACACACTCAGTAACCTTAATAAGACCGGCGTGTTATAGGCCTGAAAACTCTTATTCCATCAAAATGAATTCAGGAAATTCAAAACTCTAAATTTGTTCTGAAAGTCTGAGTAAATAGGTCTGGTTAATCATTTTGTTAAGCTCGCTAACTCCTTCTGTTTCTTGACATTGAAAAACATCGACCATCTTTATCTCACAAAAAAAACGCAAAAGTTTATATAAGCAGAATATGGAAGTGAGGATGAATCATACTGACACCACCACCGTCAGAAAATCATGTTTAAAATATATTTATCTATATTTTTTACCTGTTCTTTGTTGCCTCTTTTTTGTTTGAATTCAGGCCTATAAAACAACAACTTTAGACATTTTTCCCACAAGTAACCTAAGCCTGTTACATGGATAAATCTGAATCCACTAACAAAATATAAACAAACCCCTGATCTCACAAACATACGCGCGCACACATACACACGCGCGCGCACACACATACACATACACAGCGGAAGCATGAGCTCATACTGTAGTTAAGACTTTAGCTGTGTGCGTAAATGCTCTGCATTTAAATTGTGTAAACATTTATACCCAAAAAAAGCCCTCTCTTATATTTTTTCCTGCCGACAAGTTTTTATGTTATCATACTAATCGCGTTTGAACAGCTGCAATTTGCTTTGGTTGAACAAAGGCATTCTAACTAGGTTTTAATTAAGTGTTCCTAATGACCTTAAGGAGATTAGAGGTTCGCCTTCTAATCAATACCAGGCAGAGAGGAGCAAAGGGAGTGGAGAGGAGGAGAGGGGAGATGGCTAGGGGCTTGGATAGAGGTAGGGAGGAAAGAGGTGGAGATGGGGAAAAAGGAGAAAGCAAAAGAGGTAAAGAGGGAGGAGGAAATGGAAGGTGGTGAAAGGAGAATGCAATTGTATCAATAAATGAGGGAAAGAGAAAATGGAGAGTACAGGATAAAAACTTTGAACTTTTTATTAAATATTTGTTAAAATAAACTAATTTGTTATTTGTTATTGTTTGCTGACTTGAAATCATAGTGGCATGGTTACTTGATTGTCTTCAGTAGCAACCAAGATGGCAATATGTCTTTAATTCTTAAAAGCAACATCACAAATTTGAGTAGACTTCGCATCTCTGTCAATGTCGGTGAGTAACTAGTGTAACACATTTGCATTCGTTGCAATTTCAATTTTTTTGTTTGTTTGTTTGTTCTCTAACAAAGCTGGGTGCTGGGACAAATTTGAATGCAATACTATCATGGCGGGGACAGCTGACAAGGAGCTTTCTTCACATTTAGACAGGCTCCATTAATAAAGCAAGATCTCTTCTATATTTGTAAGATTTTTGTCTGCATATTGTTCTATGCAACTTAAGTCAGTAATAAGTTACATTACCTTAATGAAGTAATTAAAATATACCTTACTTGTTACATTTTAAGAAGGCTAACTAATAAACTGTAACTTAATAAATTTCAAAAGTAATCCTTCTATAGCGGATCTACACACAAGCAAACATTCACATACATAGCACCATTTACCCAGAAAAGAGTTAAACCTCCTCTTTTAGCATCCCTCATCATATTCTTCTTTTACTTCTTTCTTTTTGTCTGAGAGGATGAAATGACTTCACACCACTGTGTCAGATAGACTATGATCATCAAGAGCTTTGTTAGCCCAGAAGAGTTTCTCTTATCCTCTCCTCATAAGACATTTGCATAGATTTGCACAGAGTGTGTCCACATGATAGAGAATCTAGTCATACATTGATTGTACTAATTTATTCAGCCAGGCGCATTCAATTCCAGAGATTGAAGTGCTATCACACAAACGGGATTAAAACCGGATGACTATTGCACAATTAATATTGTCTCATTTTCTCAATTGCTTATGTATGACTTATATTTGACTAAATTGTGTTTGCTGGTCTAATAACATTAAGGGTAATATGGTAAATGTAGGCTGTAAATGTACCATCTCTCTGACTCTCCAAAGCAGCATGAATATGTATGGAGACATCCTTGGCCTTGCAGCTGATTAGAACAAGTGGAATAAATTGATAGTCAGGCTGTGTGATTTTTGGTAAAAATACAATATCAGATTGTTCATATGGAAATGTTACACACGTACGCATGCCCAGGAATAAGCACACGAGCACGCGCACACACACGCACGCACACACACACACACACACACACACACACACACACACACACACACACACACACACACACACACACACACACACAAAAGCACTTCTATTTTAGGCCTGATGCATCCAAGAGCAATTTTAACTTTTGAGTAACTGAGTAGTGGTGAATGCCAGCTCATCATTTGGCTGCCATTGATATTATATATATTTGTAGTGTGTTTATACACATATCTGTGAGCATGTATATTTGTATGTACACATGCATATATATATATTTATGTATGTACATATTTAGGAGCAGTGTGGAATTTTCTTACAAATGAAGAAAAGTTCTGTTTAACATTTATTATTTCTCACCCAAATAGATTGCATGTACTCTGTAAGATTACATGCTCAGCACATGCATGTCCTTACTGATGTGCACAACATATTCAAAAGAGGACCCATTTGCAAAAGCATGGCTCCATGGCACTACTAGTGGTTTAAGGGCGAATCCCAGTTCTGATTTGTACTGCTTCCCCTACCCCTAGCCCATGGTCCTTCCCCTTCAGAACAAAGTCACAAGAGGCAGGATTAAAGTCTGCCCCTACAGAATTAGGACACCCCATCATGCCAGTGTGCATTTTCATATCCAGCCCAGAAGGTGGCAGTAATATGCGATCAAGCTGATTGTACAGCTAAAAGAAGAAGAGAGAATTTTTTAAAAGAAGAATAAGAGGAAGAGGAAGAAGAAGAAGAAGGAAGTTTTGTGTTGATGTTTTCAATATGCAGTCCTCAGCACCATAACACATTGAAATTACACCAAACTAAATTGATTCGATGGTTATTGCAAATCTTTATTGAGATCCTGCACTCTTAAGAGAAATTTTGAAACACAAAAAATTCTGCCTTATGTAAAAAAGATTTTAGTGGTTAAATCCAGTGAAGATACTGTCACAGTCAGATACTGCTATTGTGGACCATCTTGAAGAAAAGAAATAAATAGGTTGATGCTCACTAAGAAGCGGGAGGATGTGAGGAAAAAAAATTATGAGAAGCTGTACCCAACAAAGCATATATGTATTTGTGGGTCTTACTACTGCCCTGTGGGGTCAGGATACTAATAAAGAGAGCACACCAAGGCTGAAAATAGGAGCTGGTTTGACAGTGCCTTAGGATGTAGAATCACCACTGTTACTAGATGCTGGCATCAAAACATTTCCAGCTGAGCAACTTCCCTCCAGTCAATCATATTTTCCCTCAAGACATTAGAGTGGACAGAAGAGGAACATATAAAATATGTAGTTAATCTTTCACACTGAACATACAGCGATTTGCATCAAATATGCATGCACATCAATTATCAGAAACACTATAGCATCTTGCTTAATTAGCAAATATGTGTGATCTAAATGAAAATGCACTTTGCTGCACTGAGGTTTATTTAGGCTATATCTTCAATTTTTCTTTGCTACCTGCGTCATCCTGCAGCCTTTACTCTATTTTGGTCACTTCTGTCCTCCACTTGTACACCTCTCCAACACATCCCACTCTCCACAGGCACCACTCATTCTTTCCTTCATTCCCTTCTCCCCTCTCCATGCCCTCAATCCCTCTTCCTGTCCTCAATCACCACTCTTCTCCAAATGTCCTCTTCTTCCTTGTCCTTCTTTTAAGCAGACTTTTCTATAAATAGATATATACACTGTATATTTAATCCATGTTCATCATTTATCCTCCTTGGCTCTGAATGAAATGCACCAGAAACTAGATACAAAAACAATTTGGCTTTTCTCAGTTTTTATACCCTTAAGTCACAGGATCCATATTGTGTGTGTGTGTGTGTGTGTGTATGTGTGTGTGTGTATTTGTATGTGCGTGTGTGTATATGTGCGTGTATGTGTATGCGCATGCATGCTTTCTGCCCCCTATTGGGGTTGAGGCCAGTGACACCCTCAGGGCTGTGCTGTCCAATCCCTTCCATGCTGTGTTTCTATAGGATTGAATTAACCTCCTGCCTCTCTTGACAATGCACATACACATAATCATCCAGTCACACAAAGACACGCACGCACACACACACACACACACACACACACACACACACACTTTGTCTATGCCAATCACCTTTCCCCTGTCAAGGCTGTATTATTAGCTTGGGGCACTATTATCACTTTGATTCACCCATGGGAATGTACCTGCTAAATGCACAGAATTTGTTTATTTATTTTTCTCAGAGTCATAGGATAATTTGCAAATCACTAGATATACAAAGACAAATACAGCTGTAGTTTTAAAAGTTTTACTTGCTGTACTAAAATAATTCAGTATTTTGCCTAATTGTAAACAAAGTCACTGGCACTGAAATACTTTTGAACATTTCTTCAGTCCAGCGTTAATGATGTGGCTACATTTTGACAGCTATACACTTGATTAATAAGTACCTAAATTCCAGGTGAAAAAGCAGTGTTTCCCCGCCTACCCTGATGATTGAATGTTTGGTGGTAAGAAATTATCTCTGAGGCACAAGCATCCACACCCAACAGTGATGTAACAATTATCGGAGTCACCCCAGAGTATATTATAGTATTAAATTATTACATTTAATAAATTGCAACCTTATTTACCATTATTTAATCTATAAAAGTTTTTGTGTAGTAAAATTGTGTTAATGTGTGTAAGTGTACAATTTGAAAGCATTGCAGGTGCAATGTTGTTGTGTTTCATTGTTAATTCAGTGCTTTTTCATTTTACTACTATTGTAAAACATGCTTAATTAAAAATGTTCCCCTAATTAGCAAAGCAATGTTTTTTAAAAAAGCATGCATTCTTCAGATTTAATTCAAGGGCTTCTCTCGTGTCTTATCCCAATATAAACAGAGATGGGTGAGTGAAATTGTTTGTGCTTTAAACACTGACATGTATCTCACTAATGTACATATCGGTCCCAGTAAGCTCTAATTGATTTTTCAAGGAAAAGTGGTTGCTGCATATCAAACCTTCAAGCTATCTATTGGCCACTAGTGGGTGATTTTAAGTGCCACTAATTCAATGGCCAGTGACACATCAGACTATTTATTAAAGTACACTAACTAAATGAATGGCCCATAGAATGGAGAGTTAAAACATTTACTGTCCTAGGAGAGAGATAGAGAGCAATAGACTCAGAAAGAGAAAGGGAAGAGGGGAGAGATGGGGAAACAGAGAGGAGGAGAGAGTGAGAATAAATGGCCTGATGTAAAGAGTTAAGATGTTAAAAGTGCAAACAGACAGCTGACCCTCTTATAGCTCGCACATACAGCTCAAAAGCGCATGGCCACCTAAGCCACTTTACACCCTGTGATAGAGGAATGGGGTATCAGAATGGGAAAGACTCAGTAAAGGATGGAAAATGAGATGACACATGAGAATGGGATGATGGAGAAATGGAAAGAGTCGAGAAATGGAAGTGAGGCAGGTGAATATACGTTGAAGGTGATTTATTGTTATAGTGAATGAGTGTAAAAATGATAAGAAGAATGAAGTAAAGATCAGAGAATGAATGAGAGAGATGAAAGGAATAAGAGAAAGCGTAGAAGAAGTAAATCACGAGGTTTGCAAAAATGAAAGGTAATGAATTAAACACAGAGTGGTCTAATAGTTGGCGACAATGAATAGGCAATATGTGATATGATGGAGACACAGTATATTGTGGGGTAGAGGGTATATATGCATGTGTGTGTGTGTGTGTGTGTGTCCGCACATATACACATATATGTGCATACATTAATACACATGCATAGATAGATAGATAGATAGATAGATAGATAGATAGATAGATAGATAGATAGATAGATAGATAGATAGATTGATTGATTGATTGATTGATTGATTGATGATATATATAGTTTCCCATATTTGTCACAGTGAACTGTGTCCCTCTCTTAGTCTGTGTTATGTGTGTGAGTGTGTCTAAGTGTATGTGTGTGTGTTTGCTGTGTGTGTTTGTGTGTCAAGGGAGTTAGATGCTGTGAAAGGCCATTACCACCGTGAGTCCATGTCACTAGGCCTGTGAAACCCAAGGGAACCCCTCCACTGATATAAGGGGATACTGGAATAAAGCACACACACTGAACACACACACATACACACATACACACACACGCACACATGCACACACACTGAACACACACACACTCACACACCCATGCACACACACACAAATACACAGACATAAAACATTACAGAGAACTAGAGCTTACATATGAACACATCTGGAAAATACATAACGACATTAAGTAAAATTACAAAGCACATAAACTAAAATAAACACACACACACAGATATTTATATACTGTATATATACATATATATTCTACATGAACACACACACAAGGGGGTTAAATATCCCCAAAACAGGCATTTGAAACACCATTAGTGTGAAGTTGCCACACATTAGCACTTTACAGGTCACAGCGCCTAAAACAGATATGGTCACCCTTTGAGACTGACCTTGTTTGGCACCATATGAGGAGGAGAAAAACCCATCCAGAATTCTCTCAAACCCAAAAAGAACTGCTCTGGAAAAAAATCAAGTCAAGTGTGATGGTTGAATGGAGCAGCTAATTTTGTATGTGTTTTTTTCCCCACAGTTCTGATTAAAATCAGATTTGTGTTTAAAACTGCAACATATTTCCTTAGGACTAAAAGGAACTGAACTGACTTTTTTTTCTTAAAAAAATGTCTGAAAATATCTGATAGCCTGACTCTGTAGAGGCTGTTAAATCAAAGCTTAAAACTGTTTTTTTCTGTTATTTTCAGTTAGCTAGTTATTATCTGACAATAGTTGTTTTTAAACATAACCAAGTAGCTTTGTTACTTATTCCTAATCAACCATTCGAAAACATTAATTATTTGTTAGAAAAAATTTGTGGCACAAAGGCTTCATGTATTGCACAGACACTAAAGGGTAATCTTTTGCGTAAGAAAGGTATACTAAGAGTTTCCTGACCAAGCTTCATCTGCGGCAGGTTGGAGGGTAGAAAATGTTGAATGAAGGCAGGCAGGCTTTGGTTTAAAAACTGGTCTCATTAATCAAAGGTACCTGTGTGCAGAACGCTTTTTAGGTCTTATCAGTGATTTGATTAAAAACTACTAGTATGCCCATCAAACCATGTACATTTCTTGTTAATAAATTTTCTTTGGAAATGTACCTAATTTATAGTGAATAGATGTATTGGAGTTATTTGAATAGAAAAAAATTATATCCTTTTGATTTGGATTCATTAACTTGGGGAAATATTGATAACATTCAACACTTGATATCTGCGAGGCAGCTTCTATGACTGTCGAGACTAATGATGCCATTAAGTATTATGGGAAGCTATAACAGTGTGTCATTGGTATAACAGTGAAACTTTATGCATGTCAATGGAGAATGTAATGGGGCCGAAAAATTAACCCTGCGGGACCCCCAAAATAATCTGTGCTATGGATGAATTGCCTATGGTGACTGAAAAACCTCAGCTTATCATAGTTATCAACGGTGACTGATCAGGGTTATATCTTCTTTCAGTGCTTAAGTAAAATAGAGCAAGCAGTGTTATTCATTGGTCAGTTATCATCAGTTGAGTAAAGTAGACTCTGCTGAGTTTTACACTTAAGAATACAAAAAAGACTTTTGGTACTAAATTAAAAAAAAGAAAAAAAAAGAAATATTGTAGAATGAGATTATTAGTAAAAATAGGGGACAGCAGAGGAACAAGACAGGGAGATAAGAGATGCTCAGAGGGAGACAGAGATAGATGGAGAGATGTAGATGAAACCAGAAGGTGGAGGAGGAGAAGAGAGGAGTTAAGTTGGCCATTAGCAATGCGGCGTGTGGAGCCCACTCTTACATGTGTTCCACAAGGTTAACGATAAGAACCCCTCAGCAGCTGAAATGCTCAAGTAGCTTTTATCGTATCATAATAATGAATCAAAGATAAAATAAAATAAATGAACTCCAAAAGGCAAGAAAATAAAATAAAACGTATGTGTAGAGGGCTGGGTGACCAGGCAGCAACCCAGATAGAAAAAAGACAGTGAAATTGTAGAAAGAAGAAATAAAAATCTTGCTCTCTTTCAGCTAATATCTTCTTATGTCATCTGGTTGAAAAATATTTGCCTGCGGGTCAGGGCTCCCCCTGTTAGAAAAAGGCTTCTTAAAACGCTTCATGGCTCTCTGCTACATTAAATATCTGGCCTCTGCATCCCATTTACTGCTGCTGGCTATTAGGCAGGAGAGAGAGAAAAAGGGGGAGAGAGAAAGAGATATAAGGAAGTATGTGAGGCTGACAGAGCAAGAGGGAATAGTAAAAGGAAGGGAGGGGGGACAAGAGGATGATAGGGAGACAGACTGAAAAATATCAGAAAATAAGAAGTCAAAATAATAAAGGGGAGCAGAGGTAAGTTGTTGAAAATATGAATTTTCAATAATCAGAGAAAGAAAGGGACAAACATGAAAAAACTGTAGATTTATTTTCTAGGCATACTTGCTTATGGTTTTGCAGAATCTCCTTTTTTTTCTTTTTGTACACAGTATGTCATTGTGTGTGCATGTGCATGTGCATGTGTGTGTGTGAGTGTGTTCAGTGCCCTTGGCAAGAACAGGGGATTGGGCCATTCAGAATGGACAGTAGTTAGCCACCCACCGGAGCAAGCTGTTACCACTTCCTTTTCCCTCCTCCTCCTCCTCCTTCTCCTCCTTCCATCCTTTCCCTCTCTTCCTCTCTGCCCCTCCTTGCGACTCTTTCCAGTCATTTTTTATTGTTTTGTATCAAATTTACTTCATGTGATGTTGAGATGAGTAATAATAATAGGAATAATATGGTGACATTAGGCTAAAGTCCATGTTTATTTGCTCTAGTCTGGGTAGAACAGATAAAGTATTGTTAAGCAAATAGATGTGAAATGCCAATGCTCCCCTTTTTTGACAATCATAAATCTAGTCTCCTGTAGCAAGTCACTAAAATGCATTAAAATGCACCTGAATACTGTTATGTACGGTTAATTTCTTGGTCTTCTTTGTTGTGCAAAGACTGTGTTTGCACAATGTTTTTAATTTTAGGATATACCTCTAGATACCTCTAGTTAAAGCTGACTGGATTTTGATATGCCAAGAAATGTATTCAATGAAGTTTTGGTACTTGGGTTTGACAGTTATTTTAGCACACCAGTGGAGTCACAATTGCAGTTAGGTTTTGTGTTAACATGCTGTGTAATGGTTGCAGTCCCCCCATTTAATTTCCCTCCTATGTTCATGACCTTGTATTGACTGTCCCAACTGCTATCAATCATGCTTGGTGTTCTTGTCCTTAAGTTGTTTGAACAAAGTGAATTCTCACTCAATCTTGAGACAGACATTGTGCTACCAGATGTGCTCCAGGTGACACTGAGTACAACAACTATGCCAGCTAATGTAAGATGTTGCTAAACAATATGTGTGCACAGACAGTGGTGAAGGTGCCGCTGCTCTCTGACCATTATTCTCTTTTGCACCTACAAATGTGGAGAAACAAAACTAAGTCAAGGCCTCATGACTAAATGAGTTCCCAAATGTTACAGCTCCAAATGGAAATTGTACATAAGGCATCTCTGGAATAAAACAATAGAAGGGGCTACATTAGTGTGGGTATGCTGTCTTGGGTCTCGGGAAAAAGTTAAAAAGTTACAAAATAATCAAAACATGCTTACAATTTTTGGTCTACCAGTGCAAAAAACTTGTTGGATGCTTGATTGTGTTAAAAAAGTAAATCTAGAGTATTGTTTTTTTTCTTATTAATTTTTTTCTGCATTTTTTGACCTAGTGTACACACAATCTGACAGAGTAGAGCACTGCTGAAAAGCATGCACAGTTATGGACTTTCTTAGATATGTGTACATTTTTTTTTTAAAAATCACTCTAAGAAACCAGTACCCACACCGGAAAACATCAACATGTGTGCAAAAAAATCTGAGACAAATGACAGGTGTCAAAACTGGAAGCCTGGTTTTAATTGATATTGCTCTACTGTAATAATCCTGAAAGGCATAGTCTGGAGTAACACATGTAATGTTTCAACCCATAGTAGTTTAAGTTACAGAATCATAGGTCTCTCTTTTTGCATTGAACAATATATACAATGTGAAATAAATACATTTACACAAATGGACATTATTGTTGGAGCACACTTGTATGATACACATCACAAAAATATACAGGTTATTGTTTCTTTTTTTTCATTTACTGATGTGAAGCACATCTAAAATCTACGGACATGTTTTTAATAACACTACAGGGTCTTCTCTCGTACACAGCTCTTCTGCACCACCCAAGGGTCCTTCTATCTTTAAATATCCTTGTATCCAAATGTTTCTTTCTCACTCCATTGAATATTTTCCTCACATTTGCAAATTCAGCCTGCAGGGTTAGCTGCAGCACAAGTGGCAGTTACATTTGGGGATTAAATACAACTAAATGACTAAACAGTGTAGAGCTGTGGATAGACACAGTTTGGCCTTAGCAAATTTCAGGGGCAGCCATGGTAGATAGACAAATTTGCTTTGTTGCTTTGCCTAAATGACCTTCTTTTTTCCAGCTAAACTATCGTTATATAGAGTATTTGCAGCTAATGGATCTAAGTTCCAGATGAGGGCGATAACATGGTGCCCAAAGTGCAAGCAGGTCAAACTCTTTCTATCAGTGGCTCTGCAAAAACCCAGACAGTCCCTTTTCCAACACTCCTCATAGAAAATACCAGTTTGGTTTGTTGTCCTTTATATTTAAAACACTAACTGCAAGATAATCTTAACAGCAATGACAGCATCTGGAAGTATAACCCAACACAGACAAGTGCAACTGTTTCAGTCATTATGATATTGCATTTAACTAGAAACAAAATTGTTCAAGGGAAATTACTTTTGTCTTTTATATCTAAATAATCGTGTTTATGAGCAGCAAGTTATATCAAAACCTCAAAAAAATCACACAGTCTCCCTCCTGATTTAAGCTGATGGATTTGTTCTTTTTTAGTCATTGGAAATAACAGCAGCACCGCTTTTACTCACTGACCCCTCTGACCATGACCATTATTTTTAATTAATAACTTCAAAATTAGAAATTAGAAATGCGAGTCTGCTACAAGCAGAACTTTAACTAGAATAACTTTAAAACATGACTGTCAATCCAAATCCAACTCAGTTCAAATCACCTCAGGGAGACTCGTAACATCTCTTACTATGCTTAACTGATCAGAGGTACACAGGATTGGTTTGACAACTGACAAAAACATATAAACAGTAAAAGAAGACAAACATTAGTAAGAAAAGAGCACCTTTCTTTTAAAAGTTGATTGTAAATGAATGTACAGTGGATGATAAGAAAAACCACCATTTTGACAACATGACCATTTTTGAAGGTACAATCAAAATAAAAACTTCAAATCTGTCATTGGGGACTTTACTTACAAATATCTTTTATGCAACTGTGGCTAGTTATTTCTATTTCCTCTCTAAAAACATTAAATGTTGATGTTTAAAGACCTATGAAGAGAGCTGGAGTTTTCAAATTCATGCTATTTGTAGCGCAGACCTTATAAATGTGTACAAAGAGGTACAATGAGTATAATATCTCTGGCCAAAGCAGAAACATGTTCTACAATGCAACGAGTGAATGACAAAAAAGAAACAGCGAGTGCAGACTCAATATCTTCAGCTTTTTCTGTAAAACCGCCCATCAACCCACAAGAACCTTAACTCTTAACCTTGATCCGTCTGATCAGATTAACATTCAGTTGCAAAGCAAAATACTTTCCAGAAAATGAACTGAAAAACAGGTCACAATTAAGTGAAAAAAAGTTTTTTATCTTAATATTTTCTCCCTTTGATGCTGCAACAGTAAAGATAATGACTGAGCCGGGTTGTATGGAGGGCAGTTATGTACAGCGAGTTCATCAAAAAAGAGTCACCTACAGTTCTGAATTACTCAAATGTCCTTTTCATCTCATTGATATTTAAACCTAAAGATATACAGTATATTGTTTATTCTACAGGAAAGTTACACAAATGATCCCTTTTTAAATACTTGTATGGTGTTTCCTCATTTAGATACTAAATATTTAATTATTTATGTATAGTTTGGTAAAGATGAATACTGTAATTTGATCTTGGTGGTCTAGTTAAGTTTCTAGAAGAGCCTTAAATCCGGTTCGGTTCATTGAGAGAGAATCCGGTACCCAGACCCCCAGCGGACTGATCCGACAGACAGATAACATGGCCTCTACTCTACTCTGTGTTGTCTAAAGAAGATGCACACAGTACAAGAACGGGAATCACCACAAGAAAAAGTACACAGCAACGCCTTAGAGGACTAAACAGAGGAGGAAAGGATCAAACACAAAGAGGACTTTAAAACAAAAACAGATAAAAGTAAAGAAACAGGATTCTTCTTGAGAGAAAAAACAGCGAACATGAAACACACATCAAGGCTGAACTACATTTTTTTTCTTCTTTTTTTGTTTCCAATAAAATGTCTTATGTTAGAATTATAATCTGTATAATATACAATATACAATGTTTAAGAAGGCTGAGAAAATACCCCTTACTAATAATACTGATGTTTGATACAGAGCGTGTGATGTTAGAACTGCAGCACTCCTCGGCTGTGACAAGTTGCCATTTTATATTAGATTACATCGTTGTCTAGATTACATATTTTGGCATTCTTATTCGGCTTTAAAAATAACATAAACAATAGTATTAAAAAAACAAAACGAAAACCCTTGACTGTCTCCACCTGTTAAAGCTGTTATTAGTCAACCGTACAGTATGCAGGATGCTGTGTAACAATGAAGTCAGTGTTTCTTCACTTGACTGTCAGATGTCACACAGCTTCCTGTTAGCTCAGCTTAAAAAATGCTAAGAAATTACCGTAAAAAAAGGAAAAATAATTACAGTTTTATATATATATATAGTTACCATAAATAGTTAATTAAATAATCAATTCAGGTCATTAAATTCGAGTAATTAAACTTACATTTTCAAAAATGCTGTTTGAGAAGATCTCTGTCCATTTAAAATATGGACTGTGTTGCAGATTTTAAGTTCAACACAAACTAGCAGATGGATAACCAGCAAAGAACAAATGTATGACTATCAGTAAAACCATCTGCAATTGATTCCCCTGTACAATTTAATTTCTTGACGCTAGTTATCAATAATGTAATCAGTTGTTTGGTAAGATTTTTAATTTTTAACATTATAAAATGTAAAAATTTATTTTAAAATAAAGTGTCTTATAACAGCAAGTGGAGTAGCGAGCCAACATAAACCTGTCATGTTTTGTCATCCAGATGACATTTTGTTTTGCATGTGGTACTGTTTTCCTTCAGACACAGATCAGCTTATTCTGATGGTCCCCGCACTCAGCCACAAGGCTGAAGAAATCCACACATCAAGGACAAAAATGGTGTGTTACTGTACAGTTGATTTTTCATAAAGAGCTGTCTTGTTTTAACTGGGTTGAAAGTGATTGTTTACATAAATGTGCAAACTTCAGAACTGTGATAATTGCAAACTGGATGCTGGATCTCTCAGCTGCTTGTGTAATTTCTTCAACTCTAATAAAACTTTTCATTACACAGCTTCTATGTGATGGCAGCATTAACATCCCATGGTCCATATTTGTTCCAGCCTAACTGTCTCTAACAAAGGAAATACTGACTGCTATCTAATAGCTTATGGCAAGTTACACAGAGAGAAAGTGAAGCTACAAAACCCTCCTCAATTCCCCTTCCTCTCGCTTCCAAATTTAAGACTGGCACGTTATGTTAATATTGCAGACGTAGTCCATATGCACAAACCCCTCCTTTAAAAACCACTATTGCTCAGAGTTTTCTAAGATAAACGCGGATTTGTTAATACATTATTACTTGTAATATTTATATATATATGATAATTGCAGAAAGTGGTCAAGCTGATAGAAAAAGGAAAGACATACTAATTGATTCATTTTTAAGAAGACAATATTAATAACAAAAAAAGCCATGTTAAATGTCATATACAGGATGACAGTTATTTACAACCCTTATACTGGTATCATCGCTAAGATTATTTTCAAGATAGAAATAAAGAAATAAAAATAAGGAGCTGAAAGCAACAATAGTTGTTCTTCAGTCAGTTTTTTTGAGCACACCTTTCCTTCTGATTTGTATTGTGACTGAATCTCCCTCATTACTCCTGAATGAATCACAAAAATATCTCTGTGCTGATGCAAGAGATGGCTGGAAGTTGTGAATGCAACAGAGCAAGAAGGTTAGTACTGACATGTCAGTTTGCAGTTTTTGGAGTTTGGGTAACGAGCATGGGCTGAACTATTCTTGATGACACACAGACGGATTGAAATTCCTACTGGCTTGTGTGTGGAGAGCTACAAACCCGGGTCACAAGCAGCTGAAAATGTTTCAGACAGACATTCGATCACAAGAGGAGAGTTTGACAGAATAAACAGTGTCACAGAGAATGCTGACTGAGCCTACATCTAGCAGCTGGACAAGCAGAAATCCCTTCTTGACTTTGCAGATCAAGTCTTATGTACCTCTATGTTAGCAATATTTTTTTACCTATAAACTCTTTCAAACAACTGCACCTCAAGTGATTCAAATATTTGAAAGCATTTTCAGCCACATCAAGTTTTCAAATACTAATACATGTGTTGATACTGACAGGTTTAGGAGGCCAGGCTCACTGGTCCTCAACAAATATAACAAATAGTAAAGCTGTAGTTGATGCACAGGAGTCGTGGGAAAACAGGAGCTGAATTTAGGGAGAACCGGAGAGCGTTTACAGCTGTGGCTTCCAGTCCTGGTCCTTTAAACTCTGAGTCCTGCTGGTTTTTTATAACAACCAGAAGCATTTTAAAATAACTGCTGGAGCAGAAAACCAGCAGTACTCTGGAGGCCAAGCACTGAAAGCCACTGTTGGATCAAAGCAGAAACAGTTTGAATTATGACAGTAAAGTTTGCTGGCATCCTCTGAATGGATGAACTCCATTCTTTGGCAGGGCAAATCTCCTCTTCTTTTCTTTCTGTCCATCCATCCAAATTTCATTGTACATGTAATTTGACAACAAACATCATTAATACTTCTTCATTGTTCGTTTTTTCCCCCCACTTGTCTTCTTCTTGAACACTTAAAAAATCTGTTGGGGGAAATGGGGTAGGGAAAAGAGACACAAGTGCAGTCTTACAGTCTCTCAGGACTAAAATGAAGAGTTTACAGTTTCTTTTAAATGTGTTCTCATTTACGTGTTTGTCATTAATAACATCTTAACCGTTATTAAATGCATACGAGTTTTGCCATCTTCAATGTTCGGAGCCACCTTGATAACCGGTAAGTGACCATTTATAGTTTTAAAAGGAAACATCATCTTCCCTTGGTAACATGGGGGCTATGTCAGTCTGTCAGCATCTTCCCCAAACAAAAGGTCAAGTCAGGGCCCTTTTGTCAAAGATGGTGGAGGTTTAGAGGTTCAGGTAAGAGGTTTGGGTTACTTGTTTATTCATAGGGGGATGTGTCAGCAGACATACTTCAGGGACATATTTCTGAGTGTGTGTGTGTGTGTGTGTGTGCGTGTGTGTCAAATTATGTGCGTGTAAAAGAGCAAGAGGTCATTCAAAGTGAGAGTCTGGGTTCAGACTGGTGTCAAGCTGTCTTTTCATCTACTTCCCCCCGGTCCTCAGACCTTGGCTTCCAGCAGCTCCAGGAAGAGTTTGTGCATCGGGACTTTGCCGTCCTGCTTAATGCTGTAGAAGTGTTGCACAGCCTTGGTGGAGGTCTGGCGGAGCAGGGGGAGGGTCATGAGCAGCTTGCCCGCCCGGCGGGGATCCTCCTGGTGCTGGGAAGCCTCGTAGTCCTGCAGGGCCTCATGGAGCACATCCTGGAGCTTCTGCACTGCATCCACATCTTCAATGTGCATGGAGTCTGCAGAAAGAAGGGACAAAAAAATGGAGGACAGACATGAAGGTGTTAACAAAAAGATATCTGATCAGGTATTTATAGCGCTGCCAACATTCAGTGTTAGTCAATGTAAATATGGACGTAGTTCATTACTTTTCTGCTTCATATAAATCTATATGCAACGAAAGGGAAACTATAGAGCCATAATTTATTTTTTATCATTAGAAAAAAATACAACTGGATATTTACATGATTGGAAATAAAACAAAAACAAAGTCAAAATGAGAAATGTGCAATGAAGACCCTGACTGATTGAAATGCTCGTTCTCTATATTTTTCAGTGCCACAGGAAGGCAAGTTTTTCAGTGTGGAGAGCTCCCACAGCTCTCTCAGATAATGTTTACAACAGTATATGTCTTTGTCAGTTCCTGTGCCCCCCTCTGTCTGCTATGTTATTGCTCAGTGCTGCAAAGGGGAAGGCTGCTAAAGATTTTAATCCAAAATTCAAACAAATTCAAGTCACAACTCAAGACTAGAAGTTTGTTTTGGTGTACTGAATTATGATTTTGATATATATTACAGAGAGTGCAAAAAACAAATGAACTACATTTGCATTTTAATTTAAACCAGTATAAAACATAATTTTAATCACTTCATGTATACCAGAGACCAAGGAGAATTTTGCAAACATTCTTTAAATATCTGTAATTAATAATATAGAACTTAAAATTTAAGTTCAACATGCCAGTATATGTTTCACAATGCTCTGTAATATCGACTAAAATGGACCATTTCTAATTTAAACTAAACCCAGGTGTGAGCCTTTAGATGCTGGAGCTGCTCCCTTCTCTGTTTTTAAAGTCTAGATCTGTGGGTGTGATGAATGGACAGACAAAGAGACAAGTGGGCGGAGAAAAAGAGATGGACTTGTAGAATGATGGAGAGACATGGGAGTGCCTGGGAGAGAAAGTGTTTGTGTGTGTTTGTGTGTGTGTGAGTATAGGTATTTGGTTGCACACATCTGTAATCTCTCTTTGAGCTGGCATGTAAGTTGTGTCTCAGCATATGTGGCAGTAAAGGCTGAGAACGTCCCTCAATGATAATGCTACATATTGCCCCGTAGGGAGGCAAAGTCTTAATGTGAGCTGGCCTTTAGCTCCCAACCTCCGATCAATGGTTCCGATCAATGGCTACATGCATGTTAAATAATAATCACAAGGCAACTATTGATAGGCTGATAGGCCACCACACCCCAGCGCACACGCACACAGGCACACACACGCACAGGGTGAGATCTAAGAGTGAATGAATATACATAAAAATGTTCAGGTGTTTCACATATCGACACACACGTGCACATAAAGTATGTCTAGAAAAGCATTCTCGCTACAGATATTGCAGCTCAAAAAAGTGTGTGTCTGTAGGTCTGTGGAAGAACATGTAATGTGTCGGTGGTATAAAATCAGCAGCTTTTGTTGTGACCTTTTATCACTGAGTCACTTAACATTTTACCATCTTTAGTATCTCTTTAATGGTATCTGTGTATTTGATAGCAATATGTCAAACTGCTGAGGTATAAATATTAACCAGTATTAATTCCTTATTATTTAAAACCTCGGAGGAGTATGTGGAGAAGTGGAAATTTGTAGGCACACACTTCCACACACGACATGCACGCTGCCAAGTTGAGCATAAACACATAAACAAACTTACGAATCTATTGAAGAAATGTACTCAAACAGGTAAAAGTAACAAAAAAATGACATTGTGCAAGGAAATTAATTTAAGTATAAAATGTGAGATCTCACACACACACACACACACACACACACACACACAAACGTGCATGCCTACATATACACAAACACAATCAAATACACAGTGCTAGATCCATAAAGTGTAATGCGTGTATCAGTATGCAGGACCAGACCAGTCGGTAAGTTGGATTCCATAGGGATCAATAGAAAATCCAGCTTCTATCTGTTTTAAAATTTTCCACTTTTTTCTGCTTTAAATTTCGAGAATGGGCTTTACAATATAAGTTGATTAGTTTGAGTATTACATTAATTTGTTACATTTTTATTTATAAAAAGTTACATTGAATATGCTCTTCTTAACAATGTATTCGGTTTTGCAGATCTCTACTTTAAAAGATAATTTCCAGTTTCCATTTATTGTTTTAAATGTCAGCTTCTCATGCCAAATATTTTATTCCTCCTTATGCAGTGTCCCTTATTAAATAAAAACACAGTATAAACTCTGTATAGTGTATTCTGTTAAATGACAAGGACGTAACAAACCCTTGCTACAAATCTATGAGTATTATCATTTAATAACATTATAAGAACAATCCCATTCTTTATTAATTGAATTTCTACTAATTGGTTACCTGAAGTACAGTCTTTATTAACCATAAGTTAAAATGAAGCGTAAGGAATTTTACATTGTTTCTGATTAATATTGTGCATTTGGTCTGTAAGCAGGTAGACGTGGCTGCTGCCTGTGCTGTGACCCGCAGTCCACTCTTAAGTACAACAGCAGACATTAATGAGCATGAGGACAAAAGGCTGTTAAAACACTCATGTTAACATGAAACTCACAATGCATGCACTCACACACATTCACAGACACAGGGGCACACTTGCGGGCGCCTGCACACACATTCACACGTGCGCACACACACACACACACAAACCCACACACACACACTCACACACACACACACACACACTTGTGCCTCCTGTTTCCCATGGCTAGTTTAGCTGTCTTTACATGTGGGGCACGTTTGCTAACATTTCTTAAGGCTTGGCTTCATTAATGCAGACGATTAGCATCCTGTGAATTAATTAGTGTCAGTGCCCTTCAAAATGCTAATGCTAGCATTCTGTTGTCTTAAAGAGCAGTTAGAGAGTCTGGGCAATGATGCAAAGTTCTTATTTGGGCGTCAGCTGCTTCGATTTCAATCAGTTAATGGATGACTATTTCAAAAGTGAGTTTTCTCAACAGTGAGGTCAGCTTTTGATGATTAATTATCCTCAGGATTCTTTTTTTTTGGTTAATAGATTTTAACTTTGGAAAAAAATTAGAGACATACATTTTCCAACCACAGAATAAAATATACATTTTAGTATAACTTTTAGTAAATTTGTCATGTACTGACAGTAACCATAATTTTTATTCTTGCAAGTTGTTGTATGACATACCTGATTTGTTACTTAACATTAATAAAATAAAAATACAAACAAAATTAAGGTACATACAGAATGTCCAGTAGTTTTTGTTTTTTTTTCCTGTCATGATGTGTTAATGTGGGTGCACAAAACTCTGGAGACAAGATCTATTGTGATACAGACATTACAACAACACTTTAACTTCAACTCATTGCTGGATGATTTGGATGTGTTGGACCAAGAGTTGAAACAGTTATTGGAATTACTGAATATTTGATCTATAAAAATTTGACACCTTTTCAAGAAAAAATACTGAATACACCTGTTTAGCAAATAATCATCACAATAGCAGAGCCAGCTCTCTCTGCTTTCAGTCAGCTTTTCAGTAACAGTTTATAGAGGTAAAGACATGCACATTCACACACACACACACACACACGCACAACCACACACAAACACACAAAAAAAAACAGCCAGACACAAGACATTGATTGTCACATATAGTCCACAGGAAAACAACCTGTCAATATTTTCTCCATGTGCATAACAGTATGCCAGTTTGTAAGTAAGTATTCCTTTTTTTATGGCTCACAGTTAATGGTATAACAAGAGACACTTCTGCATTAAACAACTCTACCTTTGCTACATATTTTGTTGAGTTGTATTCTTACGTTATCTCAGATGTTTCCATCATTATTAAAACCCAGAGAATCAGTACTTTTACCCAAATTAGAGACACATTACATTTGGCTGCTTGTCTCTAAAACTGCTGAGAGAAAAACCTGACAACACGTCAGAGAGTGAAGAAGGAAGTCAGTGAAAGTGATTTAACAATGACGACAACAACTCCCATGATCCCAAATTATTACACAACTGCATCAAATTTAATTTTTGTTTTAGTTGTTTTGACAGAGGGGCCATAAATAAAAACCATTTCAAACTATGCATTTAAATACACACTAATCTTGCATGTTTGCCTTATGTCTGTGTCAGAGAAATAAAGTTGACATATTTGACGAAAAGAGTGTGAATGTGCTGGTTTATGTGTGTTGATGGTGGCAGAATTAGAACAAAAGGCCCCTCCCTCCCTATTCAAAGCTCTCCTATTGCATTCTCCTATTTAAACACATTGTATTGACAGCTCCCCCCTTGTAATTAAAGAGTACTGAAGAGCTGGCCGGCTTCCAAGACAAAGTTCAAAAGACAGGTCATGGGAGGAAGAAGGCGTGTGTGTGAGAGAGAGTGTGTGTGCGTGCGCGTGTGTCAGTCAGCTGTCGATGCAGCTGGACACATCAGAGAGGGGGTTTTATCGACAGACTTTGGGTTCTAATGATTTCACCTTATTTAACAGGCATCTGAAGAGACGACTATGCTAATTGTAAAAGGGATCGCCACTTTGTTTGGGGGTTGGAGGTGGGCTTAAGGTTGCGTGTGTTTGTATGGTGCCTTTGTGTGTGTGTATGACTGCATAACATAACTGTAGGAAAGTGAGATTATCCAGAGTGTGAGGAGACAACGGTGTGTGTGCTTTCAACAGTGGAAAGTGGGATGTTTGACAACTGCCGAAAAGTAATGTTTTAGACTGTGAAAGTATGCCTCATATGTCACAGCTGCGTGTGTGTGTGTGTCTGTTTGGATGCAGGGTATTGAAATGAGTCCTTTGATGGTTCAGTTTAAATGAGTCCCATGGGACTGGAGATTCCTAAGATTAGTCTTTCTCCACCATCGTATACTCACACAGTGGAAACACAGACACGGATAAAAACATCAGCTGAGATTGAAAAATTGCAAACCTGAGTTAGCCAAAGCGATGGCCTTGAGAGTGACGAATTCTTCCTTCTCCAGTTTCATACCCTTGTATTTCTTTACCAGCTGAAGGATGGCATTGTTCAGGTCCAGAAGTCCAGCAAGCTTTGACTGGTCCTCGTCCATTATGTAGTCCTCAGCGTACACCAGCTAGAAAGAAACAAAGAGAGGTGAAGATTCTGCAAATAAACACTGCTATCTAATCATTGCCTCTTCTTCTAAATAATTCTTATTAAGATTAAATAAGTAACATAAAACTAAAGACACTAACCTTGTCTTCAAAGGACAACGAGCGATACACAACACGTAGGATCAGGATCTCCATCCATGCGCTCTGCAGTAGACTCATCTGGTCTGCCAAAGACAGCGTAGAGAAACCTGGGAAAAATTGAGACAAAGAGAGGAACCGAGACAGGAATGTTATTTTAAAATTTTAGCTCCAAACAGGAAGAGAGTCTCAGTTGCTGACCAGAAATAAGGCCTGAAAATCAAATGCAATACACTGTATGTTTAAA
>JAPZDY010000001.1:7111995-7139984 GCA_029783645.1 Ctenochaetus hawaiiensis
AAAAGTCAGAAAAAATAAACCTAACATAGAGCATCAGAAATATCTGTCATATCTGTCATATCTGCATGTCATTTAGCTCATTTACCCCGCTGTTGCTAGTTCATAAAATGTGATGAACCGGCCAGAACGTTTATTTGCTAAATGTTAGCAAATAATTAAAAATCGAAAAAAAGTTCCAACCAAGCCGAAATTTTGTCAAGTCATGTCACAAGTCATCAAAACAGCGACTCGAGTCGACTCGAGTCCAAGTCACAACGACTCGAGTCCCCATCTCTGCACCAAATCCTTTCATAGTCATCAGTATGGAACAGCAGATAAACTTTTAAGAAGTTTCTCTGCACTTTTTGTGACATTGGTATCTTATGATGTCAGTTCTGTTTGATCGCAACAAGGTGAGATATAATACAATATAAACATAGAGCAGAAAGAATACTAGTCACATACTACTTAGATATGCACATTTGCATATAATAGTGCAATAAGCTTGCAGTATGCTAATTAAAACACATACTTACAATTACAGTTTGGCAATATGGCCATGTGGCTCTATCCCTTATCCAGAGGAACTCAGAATGATTAAAAGACAGAGACGGAGGAAGAATACAGAGTGCAGAAAAGTGTGTCTGAGTCTCATGCGTCACACATTTTCTGTGTTGTAACATGAAACAAGCAGCATATTTACAGTTTATGTTCTAAAAATGGACCATGGCAGCCCTCAGGTTCAGCTTCTCAATCAAGGCAAGCGTAGGACTGGTTTCCACTGGAAAACTTTAAAATAAATTTTCACTTTGGTTTAAGCTTTTCATGCTTCATTGCACGTGCAGATGGCATCGGGGATTACTGTTATGGTAAAAGTGACTTTCCTTCAATGAAATGATATGATTTAAAGCCTCTGTGCTGTGACACATTTGCACTACTGAAGTGTCCTTGAGCCAGAAGTCGAATCTTGCTTTCTTGTGATACTCAATACTGTAAAAATGTAACACAACAAGAAACAGAGCGACAGGTAAAAAAAAAAGTATGTTGCAGTGGCCACGAGGGTTCTCCAGGTATAAACGTCTCATTTAAAAAAAAAAAAAATAATTTGCTGAACATGTAAAAGCAAAAGTACCAAAGAGGGCAGAAGCAGAATTTAAAATTGACTGAGCAACACCAGGGACAACACCCACTTACGATCAGGAATAGCTGATTAACTTGTGCAATAATTTGGAGTTTTAGCAGTCACTCTAGAAACCAGCAACAAGGAATTTTCAAAATTGAGAAAATTGTTAATGGCTGCATGTTTAAAGTGGCAGTTTTTGCAGGTGGTGATACCACTAAAGCAAAGCAGCTTATTTTAAAGACAGAGGAAGAGGCAAAAAGCCAAGAAATGTAGAATATACTTCACTGATCATAAAACTTGCTGCTGTGAAATAAAATAGAATTTGAAAAAAGTAATATATCAATGAAAATTAAGGTGAATAGATAAATGTATAACCCTCTTAGTGCTGTATCATTACCTCTTTTTCACACACACGCACACACATTCATACACAATATGACTACTAAAAACACTGGCATTTGGCATTCTAAAAGCGCTTTTTCCCCTCTTGCATCTAAGGTTTGCAGAGGTCGAGTGTGGCTTTTATACAAAATTGAACCTAAGTTTTCAAATTATTTTTTTTGCTTTTTAAATTTCTCTCTTTTTCTCTTATTTTGTGTGCCTCTGGTTCTCTTGTCATCTTGTCTTACCTGGGGTTGTAGAGGGCATGTGCGTCTCTCATGTGGTTGGCTTCTAGTGGATCGTAGCTCTGGTGCATCCTCCAGGCGCCAGCGCCGCATTTACTATAGCTTGACTTGGAGTTGTCTTCACTACTGCTGTTCACCAATGGCCCCTTCGATAAGTTCATTCTGCAAGCAAGGGGCAAAGTGAGAAAAGGAGAGGTGAAAAAACAACCAGAGTTATAGAAAAAAATAGAGAAACAGCAGGAATATGGCCTTTCTAATCAAATACCACGATTTTTTGCTATCAAGTAAATGATAAAAAAATCTGAAATAAACATGTAGAAATCATTTGCTAAAATAGTACAAATAATGTATTGCAACTTGAAAAATGTAGAAAGAAAAATATTTATAGAAAAAGTGAAAGACAGCAAATAAAGCTTCATATTTTAATCGTTTATTCATGTATGTTTAAGTGTCTAGTTTTCTAATTTAGCATTACAACAAACTAGAAAATTTATATGACTAAAAACTTTTCATGTTCAATAATACTTTTTTAATTTTAAAAAACAATTTATTTTTTCAAACAGGTTAGGTTATGGATTCATAAAAAGGAAAGATAAAAAAACTGCACAAAGGTAAAGACAAAAAGACAAAAGGCTGTTCTGCGTTAAATGTAGTGAGAGGCAAATACAAGAGAAATAATGTCATGTATAAATGTTGGTGATCCATACACAACTGAACACACACATTCAAACATACACTGGTTTTGCCGGTTTATATGTAGGTTTGTATAGTAGAGACAAACAAATAACTACATTGTTCGCAAAACTGTTACTTTCCAGCACAGGGAGGAAAGAGGCAGCAAGGTTGCAGACAGCCGCAGAAAAACACAGTCAGGTCTGAAGACATGTAAGACATCAGACGCACAGGCCGACACGCTGAGAGCACCGACAGGCATATATAAGACAGACAGCTGTCGGCTGTACAGACAGACGCACAGGCAACGGGTTGTGACTTTTAACCAGTACACGAGTCTTTTGTCCTAGAATATGTTGACATATTTCTGTCCAATACATTTGTCTGAGTGCACATGCGTTGGTAGATACATCAGCCTGCTAATTTAAGCACAGTCGGGCTGTGTTTCACGTCAGAGCAGTTTTGCCAGTTTTAGGCTTGAAAAAGGCCTTCAGACTAAGGGAATATAAAAGTAAAAGCACTTGAGTAGTAGGAATGCTGTCCGTCAATCAAAACCAGGGCAGTTGTCACAGAAGGAGCTGTTGCTGGGGTGATAAGGTCACCGCTGGCAGCAAAATCAAAATCCTCCCCAATATAAATTAATTTAACAAAAAGGTGTGAGGGAAAAAAAAGGGACAGTGCGTAAAGCTGACGTCAAAGAGGAGGAAAAAAGTCAGGGTAATATTATATAATTGGCTGTTTGGCTTTTATTTAAACAAGACTACCAAAGGAGAATAGAGAGGGGCTGCTGTTAAGAAAAAAAATCTTTATTAGAGGCAAAAAAAAAAATGCAAAAAACAGTTCAGTCTTGGGAACAGACGTCAGAACACAACTGGAAATAAAGTGATTCTCTTTAAAACTAGAATGCATAAGACACAGCTGCTGTTCACTCTTCAGGAAACCCTGGGGGGGGAGGTCATATAATATTAATATTCAGCATTGAAACTTTGCTGAGAGAGTCTGCAAATTGAAATGGCAATACTTTTACGCTGGTTTTTGAGGATATTGACTAATCTTTTCAGGCCTAAAATGTCAAACCAAACCATCTGGAACCTTTTTAAGCCGTGCAGTGACGCCAAATAGCTACTAAACACAATAAACGTATTTAATTTTAGTCAACATTGTTTTGGCTTTGTGCTGGATTTTTCCTGTCATTACCACAGTCCTTTGTGTGTGTGTTGTCTCAGACACAGTGTATCGGTAAACAGAGAGGGATGTTGGTATGTGTCACAAACTGATAGACATATGTTTACCACACAAACACACACCACGCAGACATCAACGTGTACGTGTGTTGTCTTCCCATGGTGGGTTCTTGTTTAGGTGAGGGCCATGTAGACAGAAAGGTAGACAGACCAATCACTTGTCTGACAGCATCCCTCCCTCCATCCACAGAGCCGGGTCGGCTCAGTGAGAGGTGGAGGGCCAGGGTGTGTAATATGTAGGTTTTAGTTCCACTCTGGTGAATAGGAGGAATCAATATCTTGCTGCTGCTGCTGCTGCTTCAAACACTTATTGGCTTTGGTTGCGGTGTCACAATGCTATATAGACAGGCAACACTTAATACTGCTCTTTTTATTGGGGAGAGTCCTGGTGTGACACCAGCCTAAGGTGCATCCAGCATCACGTTCACGTGATGTTGTTAGTACGAATCCCCATCCTTGCCTTTTTCATCGCATGTTAAAAAACTGTTTATCCTTCAACAGGCCATCGAAAGACACACAAAACATACAGAAGAGATTACTAAGGCAAAGGCAAGAAGGAGAAAAAAAAGAAGAGATTTAGTTGACATTTAAAGGTGGAAGTAACTTATTCAGCCTCACATCCTCATAACTTGAAGCACATATTGTATTTTTTGGAAATAAAACCTGAGATTTTCAATTTCTTAGATAAACAGCAAAAAGCTTTTGAAGATTTTGCTGGAATTGTGAAGTCTGCCACTTGCATTATACTGCAATCAAAACTGTAAAGGATTATATATAGAGATTCTGCGTCGTTACATTATAGCTTATGGAATGTAATCGGATACTTTTTCATGTCTTTCTTGATTTCACAGGATTCCATTTGGGCTAAAAGTCATCTTAAAATCAGCAGACAAACATTTAATTCAGGAATTGACATGAGAAAACCTTACAAGAGAACCATTTAAAACTAGGGGTATTTGTACCGAATAATATATGCATAAAATCACAATTAAATGACACTTTTCTCTACCTGAATATATCAGTTATAAGAAAACTCCCATTTCAGCATTTAAAATCATAAAAATACTAAAACAGAAACAAAATAAATAACTCAGGTCATAAATGTTTAAACATGTGTGCAAAGTAAAAGGAGAGAATAAAGGAGAAGAGTATTAACCTATGTGATTCTACCTAACCTTTTTCACGCTCCTGTCAGTACATGTAAGTGGCAAAAGCACACACTTGCATTGTGAGGCGTGAGGTGTGTGTGTGTGTGTGTGTGTGTGTGTCTGTGTGCAAGTAGGGAGATTGTGGGTGTCTTTCTGATGCTCAGTGATTCGCTCATGTGTTGCTGGCCCATCTGTGAACAGAATGACCATTACACAGTATGTGTACGTGTATGTGTGTGTGTACTTGTGTGCTTGTGTGTGTGTGTCTGTGTGTGTGTGACATGGTGATGCAGTGATTGATGAGACAGTTGCCATTCTTGCTAATGCAAAATGCACCTATCCCTGAAGGGAGCAAATGCCACAACACATATACACACACACATACACACAGTGGGCTGCAACTGCCCTACCTAATTACCCCTTTAGTCAGGGCAGTGTGATAACTTCCAGTCACATATGCAATAAATATCCACAAACATGCTCCAACAAAGTTTCATAGACCAACACAGTTGCATGAGTGACGAATACACACTGATAAATGCAGTTCACTTTCTTGTATCTTGATAAAAAAAAGCTGTGGCTCTTGATTTTTCCATCACAAGGCTCTTAGGTTGTAAGACGGGGAGATATGACCACATACTGTACATATATTCTGAGCTGCTTCCGATAACAGTCAGATAGTTGTTAAAAATGTCTAAATATCTGCATGCTTGATGTATTGATGACATATTTACAAAACATCAAGACTTTTTAATACAGTTTGATAAAGAAATTTAAACGTTATGTATGTTTGTGTGTCTGCAACAATAAAATAATAATTTGATAATCACATAAAATACAGCGTACATAAATCTGTTTACATATAAACATGTGTGACTATGCTTCTCTGTGTGTGTCTGCATGTGCATCAGGGCAGGTGGGGTTCGACACAGCGCTCTGTGTGTCTGAGTGGATGTGGATGTGTGTGCGCGTTAGCGTTAGCGACGGGAGCTGTTAGCGGGGCAGGCGGCAGATGGGCTGTCGGCCTTAATAGGGACTGAGCGGGTGCAGAAAGGTGACAGCTCCAAGAGGGAGGGGCATGTGGGGGGAGAGAGGAGAAGTGTGTGTGTGTGTGTGTGTCGGGGGGGTGAATTGTGAAGGAAGAAGGGGATAAAGAGGAAATGAATTATCTGCGGAGGTCAAGAAAAGTGTGGATCAGCTGCATAGAGAAACGCATCTCCTGAGGGCAAGGAGTATTTATAATGTTTAATTTGTGCAATATATTTTTACATTTGCATGCATAAAAATGTGTCATTTCTGTTTAGAGTTGTTAATGCCATAAGTATTAAACATCTGTCCTTATAAAACAACATTATTTCTACAATTAGATGGACATAAAATGTTAAAAAGAAAAACTTTATGAACAAAGAAGACCAGCTGTGAACTTCACCACAGAATACCTGAAAGCTTTAAAAACTGCGTTAGAAGCTGTGGGCATTTCCACTCTTCAAAATACTGTATATGAAGTGCTTCCTTGTATTCATCTTGTCTTGTCTTCATTTTAAATTTTTTGATTCTTAAGAAAAATATTTTACTTTACTTCCAGCTTATGAAAATAAACTATGACGTCAAATTTAGAAGCGACAACACTTAGGTTTGCACCTGCACAAACACAGGGTTGAAACCGTGTTAAATCAAATGTGTATGTGTAAAACATGTGTAAATTGTTCACACACATTGTTTTGCACATGTGCAGCTAAAATGAAACTTGAGGGAGAACTTAAACTTGAACAATTTAAGTGGGAAAGAAAGAGGAAGACTAACCAGCTGTTTTTTCTGTTGTGACAAAATCCTGCAAATGAGCTGCTTGTTATCCTTAACGGGTTTCTTAGAGAACTTCCTTTTCATCAAAGGCAGCACAGAATGTGAATGATATAACCAACACTTTATGTATAATTTTCGAATCATGCATTTACCACAAAGAGACACACATTACGTATTGATATATTTCAATTAAGAGAGAAAATTTAGATTTTTGTTTTTGCAGTGAAACTAACTGCCTTATCAGTTTTCAGTGACATCTTGAGGCAAAGCGAGTAAGAAAAATATAGAATAAGTTTATGACACAAACCAAAGGCTGTCTCAGTAAAATATGTATTGCATTTTGAAATAGATTTTAAGTACTTTCTAATAAATGGGGATAAACATGTAAAAATATGTAAAAAGTCAGTTATTAAGCAAACTTAAAAATCTTTTTTAAAATTTAATTTTTTAAAAATTGTTCACGAAGAATTACATTTCAGTGCGTAATTGCTTTTATAAAAGACCTTGAAAGTGTTGCCGAATCACAGTTCTCTGATTCAGAGAAGTTTTAATAAGCATCTGCATGTTTGGCTTCACAGTAAAATTAGTAAGGATGTTGGATGAATTTGTGTGAAGGTGGACTTAATGTATCATGTGGATTTGCTTTAGTTGGTAAAACACACCAAATGCACTTACTGGAGACAGATGGAGAAAAAGGAGAGAGAGAGAGAGAGAGAGAAAGAGGCAGAGTAAAAGAAACTAAAGAGATAGGTGGGATGGTGGGCTGGCCTGTCATTCCCTCCCCATCAAGCACACACATGAAGCATGATGGGAGGATGAGAGGGGGAATTTTTCACTGTCAGTCGGAAGGCAGCATGGCCATTCATTTCTTTCTCTCTTGGTGTGTATCCATACCCCTTTCTACTGTATCTTTTCCCTTTTGTCTTTTTACAATGACAATTTAATCATACTACACAAGGCCTGGTCATGTGTGTGTATGTGTCTGTGTGTGCGTGTGTGTGTGTATGGTGGGGGGGGGTTACAGCCAATCTGTTGGGCTCTCCCCACGGACACTGAGAAAAAGATTCAGAGAGAGACAGCAAAACAGAGACAGTGCAAAAGACAGACAAGGTGTTTGAACCTGCATCTTTAACTGGATCCTCTTTGAGTCATGCACACACACTCTCGCATACACACACCCACACACACGGCACCTCTCCATCTAAATCTGTTCTATTGTGGCCCAGTCTCCGCTGTCTCCTCCCATTAGAAGTGAGAGGCAGCATTAGAAGCCCTGAGCACGACACGATGGATGTAGACACGCACACACATACATGCAACACACACACATAGACATAAACACATCATATTTTAGTAACTCGGTCTCTTAAAATAAAGAAACACCAGTTACACTAAAAATTCTACATATGACAATAATTAAGGAAATACTACATTTCCTATGAAAGGAAAAAAGAGCATGACGAAACTATACAAAAGAATTAAAGCACAGCTAAAAATTCTGTTTGCACAGAAGCAAAAAGGACTCCCCTTTTTGTCTGCGTACTTCTAACCACCAAACGTCACAGAAGTAAACTTGAATGAGACAGAAGAGTCAGTACATGACATAAGACAGGTAGTCCTTAGTCAAAGCATAAATAATCTGATATAATGTATTAAAAGTAATAAATGAATGCACATTTTGATGTACGCATGAAGGAACATGAGGAATGCGCGGATGAGGAGCGTGAAGGGAGGGAACAGGGGAAGGATAAGAGATGAGCAGCGATGTCTCTCACTATATATCTCTCTCTCTCTCTTCTTTCAATCAACCTTTTGGCATTCAATCACACACATATACACACACACACACTCACATTTAGCTTCATGGCCAGTGTGGTGTAATGGCTAATTGTTGTGAGTGTGTGTGTGTGTGTGTGTGTCACAGCTGGTACAGTCTCTCTTATTGCTCTTTCAACACATAAAGGCCGGCACTGACCCATGATATACTCTTACACACCCACACTCACACCAGCACACACACACTGCATTGATGAATTGAGCATAAATCAGATAAATTCACATCATCATCAAGGCTGTACAAATGTGTTTGTGTGTGCAACGGTGCATGTGTGTGTGGGTGCATGTGTACGCATGAATGTGTAATCGCATTTTCGGGTAACTTTTAAGCTGCAAATACACACAAAAAAATGTGTGTGAGGATGTGTTTGGCTGCATGTGTGCACTCATGCGTACATGTGTGTCCAGCGAACCCCTGAGTGCTGGTGTCAGACAAAAGCAACCCCCCCTCCCCCCCACCCCCAACCACCCCCACCCACCTCTCGCTCTGTCTGTGTCTCTCATTGCATCTCTCTCTCTCTCTCTTTACGGGACCAAATTACCGCAGGAATGTTTGGACCCTTCACACTCGTGGCTGCCGTACGCATGAGAGTGTGTGTGTGTCTGTGTGTATGTGTGTGTTTACGCGTGTGCAGGAGAGTCCTGGACTATGCAAAGACTGACGGACAACAAATGCTATAAGGACAGACGGACAGGCAAAAAGACACATATAACAGGAACAGCACCTCCTCACACAGGCCACCAATAGGTCACACACACACACACAGACAGACAGACAGACAGACAAACACACACACATGCGTGCACACACACACACACTCAGATGTGGGCAGGCAGGCATGAACACATGCATGACAACAAACAGATGCAAACGCGCACACACCCTCACACACACACACTCTCTCACACACACACACACACACACACACACACACATACACACAGAGACACACACAGCCAACAAATCAGCGCGGCACATATTGACATGCTTTGACAGATGAATTAAGTAAATGATTTTATAAGGAGATTAAAAGGATTTTAATTTACGCAATCTCTCTTTGGTCCCCCGTCCCTCCCTCCAGTCAGCTTTACCTCTCTCTCTGTCTCTCTCTCTCTACTGCTTTCTCACTCTCATGGCCTGAGAAAAAGAGTGCTCGAGAGAATGAATAAAAGAAAGACAAAAAAAGTAGACAGAAATGCAATAAATGTTTTTAATTTGATTTACTTTGCAAGAATTTTTTTCATTCTCATTAATTCTTTAGATGTCAATCTCTTTCCTCATGACAGTTTTAAACAACAGAAAAGATACATCATCATTTTCTTTTAAAGCGTCTACAAAATAAAAAAGCTGTATCAGTAATATTTTGATCAAAAAAACAGTCTAAGCTCTTGCTAACATTTTTAAACAGAACGCGCTGCCTAGTTCTAAGAAATATAGGAAAAAGATTTTTGATACTTATTTTATCTAAATCATGTTTTGTCACATGGAAAATCAGAAAAAAACAAATCATTATGAAATCTTCAAGGTCAACGTATGGCTCTAAAATGATCTTAAACAATGACATTTGTCCTTTGTAATTGCCTTCATTGCTGCCGTAGCACAATAAGATGCAGCACTCCAAGACCTGCAGGGTGAAAACTGAGCACTTTCTTGTACACCCAATTAATCATTTGATCTGTTTGAATAGCAAACATTTATTGCTGTAGCTGAATTCCTTTATTTAAAATTTTCTGACATGTATAAACTTGTGCTGATGGTTTTAAAATTTACTTCAAGGGCACACTTTAACAGAGCGCAATTTTACAGCATGCACAAAACCGTAATTCATTCAAACAAAAATTCAGATTTTTACTCACAATTACAAACAATTTGTTCGCATAAAATTTCCATGTAATTAAAAAAAATTGATTCAGACAAAAATCCTGATTAAAAATTTATTCTGACGGAAATCATTCGGACTGCCTTCTGTTTTTTACACACTGCAAACCCAAACTAGATGATCTGCTCAGCCGTGTGCAATTCCTCACACCCGACTCCTTCACATCCTCTCTCAAAACCCACCAAATACACTAAAGTCACTGTAGGAAATATATCTTAATGATATGCAAATGGTATGTATACGGTGGCATGAGGGGAATGCAATTATGTTAACAGCTTAAGCGGTACTTGTTGTCATTATTATTATTATCGGTATGATCATCATTATCCCTAATATTTTAATTAGTGTAGGAAAGCAGTGCCTGAGAGCAAAGAAGGGGAAGCCTGAACAGAGGAAAAAGAGCAGTGGATGGATGGATATAAATGGATGAATAAAGGTACGGACAGACGGACAGATGCAAAAATGGACCAGAGGATTTTATAAAAGAAGTGAGAGTGCTTGCAGTTAACTTGCACTCACAGAAACACACACAGGCAGACCAGAACATTCCTGAGACAACTGTCTGACCTAAAAGTGTGTTTTCATAGTCAGAATATTTGTGCTTGATTTCTAAACACAACTCTCATGTTTTACAGAACTTCATGCATTATGGACCGAATCCTGGTCAAAGAAGTGCACTTTTCTTGTCTAATTCACAATGAAAAACCAGAGTTTGGTTGTTGGTCTAAAATACACCACCCTGTTTTCCAGCTAACAGACAAACACACACATTCTGTTCAGATACAGTTTTCAGGGTTGGGTTTTTACAGTCAGAAATGTACTGAATGTAGACTTTGCTCTGGACATCTAGTCATTTGTTTTACAGAGGAATTCAGCAAGCTCAATATGACAGATTGTTCTTAAGAATCTCTTGTGCAGATCAAAATATCGAAGTCCACAAAAGCATGATCTATGACACAGCACTGATGTTTTAAAAAAAGAAGATAACTAAAAAAGCCTTTGAGTGTTTTTTTAATCTGTAATTTTAAAACAAACATGAAAAAGGAATCACTCAGATCTCTGAAAAATCTCTAATATTTGTTGTAGATTAAAACACAACTGAAACAAACTACCAGAAAAAATTATAAAAGCCAAGTTCAGTGATGGAGAAGCAGAATTTGTTTCAACTGCTGCTGTTTTTACTTAAATTTGTTTCTCCCTTTTTCACATACTGTGCAGATGAGAAGGTTTCTACATTTAAAAGACACACACTCTCGCAAAGATGAGACAGCTTCAAAGCAAACAAAAAATGTCAGTTTTCCTTCAAAATGTCAATAAGGTCATGTTGGGGTAATGTATCAGTTTATCACTCTGCATCGGCTTCTGCTTTGACTTTGTCTTTTCAGTTCTCCACCTCCGACTTTGCACCGTAAAGACAGTTTGGCTGAGGCTGTGCTTCAGTGTGACTCGTTTTATTTTCTTTCTTATTAAGTCATAAACACTTACAACAAAATTAGCCTTCACATGTTCTTTTATTTTTTTTCACTTTATTACTATAAAATCCTGGTATTAATTAATTGCAATGTAAATTTGACAGTATTAGTGCCATTGTTGGATTCATACCTACACGCAAAGAGAGTGCAGTCCGCTTACCAAATTACACTCATCACCTCAGATAAATCCTTGTTTTACTTTTTAATTTTTAAAAGGGGAAAAAAGTGTGTATGCTGGTATATTTACAACACTTAAATCTATATATTTTTTTGTCAAATAGTGCATTCATAAAAAGCACCTTGTCTGGTATCAACACAATAACACACACACTGTTGTCCTTCCTCCAATCAGTTAATCTGCATTTTAAACAGCGTCTTCAACACACACCTAAAAGAGCAAAGCGTTGGCGAAAGGAGCAGCTCAGCGGCACTTGTGTGTGTGTGTGTGTGTGTGTGTTTAACTGTCTCTAATTCCTGCGCGGGGCCACACGCTGAGTTGCCCGTCTGAAATTCTACCTCCTCTGGCATTTAAGAGCGCAGCTCTCCCCCTCTCCTCCTCCCTCCTCTCTTATGGGCCCTTCTCCTCCCGTCTGCCCACGTTATTCCTGTAACCTCAATGCCCTGTTACCTTGATGATTCTCTGCCTACAAAAACACACATAAAAACACATGTGCCCAAGCACAAACATGACCAGGCATATATGACATACCCAGACTGAGTTGCTGTTTTGTCTTTAGAACAGTTTGACTTAAAGTATAACTGTGTCTTAAAACCAGAGAAAGTGAAGAGAAACTCTATGGCTCTGTGCTGTTAATGAGTGTGTGTGGATGTGTGTGTGTGTGTGTGTATGCGCAGGTGTGTCTGTGTGCATGTCTCCGTGGAGGGACAGAAATTTCACTCCTCTACCCACTGAGTAAGAGCTGCCGTCCGGATACTGCAGCCACATACACACACACAAACACACAGGCGCACACACACAGACAGCGAACGCGTGCTACCTGACAGCAGAAACAACCTTGACATGGTGCTGGCCACCTCCGCTGCATGCCAGCACACACACTAACTCAAACTCACTTGCACAAACACACATTCACATACTCACTGAATGACAATGACAATGACAATGACAATGACAATGACAAGTTGAGTGATGAATAGAAGAATAAGATTAAAGGTAAAATTTACCTACTCTTGTTCAGAGTGCATTAAAAAACACTCGGATAATGGGTGTCCTACCGAATCCATCGGCGATACCGGGTCATTGTCATGTCAACCTCCTCCAGAGAAAAAACAAGAATTTTCAAAAAATCAAAGTTTTTATATTTCTCCTCTCTCTCCTCCTCTTCTTTATCCGGTCTTCCTCTCTCTCGGTCCTTCCTTCCGCTTGGAGGGAGCAATACAATTACCAGGCTCTGCGCTGCCTGCACTTATCGGCTCTGCGTGTGTGTGGATGTGAGGGAGCGTGTGTGTGTGTGCGCGGTGTGTGTATGTGAGAGCCAGGAAGAGGGGGCTATAGGTACACACACAGCCAGCCAGCAAGGCAGTTGGGACGGAAAGCTGTGCCGCTGTCCTAATCAACGACTTAAAGCCCCGATAGCAGCTCATGAATATTAAGCAGTGTTTTGCATATGCAGTCCCTCAGGCCCCGGTTCTGCTGGGATTGGTGGATACTTGACCAATGGCTGTGGGGAGGGGCGGAGGAAGGGGTGGAGACTAGGAGGAAGAGCGAGAGGGAGAGGGAGAAGAGCAGGTGGAGAGGGAGGGATCAGACAAAGAGCGATCGTGGGGAAGAGAGAGGGAGGGAGGAAAGGAAGGAGCAGAGAGGAGAAAAAGACAGGTGAGAGAAGGATTTAAAGCAAAGCATCCCGTTTTCCTTCATTCTTTCATTCTTTATCTCTTTATCAGCCAATCTCTCTGTTTCTGTCTCTCAGAAAGTCTTTCTCAAAAAGTCTCTCTCCACAAGGCTCAATTTCTTTCATCGGGCATTTTCACTGCAAAACTGCAATTTAAAGAAAAGATGATATAGGAAATCATTGTCTTTCATCAGTTTAAATCATTAAAATAGTTTAAAAGTCATCTTTAAAATGAAGAATTAATGTTTAAGTTAAACCATGTTTTAAGCTATTTTCTGGGAAGAAATTTGTGTCAGCTGTAAAACACAAAATTGACCTCATCAAATCCAGAGAATTGCAAGATCAAAGGAAAAAGTGTTAGCCCGACCCCAAACCCTAAGCCTCAATAATGTGTCACACTGCAAACACACACAAACATGTACACATACACACACAGAGAGGAGCAGAGCCCATCAGAGCTCAGCAGTAAAATACGGGATTATGGCAATTCCAAGGCCCTTGTCCTTTGTTGTGGAATGATTTGGGAATGATTGGGACAAGGTTTTCCCCGCTGCTTGCTGTTTTGTCGAGCTCCCTGCCATCTCGGCACCAGCAGGTTGTATATTCCCAGTATTTCCAATCTATCTAACAACTTGGAATGTGGGTATTTCAGTACGAGAGGGATTCTCCAGAAGAACTGACTCAACGCTCCTCAATCTCAGAGACAGGAGGAAATAGAGAAAAGGGAATGTAAGAAGAGGGGGAAGACTCTTTTCTCTAAAAAGGGTAATGGGAAACCTACGGGGAAAGCTCTGCCACAATGATGCATGCACTCTTTCTTTATTCCTTCCTTTCTCTTTCATTTTCTCTTTCTAAATTTTTCTCTCTTTTTCCATCTGACTTTTCCAAGGCTCAGATACCCCTGCACACGGGATGGAGGGGGAAAGAGAAGAGTGTGGAGGAGAGAAGGAGATAGAGAGAAAGAAATTGGAGGGGTGGAAAGGGGGGGATGCAAAGATGAAAGAGAGTGGTTGTGATTAGCAGCTTTGGAGGAGAACAGATAATAAAACATTTCCTGAAACCAATCTCTGCTTTGATGTACATGTGTGTGCAACAGTAAGTACAACCTCGTTCTCTCACACACATTCACAAATATGTTTAAATACAGAGACAAATGCTTTGTGCCTCAGCCTTGCTGGTTGACAGTACAAAGTCTAACTATTAATTTTTTCACTTAAAACCCTTTCCCTCAGTACGCAGACTCTCTTTTCCGCTGTCACATTGCACACATGGGTTTAGTGAGTTTTGTTGTACTTTAATTCTTCTGACTCAAATCATTTGCAGTTCTAAAAGACACCGAAAATACAGTTATGTGTAAATGAAACACAACTAATGCATATGACTATTACTTGTATGTTAGGTAAAAACAGCTGTTATTCTAAATCAAGAATAAAACAAAAACAAAAAAACACCAAAAAATGAAGCTGCCCAATGGATAAGGACGGGGGTAAATGCTGGCTGCAGAATTAGGTTAACTTTGATTTTCAGGCTAAAAGACTATATTAAAATCAAATGCATTGTGACATGATGAGTTGTTATCTTATGGCCTTTTCAGGACTGTCTTATAGTTCAACAGTTTACAACGCAAAAAATGGAAAAAAATTTTAGGAGCAACACAGACAATGAAGAAAGGAGCCAATATGATATTTACAAGGACAGACACACACTTACATTTGCCATTTGCACAGAGGTCCATGTTTTCAAATGCATGTATACACAGCTGCTTTGAGGTTCTATACACAAGAAACACACACACAACACACACACACAAACACAAAGTTATGATGTATCCAGGGGCTTATAAGCATCGACAAAGATGAGTGTGAATCAATGCCGCCGTCACTACTGGGCAAACAAATCCTTTACCAAAACCACTGTTTCTAACACACACACACACACGCGCGCGCCCATAAAAACACATAAACATATGCATCCACCATCTCTGTATCTGTGTAGCAAGATTCATAAATAAAAATTAATAGATAAAAGAATTGTGTTCATAGGAAAATGAATGATGAATGAAAATGAATGATTGTAAACGATAACTATGAGAGAAACAATGAAAGGAGGAAAATCTCTGGAGTTGCAGCGGAAATGCCAATATAGATTTACACATTTCTGTACTACAAAGAATTTGAAAAACAGTGATTTGACATTAGATAAATTAAATGATGTGCCTGTGATTAACCAGTTGTGTCTTCTTTGTTGCAGTTTACTTTAGAAAAAATTTCAATGACACTTTTCTCAGCAAAGTTTAACAGTCTGTAACTTATGCATGTATGCAGCTTGTGGACATTGGCAGGTAGTGTTTGTGTAAACAACAGTGTTTTTAAGAAATAAGCATAAAAAAGATAAGGTTTCAAGCTTTTAAATTACTTTGAATACAGAAGAATTATTACGGTGAGAGATTAAAGTCCTATACGTACACACAAAATCATAGAGTGTGACATTAAAATTCACACTGTCAACTCACTCGGTTCTTCAAGCCCCTGAATCTTCTTTTGAAATGTATAGATAATGTCACATAATGTCAGTGGTTTTAGTTGAACCCTTAAACAACATTAACACCTCCTCTCTTCCTGCCTCGCTCATCTTTTCTCTCCCTGACCAACATCCTCACCTACCCCACCCCCCGATTATTGATTGGTCCTCAGTCTGTGTGTATGTTCACAGTGACCCCTTTAGGCCACTTCTCTCTCGCCGGACAAACCTGGCTGTCACGCAATTCTCTTAAACACAAAACTGTTACAGTAAGAGGCTGGGAAATACCCTGCATGTGTCAGCCTTCTGGCATTCTCATGATTTGTACAAGACTGTGAAAAAAACACATTATATAAAATTAAAACCCATACAACTCAGTCTAAATATAGAACCAAATTATACATAGATATATATGTTTGTGTTGGGCTTGTCTTTGCAGTTAAGTGTCTATGTAAAAGCTTTTGTACTCTGAGCACTGTTGATCTCTACTCCCTTCTTTTGACTGCGATTGTGTGTATGTGTGTGTATATGTCTGTGTAAAGTTGTGTGTGTGTGTTCTGACCCTGTGGTGGCAGCCTGTTGACATCTGTGGAGGAATTATCCATTGCAACTTCTACTGACATCCATCACACCACTCGATGACCACAGCAAGTTCATTCAGGGCCTTGCGTGTGCGTGTGCATATATGTCTGTGTAAAGTTATGTGTTTATGGGTGTGTGTGTGTGTGTGTTTGTGTGTCTGTGTGTCTATGCTGGTCAAAGCAGTCTTTAACAAATTCAAGAGGTGGTCGCTTAAGCAGCTGACCTCAGGACCCCTATTGACACTTGTGGCATTCAAACGTATATCACTGACTGACACAAGTTTTTCTACTGATAAACAAATGGCTTTTGTGTTAATAAATTGAACAGCTTTTTGTCTAATTGACATAAATTCATTAAATTTAATTATTACAACTAGTGAAACACGCATAGTTTTCTGGACTAGAGAGTAAAGCTTGAAAACAAGAGTAAAATAAAGAACAAAACGCTGAACTTTGATTTTGTAGAGTGAAAGAGAGCTGCTAACATCAGAGGAAAAAGATGGACAGAAAGAAACAGACCACAAGAGATTACAATTCACTACTAGCCAACAGAGGGAGCTATGGACTCTGGTCAGTTTCACTACAGCCAACTGGAACACAGAGACTTACTAGGTTTGTGTGCATAAGAGGGTGTATTAATTTACATATCATGCAAAACTTAATCATTGCAAATTAAAAAAATAGTGCAAATAATAAAAAATCATGTATAAAATCCTGTTACATCAAAGAACTACATATCCTCTCACATACTCGATCTCTTTCCCTCTCTCTTGCACACACACACGAACACACACACATGCAGGCATGCATATACTCACACATACACACACAGTTACATGCCAGCAGGGTCGGCAGAGATGGAGCTAAGTTATCTGATAGCTCTGTCAGCAGGTACAGCAGAACACAGTGTGGAAACGGCCAATTTGACCACAGACCCCCTGCCCAGTAAGAGAAAAAAAAGAGAAGAGAAAAAAAACTAAAAGGAGGGAGAGAGAGAGAAAGAGGGAGAGAGAGAGAGAGAGAGAGAGAAAGAAAGAGAGAGGGAGAGAGAGAGGGAAAGACATATCAAGGTTCCTGGAGGAAAAATTGAGGTGAAGACTTGAAAAGACATCTCTGTCACCAAACTGTTCTTTTGGTGTATAACAGTGAAAAGCTTTGCAGTCCCAAGGTGTTCTTACACTTAAGCAGCAGTTCATTTCGGGTTGTGACTGAGTGAACAGAAGAGTGAGTGAGTGACTGAGCTAGTGAGTGAATGTTAAAGAATGATCAGGTTTTTGCAGCAGAAGAAAGTATCATTATTAAGCAAGAAATAAGTATCAAAGTATAAAAACAGCAAGATTTAATATAAATTAATATAATTAATATATTCTGTACAATAAATTATAAATAATAATTTGACAATTGCTGATACAGTTGGGTTTATACAAAGTGATAACAATCAGATATTTGTGATGCCATGAGTTTAAATGTTAAAATAATTCTAATATCTGTTTTTATTCTTGACCTAAACTTTGTCATATTATTATATCTCCAGTTCGGAAATAAGCAGGTAATGTCAATTAAATATCTCCTGACATTGCCCTGCTGTACACAGAGATGAGTATTCACATATGGACACACTCAGAGACAACATGGCAGGCACACATTGCACCTTTGACAGGGTGATGTTTACATAAACCAAGCTAGCTTACATATGCAGCTAAATTGTAATTTTGAGTTTTTCAGCTTACAGCTGACACAATGACACACACACAAGCTTTGCAGAATGGATATATAGATGGTAAATGAGCAGATGTGCAGGTCAAAAAATCATTATTACCATCACACCAACTTTAATCAGAAGCTGGAAAAAATAAATAATTAGCGGATAAATCAAACATCTTTTGAGTTGTCATGACTTTTTTTCTGCTCTTACATATGTGTGTGTGTATTTCAGTAAGGATGTGTATGTGTGTGTGTGTGTGTGTGTGTGTGTGTGTGTGTCCCACCCTGGCAAGTCCAGGGAGGGAGGGGGCAGTGATGGTGATCAAGGCCAAGGAGAGAACACCAGCTGCTGGGAAAAGCTGCTGGGTTTAGGGGGCTTTCTGGAACTTGTCACCAAAACTTTGTCGTGGTAACCTTTGTAGGTTGCACATGTTCACATATGCACACTCACACACCACACACACATAGACATTTGAACACCTTAAAGCTTATACAATTAAATATAAGCAGTTATATTTCATTTTGAGACATAGTGTAAACGCTTCAATATAATGGCCTTGTATATCATTGTGTACAATTCAAAAAGTCAAAGAGACTTAAAAAATAATTTAAAAATAACTTAATCAAAAAGCACTCTGATGCACACACACGTGCATGCAGATATGCTCATAATCTTAGGGGATGTATGTTGTGATTTCTTTAGAACAGAGAGACATGTGACTGCCCTGTTATTCCATACAAAGGTCAGGCAGGATTCACAGCTAGAGAGACAGAGGTGTGTGCGACAGAGAGACATACAGATGGATACTATATAAAGAGGGAGAAAAAGAGAGAGAGATGTGTGTATAATAAGGTGACAAAAAGAGGGCAAGAAAAAGAGACTCAGATGGAGAAGGTGACCTTAGCGTTTATAAAAAGAGAGCATTAACCTCCTCTAAACTTTCACATGGTTTCACTCTTGGCTACATATAACTGCATTAAGACTGAACAGGAGCACCAATACATAAATACACCTCATGTGTCCTTGTCAAAAAAATTAAAATCAGAATTTTACTGTCCAGGTCTGTGAGTGGGGGAGGCTCCGAGAGACAAATTTTGCCATCAGAGGGTGCACACATTGGCTCCGCATGCAATTGTATGATATGAAAATAGAAACAATCTTCCAACCTGAATTTTTATATTTTTAGTTAATAAATGCTGTTTAAGTTCAACCTGCAACAACTTCAGTCTAGAGGATAGATTTTTTTTCTCTTATAGTGATACACACACTCTCTCTTACACACACTAGGTCAGTTGTGGTCACAGTCTTGTCAGTGGTCAGATTGAAGGTTGGCTGGACTGCACCTCATCAAAGAGTGAAAAGAGTGACCCCTTCAAGCAGGGACAAGAAAAGAGGGAAGGCTTTTTGGCTGGACCTCATCAAACGTGAACAGACAGGGCAGACATGAAAGATGTAAGCATTGAAGGTATGTGCTAGTGTGTCTGTGTGTGCCCATAATTTCCATTCAGTCGATCTTTATGCACACTGCTGAAGTCAAATATAGGGTAACACACAGAAAAAGGTGTATCTTTTCAGCTTTGAGTTTACACCCATGACGTCTCAGTCCATCTGATAATCGAACCCACTGGAGACATCTTTCTGTCTGTCAAACAAAAAGATAACCCACAACAATTAAATGTGTATCCATCCACCTGTTTTTGAGCAGATCTTTAATTTGTTTGAGAGTGACAATGCCAAAAGGTTTGTACTCCGAGCAGGCAGTGCTGGTAAAGTTGTTGAATAGAAAAAGGGAGGAAGTAATGAAATAGGACCAGCAGACAGACTGACAGATACAAAGACAAACAGCATCTTTGGGTATCAAACCGTAACGGACAAATATTTCAATAACTTTATCAACACAATGTTATTTTCTTACATTCTCTTAACCCTAATCTCTCTGAACCTCACATCTACCCCCAAGCTCCCTTTCCCTCCTTTCCTCCACCCTTGTCATCCTCAGGTTTTGATATATTCCCAGGGATAAATTAGAACCTGGGTGTAATTATATACAGAGTGAGTTTTGCCTGGCTGGAAAGCAGAGAGTGTGTGTATGTGTGTCCAGATGTCTGTCTCTCTTCCTGTGTGTCTGTGTAAAGCAGTGTTTTGTATTGAAATAGGTGACTTCGGAGAGGTGCGCTCCTTTAATTACGCCGCTCTCAAACAGAACATGAGTGGGCTATTCCACCGGGATTAGTCGTCTCTCAATGCAGTTTCTTTGTTAATGCAACACACATAACACACACGCATACTCAGACACAAATGTATGCCTGCCAAAAAAGCCGCTCTCTCCAATAGTTCAACACTCAATTTATTCAAACTGAGATGCAAGCCAAGTGAATAATTCCACTACTAATAAAGATGGTAAGAGAGAGTGTGGATACTGAAGAGATGAAGGGGGGAAATGGATAAAACAGCAGAGGTAGAAGAAGGGGGAGAAAGGGGTTGAAAGGAAAGGTAAGCCTACAGAAAAAATAAAAGAGATTTTCAAGGACAGCAAAATGTTAAATCTAACCTCACCATCAGGGTTGGGTACTGAACTGTCTACTTTTAAATGTACCAACTGAATGATTTCACTACTGAGCATTGATTCACTTAAAATCTATTGGAGCCAAATATCAGTACCTTACAGTGCTACTCACAAGACTTTTCAAAACCATGCAAACAATGCCAAATATGCCAATGCCAAATACAAAACTTGCAAGAGCAACACTTCTCACCTGGTGTCAAACACTAAACCTAAAAGCCCAAGTATGCGCAGTGTTTGATAGCCTTAAGGGAGAGTTCCCTGCAGCAGCAACTACTTTAACATTAGCATGCCTGCTGCCAGGAGCAAAGACGTTGATCCCTTCTTAGAGAATGAAACTTTAAGAGATGCATTAAAAACTTGATCAAAATGTTTATGTAACTAGCTGATTTGATAAGCTCTTGCTGAGGGTAACTTGGATTTTATCACTTTTTTATAATAGCATTAATCAACACCCAGCAACTGGCTGTCTCTGAAATGTCTAACCTGTGAGTTGTTTTCTCCTAAACCAGGAAATCATTGGTATGCAAATTACAGATTATTTAAGAGGAAATATTACGGGAGATAAGCACTGCATTAGTTAGGAAAGCAACAACATTTTTACTTCTTTGAAACTATGCAGACTTTATAACTTAAGTGGCTTTATGCTGCTTGAAATGATCCTTTTGACTGTTATCAATATTTTTATATAGTCGATATTTATTAAGCACACTCGAGCTTCTGTAGGAAAAAAACTCTGAGTCACACCAAATTCTGCACTGATCTGAAGCTGTTTGCTGGTGGGAAGAAAGCTCAAAATTAATTTTTCTACTTTTGGCATAAAAAAGAAGTTTTATCTTCCATTCAACCTTGAAATGATCTAGGGGTTAATTTTGAGCAAGTTCTGCAGCTGAAAATGTATACATTTTTAGGGTGCTGGATGTTGTAGTCATTGTAAAAAAAGGGAGACTTTTGAAGCTTCTGTTTAAAACTTCAATAAAAGCTTCATAGTCAAAAAATTACAATCAGTACAGGTATGACTTTTTTTAAAAGCCCTTACTTGATAGTTAGTAGATCAAAGTTAAATCAAAGCAAATGCATTAAAGATATCAGCCCAATAATAAGTAACAAGAAAGTTTGGCATGGAATAGCTATATAACCCTAGGTTAACATAGGTTTGTGTAACCTGGTGCCTTTCCTTGAGTGTTGCAGTAAATGTGAAAATATAACCTAGTTTCTCCTAGGTGAATGTAGCCTTACCTATCTTCAGGTGTGTGTTTGGACAACTGACTGCCCGCCAGGTCACTGTCTTGCTGTCTGAGACCCACTTTCTCTTAAATCCGGTTTACTCTCTCAACTTCCCTCTGGAGCTGCATCTGTAGGTCAGCCAGTCTGCACTTTGAGGTGTCTGTTGAGTTTAAAAAGGTAAACATACATACAGTTTGTGGGTGAAATAAAACTCTATTTATCAACCTCTTTTGTCTCCACGAGTGTCTTGCAGGTTGCATGTGTTCCTTCTGGCATCCTGTATCAACCTAAACCAGGAAGTCCCTTTTCTGTCTCCAGGAGGGGGCTAAATGAGTTTAGTCCCAGTTTCCATATTTGTCAGTATTGTCATCAATGTGAACTGCTTCACTGAAACCTAATCAGTCTGCTGTCTGCTATCTGCCAGGTGCTACTGACATGACTGTCTGTGCTGTAAGATGGTGAAAATTAGTCAATTTGTTTTGTGTGTTTCACTAGTTGTAATTTGTTCTCGATGGATGATGTTATTGCACCCAGAATAAAGAGTTAAGGGAATACTATAGTTCACACTTACAGAACATAAACACACTCCACTTCATCTGTGTCTGTGTCTAATGACGTGTGTGAGTAATTACTTTAAAGCTAATGTGTGCGGGTGTTTAAGTGTCTTTGCTCATGTATGTTTTTATCTGGGCCTTTGTCTGTCTGTAGCTGCAATGAGTGTGTTTAATGGTGTGTGTGGAAATAATCACCTAATCGTCACGCTGCCTCCATTTGAGAAGAGTGTGTATGTGTGAGTGCGTGCATGTGTGTGTGTGTGTATGTGTGTGTGTGTGCGTGTGTCATAGTGTCATTTTTCAGTGTAAAATAAGCTGAAAGCTGCAGAGATGCAATGAGGGATTAAAGCGGAAGGAAAAAGGAGAGTGAAGAGAAAACAAGGGAGTACACACGTAAAAAAGAAAGACCTCTACTCTTTATTTCTCTCTGTAATTCTCTACAATAACCCTTCCTTCCAATGTTGCTCTCCGAACCGTCGACCTGTGAATTTATAGTTGGCCCAATGATTGCTTCTCGGGCCATGATGGCTGTAAATTGCTTTGCCATTTGGTAAATGTTGGCAGTTAGAAGGTATACAAGTAATTATTTCCGCTTGTGCTGATTGAGACATAATTCCAAGACGAGGACCTGGAAAAATGACAGCATTTCGAAACAACTCTGTTTTAATTTCTCAGCATTCCTAATTAGAATCTGTATGAACATGGGGAGTTTTTTATGTGGTTTCCTCCAATGGGGCCAGAAATAATTAAACTGTCAAGGGGAAATAAATACGTATAAACAAGGCATAATTTTTACAGCGTGCAGCACCTTGTCAGGCCATGACTTTTTGTGAAGAAAAACAATGGGGGGAACAATGCAGGGGCATAGAGGACATACTGAAGGTACACATACATAGACAGACATGCAGCAAAACACACAGAGTATCTCTAAGTAGTGAATTACTTTTGTTGATTATCTCTTCACCAAAAGACTTAAGACTTTTGCCCCACTGAGTTCCAGTACTTCTTATGTAAGACAACTATGGTATTTATGGATAATTAACTTGCTTGTCACATTTTTTGTTTGAAGCAAGAAAAAGATTGTTACAACTTATTATTGCCAACTGAAGTGATGGCTTCAGCCATCAACTGTGATAACACTGTATTCACATGTTAATAAAGCTGGTGTGATCTTAAAAGACTGCAGCAGGACACAAACAAAAGTGATGAGATGGTCAAAGAGGTTGTCAACAACCCAAAGCTGTCTAATGCAAGTCTTCTGTCAAAATAATTGGTAACTATTTTCTTAATAGAACAAAAAAGTGAAAAGTTAAAAAGTGAAAAACAAAACAGAACAAAACAAAAACAAAATAATAAAAGTTTGGGCTGTAATCTTGATCTTTGGATGCTCTTCAAAATCAGTCATTACATAACCCATAAAAAAATGCTTTAGTGGATCTAATCTAAACTTGCTCTCTGGACCTGTTTTAAAACAGCAAAAGTCTCATCGTTGAACTAAGGTTTGGTGAGTCATCCTGTCAATCCCTAAGCATTTGCAACACTGGGTGGATTAGAGGCCACGCGTCTTTTGTGCAGGCTCACAGTGAGCCAACGCTGATAGGGAGAGTTAATGGAGATGCATTTGAACTAGAGTTACTCAATTACAATCTGACATCAGCTTGTACACCCCAGCTTTGCCTGAATACACACACCTACACACATACACGCAGTAAGCATTTAACACTTTACAGCCTAAATGAATCTCGTAACACAGAAGATATCACAGAGTTCATCAGGCTCTCAATGAAAGTGGTATCAGAAACAAAGTATATATTCTGGTGTAACCTGGTAATTCCATTTACTGCTAAGGGTTTAGCTGACATGTTTATCTAGTGTGTGGAACAATAAATTACACAGATTGCTTAAAATGCTTTTTTTTCTTGAACACACCATTGCCTCACACCCGGAGAGGTATGAAGGCCTGAATTCCCTGAATCCCCTGATGATACAGTGAAGGAAGTCCTGAAGAGTTTAAGTGTTTTACTTTGTAGATTTGTTAACAAGAAGCCAAATATTACAATTAGAAGACAAATGAAAGCTTTTGTGCTACTTGTTTTTATAATTTTTATAGTTACTCATTTTTTTACAGAGGATTCCTCCGCTAAACTGGTGGATAAGCAGATTTTTCTTAAATTATCTGAAACATGCTCAAATACTGGCTTGTAATCTGTGTTTGCAGCAGCACTGGGTTGCTTTAAAAAATTAAATTTATGTCATGATCAAACTATGTAGGAATTGAGGTTGTCGAGAAGCTTCTTTTTATTTTGGAGAAAAAAAAATCAAAGGGACTTTTCTGCTTACACAGTAACATCCAATATTACAAGTTCTGAGAGCGGGGCTTGAGTGTGTAGACACACACATACACATGTAGTCTACATGCCTCCGCAGACTAAGGTCAATGGTGCGCTCAGATACAAATGATTCTCATCTAATATTAATAGGATATGCTAAACGGTAACACAGAGGCAGCACAGAGAAGAACAGAACAGCATCTCTGAGTGAGTGTGTGTACACATACGTGTATTTTCCTGCCATGCAGAAAGATGAGTGCCACTGGGACTGAAATAAAATTCAAGAATACACTTCACTTGCCAAAAATTTGGAACAACATAAGTATGAAAGTTAATATTTTGGAAAGCTGCTCCCTGTAGAAATAAACCAGCCCAACCAGTAATAACACTGTCCTGACCGACAGCATTTTTGTGTATTCAAAGATTTAAAAACAACCTCAGAGTCTAAATAAAACTAAATTATGAGTTTATATGTTGTCCTAGCAAGTGGCAGGGTCATCTCTGTGATTAAAAATGATTAGTTCTCCGAAGCAAATTTGGAAGCAGCCAGATGCTGCTGTGGTGCTGCAAAAACTCATAAAAGAAGTGGTCAGGGTGGATTGTTAGGCATGCAAGTGTCCAGCTTTGATACCTAAGACCAGTTCTCAGTCATATCAGTACTTTTTGTATTAGTTTTTTTGTAGTAAAGTAGTATTTTTTTATTTGAAAAGCACTGACAAACATTGTGGCCATGCCAAATGAAACCAAACAGATAATGCTCATTTAGGTTTTTTATGTGGCAAAGTCAAAATTTGTTGTGCAGTTTTGAGGACTTGCGGCCAACAGATGAGCTATCTAAGTTTAAATGCAAAAATGAAAACTAGGACTATTTCAGTCTAGATTTCAAAATATCTGCCTCAATTCAAAAACTGGCCTTAAAACATAAACTTGTAGGTATTCAACAATGACACATTTGTATCTGAAATACCATATTGTGGTGAACCAAAGCTGCATACTAAACTTTGCCCTCTTCCACGCTGATAATGAAAAAATATGAAACTCTGAAGCAAAATATATTAACTAATCAGAGCAGGCCAAATGTGCCACATTTAAGATTGGTCAGGCATCATATCATATTTGCACTGTAGCAGTCAAAGCTAACTATTAGGCATGAAAAACCTGTATATAAGCATAATGCAATCAAGGGAGCCAAGTGTGTATGTGCCTCCTCTCTTGTCTACCTCTTTCTGTGCTTGTACTATGCGTATGTATGTGTGTGTGCTCGTGCGTGCGTGCGTGCGTGTGTGTGTGCGCGTGTGAGAAACAGTCACCCGTTCTTTGAAACAAAAACAACCACTTAGGCATGAACAGCAGCGCTTGGGAGACATCAATATTTCAGTCAGGTGTGTCGAGAAAAAGAGAGAGAGAGAGAGAGAAAGAGAGAAATAGAGAGAAACATGAAAGCACGAACGAGGGGGGGACCCTTGCCATTCTAAGGCATTCCCATGACTGACAGAGAGAGTGAGGTTGTGTATATGTGTTTCTGTGTGTGTGTGTACATGCATGCGTGTGTGCCATTCCCCCATCCTCACCCAACCCCTACACTCACCATTGTGTGTACCACCTCTGTCACCTTTCCTCTAATCAGGAGTTTAAATCAATGACGTTGTCCAAAACTATAATTGCCACTCCTTAAACTGCTTCTCTCGCAATATGCTTTCACCAAGAAACCACTCGGCAGCAGAAATACGCCTCTGCGTGTGTTGGTGTGTGTGTATGTGTGAGCTGGATTAAGAGTATTTTCTCATTACGGCAGTGTCTGAACGAGTAGAAAGTGCTTCTCACATTGTTTTACAGCATCCTGAAACCTCAAAGCTCAGCACTAAGCAGCATAATATCCTGTAGTCACACAGACGCCTTAGCCTGGAATGCTGTCGTCACAAATTGCTCATGATCCAAACTCGTTGGACGTCATTTATCAAACTTTTTGAGAATGAATCATTCCTATGCACATACGAAAAAGTTTTTTAGAGACTTATTTGTTAGGACATTGTATATAAATGAATACTTCATTTTGGTCTTTGTGATACTAAACTGTCAGAGTAGACACAAGCTCATACAGGCCTATTAGATGCTAAAAAGGACCCACCTTTATGGTCTGTGTCCTTGTGAGTACGTGAGTAAGTACAAATAGAAAATGCCTTGAAGAAATAAGAATGACATAGTCTAAAGCAAAGCTTGAGCTAAGAAAGAAATAAAACTCTCATCTCTAAAATGGTGTTTCTGTTAACTTAAAACATTTCAGCTCTTCTAAACTCAGATCAGACAGCGCCTAGTCAGAAATCTTCTGTAAAACAAATGGTGTATATGCCTTGAATGTCCTTCTTGGCACTTACAGTCTAATATTATCCAAATATTTTAATGTCCAATATGTAGCAAAAAGTGCACAGATTTCTGCCAACTATAAGATTACAAAATAAACCACTCTGCATGTTGTATGGTCCTGTATGTGGTCCACATGGTTTGTCATACCAGCAACTGAAAGCAATGGGCCTTTTTGTGTTTACCTGCAAGATCCAAAGACAACACCAAACTGTTGTTATTATAGTTGCTTTTTACAAGTAACAACTTGACTTGCTCCAGAGATTTTGAGACCAACAACCACCCTGCAAATGTGTGTGTGTGTATGTGTGTGTGTGTGAGTGTGTGCTTAGACTTTAGTTGTCAGTCTGTGTTAACCTTGGCTGATGTTCCATTAACCAGAGACAGGAGTTTCCTTAACCTGACAATGCACTGACAACAGGAAAACACACGTGTACACACAGATAGATAGATAGATAGATAGATAGATAGATAGATAGATAGATAGATAGATAGATAGATAGATAGATAGA
>JAPZDY010000001.1:7211407-7222830 GCA_029783645.1 Ctenochaetus hawaiiensis
AATATGGCCCCTTTAAATCAAAACTAAAGGCCTGTCTAATTTCCATTATTTTTAATTTACAGCTTTCAGAAACCTACTTTTGGATTCTTTTATGTCTCTTCTGGAAAAAAAGGGTGGAGCTTTGACCATGACCAGTAGCACATTATGACCCTTAGAGAGAATAACTGTGCAGTTAGACGACCTGTGTTCTCCATTCAATAGTTTGGCAGTGTCAGCATACAGCTGTAGCCTATATTTAACTGAATTTAGAATTTTACCTGAAGCATCACGCTGTCTTGCAGAATCTTTTGGGAAATTGTCCTTGGAAACTGGAGCACTGCAAAAGAGCTGGCACTTTGAAAAGTGTACTTGGCAGGTGATTGGATAAAACACCTGTCAATTATGGGCTAACTTCACACAACCAAAAGTGAAACTCTTGTAGAAACCAGTCCAGAGAAGAGGAAAAACATCTTTTCAGTCGACACAAACCTTCAGTGTGGTTCTTTTCTCTTTTTCCAAAAAATGTGATCCAGTTCGGATGTAGCTGATGCTAGAGCAACATTAATGGTAACCTCCTTTTGGGCCATAGTCTTTGTTGTGGAGCGAACACTTGCTTCTATAAGTGTCCTTACACCTAAACCATGTGTACTGAAGCTTTGAGTGGTACCTGATTGGTCTGAACCACTGCGGTGGAGCTTGAAGCCTGTGTGTCTCAACTTGCATAATTTCCTATGATCTTGTGATGTCTCTAGTCAAATGACCTCACAAAGTAACAACTTATTGGTTTCTGGACACCGTGACCCACATCGCTCGAGTTGTAAATTTAGATCAACAAGATCTGTTGAACCATTGTGCAGCAACCAGTCTCTTAATGGAATCAGGTGGTTGGACTTACTATAATCTTTTGTGACCACGGACATTTTGGACTTTTTAACAGTAATGGGCTATGATATTTTCCTTATAAAATGTGTGTGTGTATCTGTGTGTGTATATGAGAGAGTGAGCCTATGTGACAGATGGGGTGGTGAGGAAACGTAATGACACACTCCAGTGGTCCCGAGAAGGGCAGAAGCACAGTCTCATTGATAACTGGATAATTATGTACTCTGTCATCATGTTATTGTGTGTGTGCATGTACATTTTCTACTTTAAGTGCATGTTTTCATACTGTATGTTAATCTGTATTGTCATGACGCCGTTTGTCACATCTGTGTGGCTCCATGTTTGCTTACAAGTTTTCTACATGAGCTAATTAACAGCTGTAAAGTCGTGTCTGACCTTTGTGTGCTGGTTCAAATGCAGACAATATAATTTTGATGCGTATTTGCACATGCATCAAACACACACACACACAGTCACACACATGCACACACGCATACACACACACACACACACACACACACTCTGTGTCACATGCCTTTACACTGCACCTGCTGTAGCCTGCATGATTGTGTGTGACAGCAGTGAAGTGGGACGTTAAATTGCTGTATTATGTTAGTACACCATGTAACATATACACACCTATCTGTCTCTGACACACACAAACACATCACTCTCGCACACACAGACATGCACGCAGAGGGGGTGTGTATTATAGGAACCTCCTTACAGTGAAAAGACATCAATTTCATTTCAAATGACTGTTGTCATCATCCGTTTTTCATCTCCGCATCATCTCTACTTCCATCATCTCGCTCCTATAGCCTACCTGGTTTGCACAATATGAAATAAACATACACACACACACACACACACACACACACACACACACACACACATACACAATTGAATACATATTATTATGTGCACTGATACCAAAAAAGCACATGTACAGCAGATGCACTCGCCAACACCACAAACATACACATACACACCAGGCCTCCATTCTGTCAAAGAGCTAAGCCCTCAGCGTGTCCCACACTCCCATTGAGAATGTTTTGGACTTCTGCTGTTATGTGGCTTCCCCCAGTGATGTGCGTCTGTAGGCCTTTGTGTCTTGTTTGTTCCCTAGTGAGTTTAGGGGATAGAGGCTGAAGGAGGCCATCCGATTGGGCTGTCACTAATCCCTTAACAACATGGCTGACTGTGATTGGCCATGACCATACAGAAGGGGATGGAGTCAGCAGGTGGTAGTGGGGGATGAGTGAATGGTTGTAGATATGCAGCAGTGCTCAGGTGGAAAGTAAGAGACATGAAGAAGGTAAAGTGTCCATCATGTTTTAGAGTTGAGGGCTTGAAAATTATGTTAAGAAGATTTTCTGTTAACTCATGCTACAAAAAACACTTATGTGATCCGACTCCTGCTCCATAAAAAATAATTAATAGAGCATCAATAGATAATAAAATGAGTATACATTAAAAATATATTAAATATAAAGTTTTTTTTACATTTAATGTGAAAATACTACATTTTATTTATTTAAAATACCCTGATCAGGAACTATTACTTAGACCGACTTAATTGCTCCTTTTGAAACTCCATGTCTGCATGTATTTGTTTTTCTTGTCACTGTGTGTGTGTTTTTGTGTTAATCACCACAGGCATGATGGCCCTCAGTATCTGTAAGGATGAAACCCTAATTAGAGGAAGCATACTGCAGGCTCTCTCTTTCTCTTTCTCTCAGTCTGATTCCCTCTCACTCTCCCTCTTGCCTGCAGACCTTCTTGTCATTTCGGGGAAAGGTAAGCGCTCTCCACTCTCCTAAAATTCCCTCTGAAAGCACCGCTCTGATATCAGCTGCTCAAATGCTGTTTCACCAGCCTGAAGCCAGAACAAACACACACACTGACCCCACACTCGATGTCATAAAAGTGTGTTCATGGGCATTCTTCGTAAAAAGAAGATGAATAAATGGCTAAAATTGTAGTTGTCATCCTAAATGCATTCAGGTTTAGATTTCATTTAATGGAAACACACAGTTTTAGGTCAAACAGGGGGTCAACAGCAGGCCAGAGTAAATAGACAGAAAAAAAGCGCTAAAACAAACAACAGAAACATAGTCACCTCTGCTCTTTCCTCTTTAAAGCTGTGTGCATCGCTTGATGATACATATATTCAATAATACATGTTTCTGGATAACTTCTTTCAGTGTCTTTTGTAATTTAAACAGCATCACTGACACAGGCCCCATATGCCTGTTTGTAGTGTTTGCTTTGCCTTTCTTGGGTTTTTATGAGCAAAGTTTTTTACAAAGTCAAGATTTGTCAGTTGACATTGTATAATACATAACTCTGTTTAAACCCCAGTCTGATTATCTCCTCCAAACTTTGTTTTATTTTTGAAATGAAACATTTTTGGTCAAAATCAGCAATGAAACTATAAGTAAAGGATCAGATGAGTAATATTGGAGGGTGTGTGTGCTATATTGTGTATGTGCACAGGGCCTACAATGTACAGTCCCAAAACAAGTACGTCAAAACAGAACTAAAAAAGACATTGTCTAAAATAACAAAACACTGAGAGCATAAATGAACATGAGCCCTTTTCAACTGAAGGGTTGGATGCAAAATAACCACCTGACAAAGCAAAGGATCAAAGACTTTCTAGTACTTTAGGAAGCAGCAAATAACTTTGAGATAAACTGGCAGTACTTTTGCAAGATCTGTTAAAAGATTTTATTCCTTTTTATTTTTTCAATTGTATTGTTTGTTTTTAGCCCCAGTTGTACTAACTTAATTAATGTTTTTTGCGAGATGACATCAACATTGTGCATTCTCCAGACAGATTCTGTGACAACATTATTGAAATTCTACAGCGAGCTTCCCAGCCACACCAGAGGCATTAGCATGATCCACCAGGAAGTGCCCTTTCTATCCATTGAGGCTCTGTGCATGGGTCACATCACAGATAGAGTTGTGGCTCCATCCATCATGTGGGTTATAGTTAGCCGCCTATGCTAATGTCTGACCCAATGAAAAGTTTACTGAGAGACGGACAAGGACATTGGGGTGGACTCTTGTCATCACATGCCGTAAACACACACACCCACACGCACACACCAATACACACTTACACACTTTCTCTTTCTCTCTCTCTCTTCTACTCACACACACACAGACATATGCACACACACACTCCCCACTTCAGCACTGTGGGGCTGTCATATTTCACAGTACCCGGTAGCGTGGGGTGAGTTATGGCCATGTCACAGTATAGAGGGAGAGCATGTGTGTGTGTGTGTGTGTGGGGTGTGTTTACGTGGGTGCACATTTATGTAGGTATGTGTTTACACTGTGTGTGTGTCTCTCAGGTCCACTCCTTACACGTTTATTTATAAAGCAGCCCCTCACTTCAAATCAGTGGTGTCCAGAATGCCGCTGCATGTGTAAATGACAAAATGATTTATAGAAATATTCCCAAAATAAAGTCCTACTCACTAGGGGGGGATGGAATTCCCCCCCAACAGTATGGCCCCGCAATGGGAGACACACAATAAATGTATATATACACAAACACAGTGCGCAAATTTATGCACACAAACTCCCAGACGTGGTGTGGCCCATGTAGGGACAGAGAGGACTGTTAAAACAGCTTTGTAGATTTATGACCTGTAAACTAGAAGATGGACAGATGGATGGATGGAGGGATGGATCAATGGAAGGGCAAAATATAAAAATGAAAGACAGGGAGAGGGATGGAAGGACAGAAGGACAAAAAGATGATGGATATACAGACGGATAGATGGGAAGAAGACAGCAGAGAGGACGTGCTCAGATAAAACTGTTTTTTGGATTTACTGCCTGCAAAGTGGTAGATAGATTTAGGATTTAAGGATTAAAAGACAGAAGAACAAATATGTTAGAAAAGAAGTAGAAAATAAATGGTTGGATGGACAGATGGATGAGGAGTTGACTGGAACAAAGGGAGGTCAGGGCACCGATAGGAAGAGAGGAGAGGGAATGAAAAGAGAAGAAAAAAGGAGAAGAAGCGAAGAGTCCTGAACTCTTTTACAGACAGTAGTAGGAATATAACAAATCCTGAAGTGGTCTTTGCTTCTTTGTGTGCCATGATTCCTGGAGGAATTGTCAAAGCATGAAATGAGTCTTATGCAGGGAATTGTCTCATTTTGACTGGAAATGGTGTTATCGTTCTGTGCTGGTAATTATGCTCTCTGAGGGAGCCGGCATAGACAGAAAGAGACAGAAAGAGCAGAAGAGAAAGACACACTTTGATCTTTTGTGAACATGATGGGTTGAGCTGAAAGAAATAAAATGTGTCTGTGAATGAGTGCGTGTGTGCATATGTGGTGCTGGTTACTGTACATGGAAGCTGGTCTTTGGGACTCAACGTTACTGTGAAATTAGCAAGTTTGCAGTTTCCTGTGTTGTTTAATTTTAGGTGAAATGCTGAGGTTATGAGTCATGTACACAGAGAAATATCCCGAAAGATATTTCATAACAGTTTGTGAGAGGTTTGAAAGATGCACTGAAATCATTTTTTCCAAGATCCTCAGACATTTCATTTCATCTACATAAGGAGTTCTTGTAAATAACTGGCACATGCAATAATGGTGTTATTTTACATTTGTATTCTTAATGTTTTAGTTTAGCAAAATACTTGAAAGCTGAATATTTTGTTTGTCTTATTCCCCCTAATACTGTCTTGTCCACCACTCGTACCATTTTTTTGTGTTTTCTCGTCCACTCACCACGCTCCATCCCTTCCTTTTTTACCCTCCCCCATCGTGGTTCCTGTCTCTCCCCCTTTGGTTTACTTTGTCTTTCAGTGCTGCATTGCCATGTGTTGGATGGTGTAAATGGGTTGTGTTAAATGCTGTTCTGTCCCTGGTGAGTGGTAACAGTATGGAGATAGAGGCAGATAATCTTTAAACAGGGCATCTGCTGGCATCTGCTTTATCTTTATTGTTCCCTGGACACCCAGCAGAAAAATATAGAGGCGGTGAGACAGACAGACACACAAGCATGGCAACACATTGTATATGCAGTACAAGCAGCTTACAACACACAGATAGTTGCACACAAACGTAGGTTCATTTTACATGCACAACTCAAAGAACACCTGAAAACCTTGTCATAATACATTCCTAATATATTAATAAAAGTACAACCATTAATGTAAAGAGAAACAGACAGTGAATCATTAAATTGAGTTCCTTAATGTGTTTTAACCTACTGGATGTCTGCGGCAGTCACTAAAATGGCATCGCATAAAAAACAACACATAGACACACAATTAAAGAAGGAACTTGTTTCTTAACAATCATGATTGACTTATAAGGGTTTTTTCCTCAAAAACAAGGCTGGCTTATGAGTGCCATTGTTTAAAAGGATAATATGTGTAAATGATGGGGGCAGCATATCAGTAGATTATCCCGTAACTCTTGCTCACTTTCTTCTTGGCTGTGACTCTGTTTGACTGTAGCTTGAGGCTGCCTTTAGTTTGGTAGCTCAGTTAGCCGTGCAGTCAGTGGCCCTATTAGCTGATCACTGTGATGGACCAGAAGCTCAGAGCTAAAGATGGTTGCTGTTGTTTACACTGTGGGCAATCTAAACTGGGCTCCGCAGCCTACCACTGAACCAATGTGTTGAACAGCTGGACCAAGACTGAACACAACCCTGAAGACCGACTAAGGCCAGATTTGTAACTGGGATAACAACACTAAAGTAAGTCACAGCAGCTCTGACCAGGAAGACAAAGCAAGTGGAGAGAGAAGAGGTGTGAAGAAGAGGAAGAGAAGCAAGAGTAAGATTGGATCACCGATAGGGATTTTACATCTCAGTGAACAGGGGTTTATTTCGATAGACAACCGAGTTGTAATCAGTGATTGTTGGAACAGTGGAAAAAAAAAACAAAGAAGGTTTTGATAAATTTTCGAGGACTCTAGACTCGAGACTAGTTATCAGTGCAACAGTTTGTGATAGAAAAGGCTGAAATAAGATGGTAAGCATATTTCAGTAGATAACTGCAAAACTATACACAGACATGAAGACATAACGTCAGAACTGTTGCCTTGTTTTCAGTCTGTAGTCCACAGTTAGTGTATTGGTAACATATGCCAAGTAAACTTAACAAATATTCACTATTCCTTTCACTTCCATTCAATGCAGGGAGGGATGAATAAAACATTGGCTTCTTGTGAAAAAGCAGATATGCATTTATTTTTGCTTGGGGTTCATTTTTGTGAACTTGAAGTGGTTAGGTTGCAGCCTAAATGGCAGAGAAGTGTCTGTGTGTGTGGACTGACTCCACTTGACTGTCACTGCCACATCCTGGGCTGCATGACAAAATTGCTGTGGCTGGGCGTCGGTAGCGTGTGCGGCCCATGTACGGAAGGCTCAGTCCTCTATGCAGCGGTCGCGAGTTCAACTCTGGCTCCGACCCTTTGCTGCATGTCACTACCCCCTCTCTTGCTCCCTGTTTCCTGTTCACTCTCTCAGCTGTCCTATCAATAAAGGTGAAAAAGCCCCAAAAATATAATTAAAAAAAAAATTGCTGTGGCTGGTGATGATGATTCTCTTGCCTTTGTGAAAGTGTGACTGTACGTCTAGGCAGTTTACTTAATAGCACAACTGAGGGAGGGCAGGTTAAGTTAAAATGAACTTGACAGGAAAGATAGACAAAAAGTCAGTTAGGTACCAATATTAAAAAAGGCAGAGAAATAGTCATAGTATACATAGAAGCAATGGCTGATTACAGCTGATTAAGGCATAAGGGGCAGGTGATTTGGCAGGTGGAAATCAGCTTACTGGGGAGTGACAGGAAGGACTGAGAACAACTGCAAGGGGAAAAGGGAATGGTAGGATCTGACATAACAGGAGAGTTGAGTGGTGAGAGAGAGTCAAACAGACAATGGGCAGAACAATAAAACTGACATTAAAAGCTGGCTGAAGCCATAACAGTTGGTGCATGGTGAAGGTTAAATGAATAGATGGACTGGAATAGTTAACACTAGGGGCATTACTGCTCTGGAGGGTCAAAGCAAAATGTAGCTCACAGCCAGAAACTCAGGATCCACCTTAAATTTTAGTGAACATGAAAATCTATTTAAGTCAATATCAGGAATGCAGATTTAGTCTCCATTAGACCATCTGACCCTATTTTTGTCTCCATCTCATGTATTTTAACAATGAAGACCCTGTTGAAATCTAATCCTTTATTTTAATTGTTAAGATAACATTGTGATTTTAAAATCCAACATAACATGGTGCTTCATGCTTTTATTGTGTGAGTGTCTGATGGCAAGTTTGGAAACATCGGTTAGAATTACATTTCCTTTATTTTTTATCTCAGAGAGTCACTGAAGTCTCTGGCAACTTATGGGAAGCACATGTACTGTAAGAGATGCATTACAGCACAGGTGCAGCAAAAGTTTAAGAGAAGTGGGATAAAAATGGAAAAAAGAGATAAAGCAAGACATGGAGAGATGATGTGATTGGGTTGCAGCAGGGATGGAGATCACATGGAGGGAAAAGAGAGATAAATTGGGGGATAGATGGAGAAGAAAGGGGAGGAGCGACAAAAAGACAAGGGGAAGCTGGGATGACCACAGGGGGTCCGAGAGCTGGCAGGCACCTGAGTCACACCTCCACTGTGTATGTGTATGTGTATGTCCTTCTGTCTGATTCTGTGATTAATGAAGATGTGTCAGTGTGGTAATCCTCTCTAATAAGCACCAGTGGAGCAGCCCTCGACCATGTGCGTGTGTGTGCGTGCATGCGTGTGTGTGTGTGTTCTCTGTGTGTGTTTTTTAAGTAGGTGTTTAATTTATGTGTGTGTTTTTGTGTAAACTTCTTAGTGTGTATGAACATGACCGCAAAATTTAGCAAGATCTGTGCCGCTTCAACCATTTGACTCCACAAAATATTTGTCATTGTGCTGCATGTACACTATCTGTTCATTTGTGTGTGAGTAAAGTGGCGGAAAGTGACAGGAGCACAAGTGTGACAAAGAACTCCTGTAATATCCTTACAAGCAGCTTGCATCTGTGTGTGTGTGTATGTATGTGTGTTATCTAATGTCATTCTTTATAAGTATGCCCAGATGTTGATACTGGAATGGCTCTTTAATTACCATTAAAACAGCAGGGGCTGTGTGTGTCTGGGTGTGTGCGTGTGTTTTTGCGTGTGTGTGTGCACATGTGTGTGTGTGCGATGTTGATAGGGAAACTACTGTTTAATTACCATTTAAACTGTGAGAGCTGAGTGGATCATTTAAAGACAGAACAGCTCCAGCTAGCTAAATGAGGAAAACAACACCATTACAAATCTCGCACACACGCACGCACGGATGTGCTCACACATATGCATGTATGCACACACATAAATGAACACACACGTACACACACACACATACACACAACAAAACAACACAGACAACAAGACTATTAAGGTCTAATGAATGATACTCCCGTGATGTTAGCTTGCTAGTTAAGTGATAGCTATTCTTTAAATAATAATAAGGCTTTTTTTATAGAGCTGCACTGTAAATAATCTTTCTCTCTTGGCGGGCATTCCTACAGAAACATACACGCACTATTAACATACTGTCACATACTAAGCACCTCTTTTTAAATTTAAAGCCTGCATTTTAATTTGCCTTTTTGCTTGTTCGGGCCCCGTGCCTATATGCATGTATACAACCATCTGTAAATGTACTTTAGTCAGTCACCCTGTTAATCAGCCAGTCTGCTACCCATGCAGGTGGCCAGTCAGTCACCCCAACAACAACCCATCCAATCTGATAGACTTTAAATCATATAATTAGCCAGTCAGCCAGTAGATCAGTTAATTATGACGGGCCTGGGCTTTGCTGTCTTTGTGGCTTTTTGCAACAGAACAAACATCTTCATCACAATAAACTGATTAAACCATTAAAATTATTTGTTTAATTTACTTCAAAAGAAACAGGCTGTAGACAGAAATAGAAAAGGTTTTGTCAAGAGTTGTTTGTGGAGTTGCATCTTATGTGTGTGTAGTGTGTCAGGAATTGACATGCATAAAAAAGAAAACAGTAATTAGTTATATTAAAGAATCACTGAAGTTGCTAAAAAATGTACATTATGTATGAGCTTTTAAAATGATTTAAAAACAAATGTGTGTGAATATTTTATGAAAATGTGCTGTATCACTCAAGGGAAATCATACAATTTGTGGTTGTTCCAGTCTGAAAGTAGTCATTTCATAAAATGAAATAATAAAACCTTTGTATGTTTTTTCCTGAGCCTCGTTAACTGAAGCATACAGACAAAATACTCCACCTCAGTACTTTACTTCACTTTAATACCTGAATGTGTTTTCAAACAAACATGTAAACAAAGTCTATACATTAATTTCTTTACTATTTCTCCAGGCAGGCTGATGGAAAATTACCTTTAACTAATAAAATAAAAATAAAGTAATGAAAGCAGTAAAAGTGATTAATCATTTTACAAGGGCAATTACGAATGATAAAAACAATTTTTTTACAATGCCACAGCAGACGCAAATGATGGCAATGATAATTTCTTACACAGAGGTGGTTAAATAATTACAGTGTAACAGTGAGAGTGATAGGAGTGATCATATTTGTGACAGACAGGCTGCATGGCACTGAGAGTATTATGATAATGATATTAATGATGGATCTTTGCAAATGTGTGTGTGTGCATAGGAGTTCAGTGGGAGATGTCTCACCTCACACTGGGTCTCTCAGCCCGATGCCATCTGTTCTGCCAGCACACATACACGTAGTCAGAAAATCATACACAAACACATGCGCACAAAAATACACTACATGCACACTATCCTAACCAGAGAGAATAAAAAACAGACACTTGAATATTCTCATGCAAGATGTTTGGGTTCAAAGATTAACGCTGACAAAAATCAATGTCCTTAGCATGCAGACACACATAAAATATACACACATACACACTCACTAACACACACACACTTACGCACACACTCCTGGATCAGTTCGTAATCCCGGCTCCACCCAGAATGCTCAGCTCGGAGGGTTCAGCCAAAGGGAAACCAGCGTGGTGTCAGCCTACTGGACATACATGAGATCAGGGACGTGTATTTGTGTGTTCGAGTACTGAATGTGTTTGTTGTCTTTATTGTCACTTGAGCAGATAATTAATTACATAAAATCAACACATTAATGAAAAAATGAATAAAAACAACATTTTAAAGGTACAATTTTGTTCATCAGGCTGACAGAAAGGCTCTCTTTCAATTTAAAACAGATATTTTCTGGGTTATAATCTCGTTACCTCAGTCAGGCTTTCCTAACTCTCTGTATCTCTCTGTTGCTCCTCTTTTTTTTGTCATAGTCAAATATCAGGTCAAGTAAAGTGGAAAAGCAGTGGAAAAATATTTTTAAAAGATGATATATCAAAGGCCTTATCTGTCACCATGTTTTCTCAATCTGACACACATACAGGAGTTTGGGTATAAACTACGTGCCTGAGTATTCTGGCGATGCCTAGACTGCATATGACTAT
>JAPZDY010000001.1:7233646-7253083 GCA_029783645.1 Ctenochaetus hawaiiensis
GTGTTTGTGTCACAATCACAGTTGGTGTTTGTGTGTAAGTGCGTGTGTGTGCGTGCAGGTTTTTGAGTGTGTGTGTAAGTGAGTGTGTGTATTTGTATGCATGCATACTGGCATGTGTGTGTGTGTGAGTATCCAACTGGCTGAATGCAGGCCTTACTGGCATCTTATTGGCTTTTTGGCTTATTTGGCTTCTGCAGTGGATCCATTGATGTTTGTTGGACACACACACTCATACTAACTTCACAAAACCTATCTGATGTATTTTTTTCTTATCACAGTATGGCCTCCCACCTGCTCAGAGGAGGTGGCGTGCAGTGCAGTTGTTTGTCTTTTTTGGTCCTTGGAGGCATATTAACATATTTTAATATTATCAAAAGGTATCTGTGCACTTAAAACAGATTTTACAATGAAAAAAGTGTTTAGAGTCCAGCAACTGTGTGACAGAATAGCTATGACACAAGTAAAGAATGAATGTGAAAAGACTCAAAAGAGAAGCTAAAATTACTAATGAAGGCTGGAGACACAGAGACAGGATAGAGGGAAAACAGGGCTATAAGTCTTACAGTCACATGAAAAAGATCAGGACAGCAGAATATTGATCTGATGGTCAGGCAGACATATTTACATATACAACAAGACGTAGTGACAGACAAACTTCTCATCGAGAGACAGTGGTGATAGACAGAGAAGAAAGCAGGAAGTTAATGAGTAGATTGTGGGCCAATAACATAACCAGTCACCCACAACAACGCGCTGCCCGACTCCTTACCTGTCTGCCTGCTGCACTGCATTCTGGGAGTGGAAGGGCAGAGCAGAGCGGCGATGGGATTTGAAAGGCGTTCTGCATGGGCGACTCGCTGATTTGCATTAAACAGCAGAGACACACAAACACATACTCCAGAAAACACAGTCACAAAGCACAAGCACAACGCCCAAAAAAACCTCCAAACATTTGTAAGCATGCACATGCAACCATGTATTAGCACAGTAATTATTAACCCCTCTCATATTCAAGTATCCTGAGTGTGTGTGTGTGACTGATAGATGATTTGAGAGGGTTAGGGGAGAAGAAGAAGGATTAGAGGTTGGAGGGAATACACTCACCCTTTTCAAAACCTTCTCTCCTCAACTCTTTTTTTTCTGTGGCTTGTTATTTTTCGCTTTACGATTCTGATAATGATGATATTAGAGAGAAGAGGAGGGGAGAGGATGATGGGCGCCGCATGCGATGGTTCGCTCTATCCTTCCTCTTTTCTTTTTTTTTTTTTACTGCTACATATCTCATGGAGAGGGAGAAAGAGATAGAGAAAGACAGAGGGGGCGCTCCTCAATGACTAATTTTCCTTTCTTTAACAGCAGCATAAATTTAACAGGAGGGGGAGAAGGAGGGGGTAGACTAGAAATCCTTTTAGCGCTCTGATTTATGTACGTCTGATGGGCAAATCATAGATCACCGCCGGAAGATGGCAGACACACTGATGATGATGGGGCCCTTCAACGGGGCCCACTAATGCCCCGCTGAACAAAATGTAACCAATCTGTGGGGGCCCTCAAGCATGCAATGGTCCTCTAATAGAAACTATAGCAAACTATACGCCTGTCACCTATGACGGGGTGTGGGGGAGGTGTGTGTGTGTGTGTGTGTGAAAGCATGTTTGTTGGAGGGAAGTAGAGAGACGAAGAAAGAGAAGAGGAAGTTTAAAAAGCTGACCTTAAATGAATGACATAAGTAGAAGACAAGAGCAAGAGAATAGAGATAGATATGGATCTAAAAAAACCCCAAAAAAATGCTGTACAGAGATGGATAGAAAAACAACAGGAAAAAGCAGAGAGATAAAAAGACAGAGTGGCAGAAAACCAAAGGGGGGAGCTCAGTTTAAGGGGACTCTAAATGTCAAATTGAAGAAAAAGAAAATAAAAAAGCAACCAAAGGAGTAAACAGCTAAACAATAGACAACAAGTAAGCGGCGCATGAGTGTCCACCTTAAATCACCCAATCTCACACACGCACACACACACACACACACACACACACTTATACGCATACACATATGCACACATACACTGCATACACACTCGTGCAGGCCTGATGCACAGTGCAGCGCATGCAGCCCCACCAATCATCTTTATATCAAAACATCATTATGCTGGCTGACAGCAGCTAAGATTCCAGCGAGGCCTCGTTGTCATAAATCGTCAGCTGTTGCAGTGCTGCAAAGAGAGCTTTTCATTTAGGAATGTCAAAGCTCTCCTGAGCCTCGTAAAGATTGTAGGAGACTCGGGAGATGGGGAAACAGAGGTATAGATGGCAAAGCCTGGGAATAGCGAGGGAAAACTGAGGATGGCACGTCTGGTAGAGATGGCAGTAGGCTGACAACTTACTTGACTTTGAATATCTGTGAATGGGTAACAAAAATTACAGTTGTATGGCTGCTGTTTGCTTTGCTTTGTCAGGCCTCGGGCTGAATTATGCTTTATTATCACCTCAAGCAGCCATAGGTTACCATTTTCAGGTTCATACTTTTATTATAGATTGTTTACTTGGATAGGTTTGCATTTATTATTGTAAACATATTATTTTTTCATACTATCCATTGCTGCAGACAGTCTACCAACCTCTGTCTTAAACAACCCTGGTACATCCAGTCCTCCTTAAGGCCCCTTTTCAAAAAAGCTTAGTCCGCTCTGATTGGTCAGCTAACACAGGCTTGGGACAGCATCACTCACCATGCATTTAGCAAGATCTGCCTGTGCTTTTGGCTTCCAGCCAGCTGCACTTCTACCGTGAATATCATCACAAGAAAATCATCCAATCCCACAAAGTTACCCATTTACTCTTTGTATGGTGTGACCAAGCTGCTGGGTGCTAATCAAAGTTCAACTAAGTTGCCAAGCAAATGATTTCCTGCAGTTTGTCCATTTTATTTTCACACTTAGCTGTATTGTTGCCTTGAGGACATGCCTATTGAGTAAATTTACACACAGCAGCAACACACACTAACTAATGCCAAGTTCAGCGGGCTAACCCACTAAATTAACATGCCCCACCAAGAGCCTGACATTTGTGTTTTTAAGTGAATGTCTCAACAGTTGTTGGATAAACTGCTGTGAAAATTCGTGTCCTCCCCTGGAATTGTGATAATTTGGGTGAACCACATAAATTAAAGCTGACAGTCTGCACTTCGCAGTCACTGTGTCATTTCACATCGAAAAAGGAGGAGTATGGAGAAAAGAAGTGTATGTATGTGTGCATCTGTGTGTGTGTGTGTGTGTGTGTGGGTGTATGTGTGTCTCTGTGACTAATGTACTGGAGAGCTCTTCACTGCTGCTGACGAAAAGACAAGTTTGCGTCGCTGGTGCTAGTGTGTCCCTCCAGGGCTTCCGTCCATCCACTGGCAGGGGAGATGAACTGAGACAAGATGTCAGAGCAGGAAATGTCAGACCACTGCCAAACCACTGTGGTACACACGCCTGACAGGCACACACACATAGGCACGCACACATACACCGACACACACATACACACAATATATGTAAAAAGACAACACATATATTTGCACACAAACAGTTTTACATCTTTTTCTCCCTCACATACATACACATACGCACAAGCAAAATGTATCTCATAAGGAAAAACTCATAGTCCTTAATACACACACTCTATCTCTCTTTCTGACACACGGACAGGCGCTAAAATGGACACGAGTATTTTTTTTGCAAACCTTTTTGGGTCTCATATAAAAAAAATTTGTGCTCACCAAATTAAATATCAATTTAATTTTATTATGGTATCATTTAAACACTGTGTCTTTATTGGCATTCCTAAAACTTTGTGGTAAACACTTGGACAAGTGACAATGGAAACTTAGCCAGAGATGGAAAACGAAGAGATGACATGGAGTGATGTGCACAGCAGCAGTTTATGTCCGCTGGCCAGTTCTTATGTTTGTTTTCTTTGGTGGTGTGTACACATTACAGATGTCTTGAGTAATGCCTCCATCTGTAATCTCTCTTCTCTCTCCTCCTCCGCTCTCTCTCTCTCTTTGCTATCCTCAGGACTCTGTTTTCCTTAAGTGTGTCAATTTGGGTCTCCTTGCTCAAGTTCAAACATTTAGCCCCCAAACAGCCATTTGTCTCCAACTTAGCAGACAGAGAGACCATAAAAGAAGAAAATACCCCAAGAAATGAGGAAAAGAGAGAGGGAGAGAGGGAAGAAAAAAGACATCTTGTATGTTTGACAGCACTTTTTGCTGCCTGGTTAGCACACACACATACAGACATACGCACACACACACACAGACATCACCCCACGTCTTGTCTGGTTACTGGCTGTGCACTTGCAGTCCCTCTAGGGCACGTGGGGTCACTATGTGTGAGTGTGTGTGTGTGCGTGCATGTGTGCACGCTGGTGGGTGAGGGGAGTTCACCCAATGCCAATCCCCCCCTCAACCATTCACACTCACTCTCACACACACACACGTACACACACCCCTCTTTCCGCAAAGCTACAGATGATGTGCCGTCCAGCTGCATTTCCATCACTGTGACGATGAGTGCTCCTGCCAAACGCCCGGCAACCAGAGTCACATCTGCTCCTGTCTCTGTCGCCACGGCGATACTGCCGAAGTCTGCACAACAACCAGTGCACGACCAGGGGGCAACAACGGGTGGCACAGAAAGCGAATGAGAAAGAAAGAGAGAGTCAGTAACAGAAAAATATAATTTACAAACTCAGAGTTCATGTGTAGGTCTCTTTTATTTGATTTCATTGCAACCAAGAAACCAGGTGCTGGTTGAAAAATCATTAGTGATAAACAAAGTGCAGTTATCATGTTGCAACTTTCAAAATATGTTTTGATGGCATTAAGAACATGACAGTACTGAATGTTTGTGTGTTGTTACTTATGGGATTCAGCCTGATGATTATATTAGATAACAGACATTGTCAATGAGTAGAACAACAAAACCATTGATAGATGTAAAACTATAGTGACTAGAGATTTTCAAAAATATGTAGGATTTCAGATTTTGTCTCTCACATTTTAGGCCTCATCAAGTAAAACAGTTCTGAAAACTTACAGTTGTTGTCTGATTGTGAAGGTAATTAAGACTCCAACAAACACATTTTTAAGCTACAAATTACCATAAAAATCAAACTATTAATTTCTACATTTTAAAGTGAATGCATTTCTATATCTAAATATAAATGTGTGGTCTGGTACATTTTTCACACTTTCTGATTTCCGCTCCAAAAGAAGTCTTTCAGCCAATAACTAATATATCATGTCAAATAAAAACATAAATTTTACAAACAACTCAGGGCATGACATCATGATAAAACATGACATCATAAAACTGAATTTAAAAAAAAAGCCTTAAAGAGCTTTTCTAATTTTACTTTCTTCAAGTGGCCTTAATTTGGTCAAGTGTTTGTTAATTAAACAATAATTCTCAAAAAATCAAACTACAACCAAGCTGTCATGGAGTCTACCTGTATAAACCTTTTTATCTGTCTCTTCTCTTGCTAAATTCTCCTCTTTCTCCTTCTATACACATCCTTTAGACAACAGCTATCCTGCCCGCTATCCTTGTGTTGCTTTTTTCCTTAAATTTTCTAACCATAAATGTATATATAATATAAGTAATCCCTCTTGCCTTTATTGTATGCCCCCACCATACCTTTATTGTCTCTTCTCCTCTCTCCTCCCTCCCTCTCTCTCTCCCTCCCTCTCTTTTACTATTCCTATACACCCTTTTGACTGCCTCTCCCCCTCTATCCCTGTCTCTCCTGCCAGGGTGTTTATATTTGCCCGACCCTCGGCAGAGTGCCTAACAAGGTGGAAAGAATTAGGGGTGAAAAGACAGCACTGCTGCCAGCTAGGGTCTCTCTCTCCTTCTGTATCTCTCTCTCTTTCTCTCTCTTTCTGACAGTAGATATATTTCAGCTAATGTACTCCTGACCTCTTCTACCCCAATGGAGTATCAACAAAAACTGTTATCTACACGCCTAACAAAGGAGGTTTCAGAGAGCTACAAAAATGGTGTCAGAAAACCTTTCTGATTTTTAGAGTCATCCCATTTTTATGTAATTTTTCTTTAAAGTTTTCTTGTTTTCTTTTCCTGGTAAATCTCAATGACGAATTCTAAAAAACTGTATTATGATACCATGAACAAAAGCATAGGATAAGAAAACCCATCTTACCATCCCCCCACACTGTCTCAGAGTTCAATTCAGGTGTTTAACCTTACACTTGCCTGGGGTCGAGAGCGGGGAAGTGTGGCCTGTTAACGACTGCAGCGAGGGAGTGAAAGAAAAAGCAGGGGAAGCAAGGGAGTAAAATAGCGATGTGTGTATGTGTGTATAAGTGTGTGTATGTGTGTGTGCATTTGCGTGTGTGTGTGCATGTGGGTGTGTAGGAGGGGACAGAGTTGGTGTGCATCACTTCTTTGAATGCACACGGAGTGAAGTCCCGGCCCCCCTACTCACCCTTCTCCTCTCTCCTTATCCCCTCTCCCCAAAGTAAGGCATCGCATATCCACCCTTATTAGACACTGAATTATACGCTCCTACCCATAGAGGGAGGGATAGCAGTCATGGTGGGGGGAGAACCCCATACCATAGGTAGTTAGTTAAGAGGGAAGGAAGGTAAGGAGGAAGCGGGCAGAGAGGAGAGGTCAAGCTGTTTTGGTTTTCAAAACTGAGGGCCTGTGTTTCATAATAAATACAAAGAAAAGTCGGGTAAAGGTGTTCCATCATTTTACTGGCCGCTCCAAAGAGTGATCTCATACTAGTGTGTGGAATCTATGCATGCAGTCTTCTATGCATGTCCCTCTGTTAATACTTGTGTGATATTATATGCCTCTGTGTGTGTGCATGCGTGTGCATGTGTGTGTGTGTGTGTGTGTGTGTGTGCAATAACATCCTCCAAAGAACATGGTAAGTAATTAGATGAATCACCTTGAGCCAGTACCTTTGCTTTTAAATGCATTTTCAAAGTCACAGTATTTTAACACGGGACATACAATATGCAGTACAAATGAAGGCATTAGCACTGTGAAGCGAGCATGTGGGTGGTTCAGCCGCAGTCATTTTAAACAGTCAGTGTGTCATACATTTGACTGTAACTCAGATACCTCTACAGTGTGTATATGGAATAGACACCTTTCTGTTGTACATTTCTGTTACAGGAAACTATAGGAACAAAGCACCCCTGCTGCTCAAATGTCAGTGACAAAGTGGGATTTCTGAGGGTCATTTAGCTCAATTTTAATGCAACTTTATCAACACATTTATTAGAAAATCCTAAAAGATTTTTTTTTCAGCCAATACATTATTTACAATTTTCCGTGATTTGAAATTACTGTAGAACTACCAATTTTCCTACTGCAGGCCTTAAAAGTATATATAATGAGTTGCATAAGCTGTGCACAAAAATGTATATTTTTTAAAAGTACTAAATTGTAAAAAAAAACAAAAAACAAAAAAAACACATAGGCTTACTATACATTAGACTTTTGAATAGATTAAACTCTATTGAGAAACTGAAGCAAATAACATTGTCTTTGTATAAAAATATTTGTTCAAAAACGTTAATGTTCAAAAGTTAAAGAATGCTTTCAGTGTACGTGAAATAAATTAATGCATTAGTTATATTTTATTGAATTTAAAAAAAAGCTATGGAAGAACAAAGGAACATTTTTCTCAAAAGAGTAAATTTATAAAAATTACACAAGCATGCAAATGATTGCTTTTATACTTTTATACACACCCTCTAAACAATTATAGTAAATTTTGATGGGTGTTGTTACAAATATTTGTTTGTTTCTTTTGTGCCATCCATCTGAATTCATTGTGTTTTCATTTTCTATTTTTATCCTTTTTAGGGTCATATTTTCAGAGATAAATCACCAGTGACACTCAAAAATATGTTTTTCTGCTGGTATGATTAATTGTTGTTTTAAAAAAATCCATCATGGCCATTTATTTAATCAGCTATTTTTTTTAAACTTTGATTTCATTTTACTATATTAAATTAGAACACAATTTTAACCACAAAAATATTATTATACCAGCAATGTTTTACTTTAAATTTCTATCAGTTTTTATTCAAACCCCCTTTATATTTACCTTACTATTCAGGCAGCAGGTGTGGCAGTGGGACGAACAGGGGCTGACTGTCCACCAGCAGGGTGCAGATGAGCTTCCGCTGCATGTTTTAACTTCAAATTTGACCTGAGCTCATCTTGGTCCTGACTTAAACTAGACCAGCCTGTGAGACCAAGTTCTCTGTCCGTGGTGCTGAAAAGCTGATGAACTGAAAACTGGAAGTAACCAATTTAACTTCATGTTAGGAGTTTAACACATAAAAATACATAATGTTCTAGTTATTATCAACAATTTACATGACAAAATCATCGTTTGTTATTTTACATTTATAAAAAAATACCTTTGGCTAAATATTATATAATGTAAGGTTGGTTTTTCAGCTGACTGCATTTCTGTAACGCAAAAACTTATGATGATGAAGGTGAAATAAGAAACCCAAATTTGGCTGTTTGTCAAAGCAGTTTTTGTCCTCAAACAAAAATTATAAACTTGAGATAAATCTAGCAGTGTGATAGCTCTGACTGCGCTGCTTAAATAACTGCAGCATCAACACTTCATGCAGCCTTGTTTCCCTCCAGTTTTTCTTATAAATTTATCCTCATATAACATACAATTGGACAGCACACAGACACACATGTGTTAAAAAAAGAAAAAAACAGAAAGGAACAAATATTGATACACACAAACACTCCCAGAAACCTGCTGGTGTGTCCCTGATAATGCCCGCTGGATGTTCTCACCTTTCACAGAGTCTGTCCACGGCTCTATTTATAATCCTATCACTAAGAGTGCACACACACACACGTCACACATTTGTGTGTGTCTAGGTGAGTGTGTGTGTGTCTGCTGTGGTGGAGATGGATCCAAGTGTAGGGTCCTAGCAGGGTTTGCTTCAGTGTGATAACAGCCTGTGATTTGTATCTGTAGATGAAGCATCGGCATAATAAATGTTCTCTACCTCTCACCTTCCCCCATCTTCTCCCTCTTCCTCTCATTCTGTCTTTTTCCTCACAAACAAACACTATTCATCTGTCTGTCTCTGTTATGCGTTTTGTTTTTCTACCTTTTGTTGTTGTCTTTTTTTTACTCTGAAGTTTTTATTTCTCAGTTTATTTTTCCTTAAATCTCTTATTTCTCTTCTCTTTTTGTGACATTTTCTTTGTGGTTACTTTTGGCATTCAACCATCTCACTCATGCGTGCAAACACGAATGAGCACACACACTCGCACAGACAGACAGTGTGTGGTAGAGAGTGAGAAGGTGTCAGTACTATTCTCAGGTCAGTTGGGTTTGATCTTTTCCACCTTCTGCTTTCACACATTAACAGACAGCCCGCAGGCTGAAACAGAGAGGGAGACACACACACACACACACACACACACACACGGAGGAAAAAAAGAGACATCACAGTCTGAACGCTACATTCAGAGATTTCATAATGATGACAGCCGTGTACATACACAGTCATGAACAAACAGGAAGAGGTAGACACACTTCACAGAGTGAAATGTTATTTAGTCAGTCGTAAGAAAGCTGCAAAAATCTGCTCACCTGTTGCAGTTAATTAGGGATATTTTTTCATTTTCTGGATCAGCGGACAAGTGCTTTTAGTGTTCTGAACTGAACTTTCAGCTAAAAGACTATTACTTTCCATTCCATCAGTCCGGCTCTGTGTTTAGTCTTGTGGGTACAATTTTTCTGACTCAACAAAAGGATCCCTTACTGCAGTTGATCTATAGTTTTCTGCTGGTCTGTCATAAATTTCTGTCAGTGGTATTAGCTGAGGTTAGGCTTTATTCAATTCTCCTCTCGGCAGTCAGTCCATCTGCCTGTTATCCCCTCTAACTCTGTTCTCATCCCCACCTCAGCTCTGCCTAATACTCGCTGCTGTGGGAGAGAGCCTGTTGGCAAACTATTCTCTTTTTTCTGCTCCCATCTCTCTTACTTTTTACTGGCTTCTTTACTTTTATTGTCCATCTGTCTTCCTTCACCTTACTTCCACATTCTTTGTGTCTCACAGTCTGTCTGCCTGTCTCATTATCTCAGCTTTACTCTGCTATACACTACATCATATCATCCCCTCCTTTTCCCCTCCAGCAGCTCCTCTTCTGTCTGCTCTCCCCTCTTAACTTCTCCCTCTGTTTGTTCAGCATGTGTGAAGAAGTGTTGGAGAAAGCCCAAGTAGATATAGCAGGGATATACGGTTAGTTTGAATGTAGTCTAATTTTCCATAATGAACTGCAGCCCAATCCTCACCTCCATCATCTTTAGATCTCATTGTATGGAAGTGGAAAGAAATCAATTTTCACTCTTATTAGGGAAGGCCTACTCCTGCTTAAGTCTCTGATTCGAGTATGTGCATATGTGTGGGTTTGTGGAGGGATAGGGGTTATTCTCTCTCTCTCTCTCTCTCTCTCTCTCTCTCTCTCCAAGTGCTCTTTCTCTCACTCGTGGTATCTTTCTTTCCCTCTATCTGTCCCTAATGTATGACTCTCCTCTTTTTCCCTTTGTGTTCATTTTTCATTCGTACTCCTCTCTCTGCGATTATCCCAGTGCATATCAGAGGCTCTTAATGAAGATTCACAACATTTTCCCCTCCCAGCTAATACCTTATCAAAGGAGAAATCTCGTTCCAGAAAATCAATTTTCTTTCATATTATTAAGTCCTCCTCTACTGCACTTGCATGCGTGATTCCTTTGGTTTAGCGCTGTGAAGCAACAGTGAGGGACTTAACCCTGAGAGCCCCTGCACACTCCATCCACACACAGGCTGATCTGATATCTCTCATGGCTTAAGCAGATATGAGGGCAAAGGTAGGAGCAGAAAGTGTGAAGAGAAGAGAAGAGAAATGAAGAGAAGAGAAACGAAGAGAAGTGAAGCTCTGGAGGTAGAGTGAGTTTGTGACTTTCCAATGCTTTGACTAAACTACTTCTGACATTACTTATACTTTTCTCTAATGCTGGCTGATATTTCAGTAAAAAAAGTAACAAATAAAAAAATCTCTTTGTTTCAGCCAAGGCACTGTTCTAAACAACTATTGTAACTTTGGCAAGTAAAAGTTTTGCATAATTTTTACATGATTTGATATAAGTTTTCTATTATTATAATTTCAAGGTTTCTGAATTTTTGATTGTGTTTGTTAAAAACAGTGGAGAAAAACAGGAAATATGAGAAATGTACAGAATATGACCTGATGCAAAGTTCATAGGCTGAAACCGAATCCATTGCTGTACCTGTGAGTACAGCATGTGCAGGAGCTTACATCACCAGGATGCTTATTCAATGCATATTTTCCTTTTATCCAGGTCATTGCCATAATAATGAACAGTTCAGCTTAATAGAAAAGTGAATGTATGGCATCTTGCAGAGGTCATTACCAGACACATAACCCATAACAAGTTTAGTGGCGAGGTTCCTCACTCTACACTTTGCTGCGGCGTGATACTACCTGGACATCCCCTTCCTTTTTACTAAGAGCTGAAAGATGCAAAAATCAATATACCAAGGTCAAGGTAATGTTACTAATCTCACTGAGAGAAATTTGTATGTCAATATACATCAGTGAGCTTGCAGCTATTTAAGTACTTCAGGGTCTGATGATTTTTCCCTGACTGGTGCATTGTTCCTTTAAACCTTAGGCAGATGTAACTAGGACACTGTGCCAGATTACATGTTTCTTTCCAGGAAACTTACTCGGATATTATTTTGAATTTACAGGCCTGTAAACCATATCATTTCCTCCTTGTGTAATGGACCCCACGCAAAAGTCCTGAAGTGTATAAGATAGAAAATGTTCCCTTGCTGTCAAAAGTCTAGGAATTTAATTTATATTTAATTATGCTAAAACGCATCAGTTCTGTATTGATCTATTATGCCCATATTTTTTCCCACATATACATACTGTATTTTTATATGAATACCTCATGCTGACATAATGCATATGCATGCATACTTACTACACATTACAGTGCATTTACAATGCAATTACTGAGACTGTAAACATTGTATTCTTCATATACTATTAGTAAGATATGAAATATGTTTCCGTGTGTTGCCAACATATACAGTATTTCATAATTATCCTCATTAAATGCACAACATGCTGTAAACCTGTCACTGTATGGAATATATACTTTACCGATTAGTCAAGCCAAGCATACACTGGCAAGGCAGAATTACCCTCTCATCTTTATCATCTCATGTTCATTTATCACACAGTAATTCAGGAAAAGGAAATGTTGCCAACTTAAAATGACCTCAACTCTGCTTTGCTCTTTCAGGCCTCTTAAAAGCAGTTGGTACATAAGGAATATGTGGAGCCTCTAAGGTTCATGACCATGAATCTGACACACTCTTTCTGCCACTTAATCTCCAGTTGAATTATAATTCATGTAATGTTTCCAACCTTTGTAAGACATCTCTCACCTGAGACTATTTTTCATTACTTTGGATTGCTACTGATACAAGTAATAGAAAATGTAAACATAGTTCAAGAATGTATGAATGTATGTCATTGTAAAGTTTTATCAACATCATAAGCATACATGCCTCTGCAATTATCTCCCACTTGTGTAAAGGGCAGTATCTAAACAATAAATAGTAAAGTGAACGGTTTGTGCAGCATCTGACCTTTGGATTCTTCAGCATCTTGCATTGTTACACACAACAGCAGTTTCTAGTCCCAAAAAGTGCAGTCCAGTTAGGCTTCAGGGGGATTAATGATAAGCCAGTCAGCGCTGTCATGATGTTGTCAACTAGTTGTCAAGCTTTGTCAAGCACTCTGATTTGCTAGATGTATTTTAATTTGATTCTACATTTAAAACAATGATAATATCTTGACTTGTTTTTGCAGGAAACAAATGTGTTCTCAAAAAAATTATGTTACATATCTTTCCTGCATTCAGCTTGACTTTCACATTCATAGAGACTCATATCAATCTCAAAGCCAAACTTCATACCGACTCTGTGAAAACAACAGTCAGTTGTTTTCACACTTAGCTTCAGTGGTTGAGATCTACTGTGATAGACTCTAGGAATAAAGCCTACAGCGCAGGAGTAGTCACGATGGCAGAGCTGCTGGGTGATAGATAAAGTAGGGCAGGGGTAATGATGAGGCATCATCGATGTAAATGATACTCAGGGAGGCCTGGCAAGAGGTGTAGGGGGAGCTGCGAGCAGGTGAAAGGGAGAAAAAGAGAGAGATGTGGGCAGCTGAGAGAGACACCAGTACTCATGAGAGATGGGAGCAGGTGAGAGGGAGGGTGGGAGGAGAGGTGGATGGATGGAGGGAGGGAGAGAGGGAATAGGGATGATGAAGAGGGAGAGGAGAGAGAAACAGAGGTGTTGGGGGTGGTGATGTATGTAGGCCTGTCAGAGAGTGGTCGGGGAAGATGCAGTGTGCTCCTTACACTGGGGAAGCTACACCCCCACCCACTCTACCGCACACACACACATACACATTTGGCTTCCATCCCACATCCACCCACCTCCTCTCCCTAGGCTGGCCTGGATGTAGCGGCTAACTAATAACCTAAAGGTTGTTGGGTTGATCCCCGCCACAGACAGGGGTGTTTTCTGGCTGTGAGCTGGCAGCTGGAGGATGCTGGTATAACTTCTAAAGTTCTCACCAGCGATGCCCTTGAATAAGACACAGAGTCCCACGTTGCTCTGCTGGTGGTCTCAAGCATCTCTGATGAAATGTAAATGTATAGAGTGGCTGCATACAGGACAGGAAAGAAGATCTCACTTACCTGGTTTGCAATAAATTAAAATATATATTTTTTAACTCCTTAAGCTATACTTTTTCAGTGGAAAGTCAACATCACAAAGGCATATTGTCCAACCAAAGGTTGTCCAGTTCCTCATAACTTAATTTTTATATTCTAATTTCAACATGTCCTCCATATTAAACGAGTAAATACATTATTTGTACTTCTGTACTTTAAACTGAACTGATGCTCCTATTGGCAGGGTGATAAATTGTTTTAAGATTGACACCACTATGGTAAAAGTTTGGTTTGGTTTAGGAACAAAAAACAACTCTGTTAAAACTAGGGTAACTAAGACTAACTGTGAAAGAAATGGACAATCAAACAGAGCTCTGTGGTGTCGAAATCTGACAACATGTGAACCCATCCATCCACCCTGACCTCCTCCTGTGCTGACTTTGTGCCTTTATCACCCAACTTCCTTCAACAAGAGCAAGAGACAAGAGCGATGATTTTGTCACTTAAACATATTTAGTCTTTGAGACTTTACTTAAATAACTCCTGTGTTCCTTGGTAGAAAAGTTGTGCTAGACTCAATCATCTTGGATAACTTCAGGCTTTGATATATAAAATATACTTTATATTGAACTACAGAGAAACATGGATGAAAAAACTGCACAACTTGAGCATCAGTATATCTGTCAACTTCAGTGAGTTTTGCTACATTTGGTGAAGTTCCAGAGAACAAACCTTAGTTTGATACATCCAGCCATGTGCTGACGTGAAGATGATCACTTTTTAACTTTTCTAAAAGCTTCTTATCCCGCAGCATCACTGACCTTCACAGCACAAACAATGACTCTTAAAGAAATACAACTCTGATTTTTTTTTTTTTAAATCTTGATTTTAAACTATAATATTATGTGAATGTTACAGTGTGTCAAGTTTGTTTGTGTTTTTGGTGTAAATAATGTTTTAGGTCAGTTTTCTCTTTTGACCTTTACAAATCCACAGAAGGCCACATACAGAGAGGACCAAGTGAACAATATTGTACATGCACAGACCTGCTGTCCATCCTGAATTGTATTTCTTTAGGGGCCAGTTTAAAAACCTTCATTACGTTGTTTTTTAAACATTTTTTTTGAATACATACTTTTGTCACTATGGATTCTCTCACAGGCATATGTAGGTGTGTGTATCTGAAGTAGGTAGTGAGATCAGAGTTGTGTGTGTGTGTGTGTGTGTGTTGGTGTTTCGAGCAGAGTAATCCATTCTCTCCACAGTGGTATGGAGAGACACTGTTGTCACGGCGTGTTTCACACACACACAAACACAGAGGCACACTCAAACACACAAGTGGTTGTCATGCTGTGTTACATGGAGCCGTGATCACATTATCTAGCGCTGGACCCTACACACTCATTCACTTATAAAGCATTCTCTGTTGATTTCCTTCACACACACACACAACCACAAACACACACACACACACACACACACACACATACAATATAGGAACCAATGGCTCACCTGATGGGCTGGCTGAGATGCAGGGAAGAGAGCAGCACCCACAAACAAACACAGACACAGACACACACACATGCAGGCCTGGGCATACACATGCACGCACAGTGGTCCTGCTGACAAGCTCTTCCACGCCAGATTAATCTGGTTTACAGTCTTATCTGAGCACAGATAGCACCTCCACAGGTACACACACACACACACACACACACACAAACACACACACCCACACCCACCCACACACACACAAATATAATATCACAAACCACATTTGGACCGGGAGGAGCAATGAACTGGAGACATGCAAACATACACACACATATACACACACACACACACCACAGATGCTGGTCACAAGAATACAATTGTCTGTTTACCTGCAGGCGGGCCGGTCAGGAGAAAAACAGCCAAATAAAACAAACAATAAAAAAGAGTGAATGAAGAAAACAACAGCTCTAAAGAGAGAGAGAACTTGTCCATGAGAGCACTGCGAGCAGGTGGGGGGCAGCAGGAGAAAGTTTGAATTCAACAAACATCACATTAGTCACAGCGAGGAATCTCCACTCATGCCCCCACCCAGAAAGAAATATACCCAAAAGAATATTGAAACAGTAATCCTCCGAACTTCTGTGTCCTTTCTGCCTCACGAAGGTCAATGTGCGGTTTAAGACATTCCTGTGCATTTTTCACTTTTCCCTGTTGTGTTTCTTATTCATTTTATGTCTTTTCTACCAAGCTATTTGATTCACAAATGCTGGTTCATCCCACTCTGAAATGTTGGTTGTGAATGCATCATGTAGAAAACTATCCAGTCATATAACACAGGTAAGATGAATGGTAATGTGGAAAGATCTAAAAGAGATCTTAAGCATGTATTTAATTGTGTTTTAAAGCACATGAAGTGAAGTAGCAATTAAATATTATTAAAGTGCAGAGGTGTTAGGGATTTTAATTTCAGGTATTAGCATTATTAGTCTGTTGACCATGAGACCAAATGAATTGTGACTTTTGAACAAGTCTGTAAAGTTGTAATAAAAGTTAAATGCCAGAGGGGATTTTACATATGTGAGGATTATAAAGATGTTGCCAAATAAATTGTAGTGTATAGTCTGACTCTTTTGGCAACCCTCCTCCTCACCTTCTCATCCTCCTCCATCTTTCCTCCCCTCAGCTTCCACAGAGGAGACTTATTGATTTGGCGTCTCCTTTCCACGCTCAAGATGAAATAATTAGTGACTGTGGAGGAGAGAAAGAGAGGGAGAGATGACGATGTGGAGAGGGGAAGAAGGAAGAAGGAAAAAGAAAGAAAGAAAAAAGGAAGAAAGAAGGAGAGAAAGAAAGAAAGAAAGAAAGAAAGAAAGAAAGAAAGAAAGAAAGAAAGAAAGAAAGAAAGAAAGGGAAAAGGAGGCCACGAGATTTCTCTGCTGGGAAGGAAGCGAGCAGCTCGTAGGATTAAGATGATTTCATTAACTATCCTCAGCGACTTTACCCTTAAACCCCCAGATTACACACACACACACACTCACACACACACACACCCATACACGCACACACACACACTTTCCTACGCACACACACATACCCATACGCAGACACACACACACACACTTCCTCATCAGTTATGTATGCTCACTCTAACACACTGAGAGCAAATGTGTGTCAGCCTGCCAAAAAATGAATTCTGTGAGACATTCAGCAATTTATGCATATTTGAACACTTTTAAGAAAAAAATTTTGTAAAATGTTTTATTCCTTGAGTTTGTCCTGATTTTGATTCTTCTGCTTCTTTAAATGATGATTTTTTAAAAAATCTTTTACAATGTACAGTATTAACGAATTATCTTTTCAATGTTGGATGCTCTTGATGATTTATTTAAGCCCTACAATATTTATTTGCTTTATATGTTACACAGAATGTAAGCAAAAACTGAAAGAAGAAAATATCAAAGTAAGCTTTTTTTATGTAGAGAACATAGAAGATGCAGGAGGTGAAGCTGACGGTTCAGAGGTCAAAACATAGAGGTGGTTCCCAGCATGTGGGAACGGCTGTGAATCCTTTTGAATTTATTTTGAGTGTGTGTACGTTTATCACACAGAAAACCACAGCTTCTGATCAGTAAGACCATCCAAAGTGCTTATTTTTAGAGGGATGAAACATTTTCTCATCCTATGGCCTTTCCCACTTTGTCTTTTTATAACCATTCATTTCTTCATTTTGACTTTTGCCCTCCTCTCTCCATGGGGGTCGTTCTTCTCTGTTTATTAATGTCTCTTCCTCTTTCACTCACCTGCAGTAACAGACGTAGAAACAGTCATAAAGAAGAGAAGAATATATTGGTATATATACAGGTATTTTTAACAAAAAAATAACAACAATATTGTGTATTATTACAGTAACGGCAGGAAACTTAACTGCCCTGTTCACTCCTCACAGGGAAAACTGAATGAGTGTCAATTCCAATTTCTCACCAATTTCTCTCTCTGCCTCTGTCAAAAACTGTGATTGTGAGTAAAACTGAGTTGATGGGAATAAACAGGAACAAACAAAATAAGACATGTCATCATCAACGCTGTCTCTACCAGTCGTTCTATGTGCCTATCATCTTTACTCTTTTTCATTTACCGTCTTTCTTTTTATTCTCCTTTTTGCTTTCAATATTTTTCCTACTTTTTTTTCTCTAGACCCATACATCTCTCGCTCCGTCTTTCTGCTGCCGCCTCCTGCGCTCTCACTGGTCCAGCCTCTGCTTTGCTTTGTAATGGACAGCTGTCGTCCGTGTGTTTGTGTGTATAAGTGTGTGTGTGAGAGAGAGTGTGTGTGTGTGTGTGCTGTCTGTCTGTACTGAATGCTGTGAGTGGCCTCTACTGGCTGACTGAAGGGAATTAAAAATGATTCATAGAAACTGAACACAGGACCACTTATCTGCAAACATGCTCTCACACAACAGACAAAAATAAGTGGAATGCATCTAAGACTCAAATTTAAAAATTCAAATACTTTATGCATAAGATTGTCCTTCTTACAGTGTTAAACAGACAGCCGCTAAGTTACCTTTTTGAAAAGTTCCCTTTTGTTTATAGACAGTGTACTGAATGCATCCATGTGAGTGTGTGTTTGGGAGTGAAGCTATGCTGGGTACAGTACAGGGAACAGCAGGCCATAGATTTATTGCTTTCAGGGGAGTAGAAGGCTGCAGGCCCCAGGGGTCTGTCCTCACATCAATATAACAATGACACACATCGACCCAACAACGGCAGGACAAAGTAGCATCAATAGTTACAGAGAGAGTGCCAGCATGGTGCTTAATAATAGAATAGAATAGAATAGAATAGAATAGAATAGAATAGAATAGAGTAAAGTAGAATGGTGCCCATGGAAGGGTGAATGACTTTAAAATTTAAGAAAAGAAAGAAGCTTAAGATTTTATTGTGCAATATGACAACTTTATTAAAGTAAACTTTCATTCAGATATATTTGAATTTGATTATTTTTCATTTTAACTTTCACCTGGAGTATATCAGGAAAGAAAGAAAGAGAAAAAAATGTTAAACAGCTGGATAATGTGACACATTAAGGTTTTAAAATGTTTATAGTGCTAAAATACTACTTTTAAGGTTGCACATCACAATGTTTATTTATTAGGGTTGAATTAAAAAGTGAAAAAAAAAATCACTCACTTGTGAATATAGAAAATAATATATTTTACAAACCATCTTACAAGATGGCACACTCTAACAACACAAAGAGAAGCCTTAAAAAGGCAACAGATTTTCATACTAACTAAAATACAGTTTATAGTATTTTCTGCAATACATTAGAGTAGTTCTGTACCCTTCAGTGCTAATGGCACACACACCCACATAAACACATATTGATGAACACACACAGCTCCCGCTCCTAACAGCCAGCTCAGTAATAAATATACTTAAACATTGGTCAACATTTTTATCACAAACTTTGCTCTTTAAAGAATTTCTAAAGAATAAGGACGTATGCATTCTGTTTGTGTGTTTGTGTGTGTGTGTTTGAGTGTGTGTTTGATTGAGTGTGTTTGATTGTGACAGACAAAGATAGAGAAAGAGGAATTTAGGATCAT
>JAPZDY010000001.1:7265731-7290902 GCA_029783645.1 Ctenochaetus hawaiiensis
CCAAAGTCAGGTACAGAAAAAGCATGCATCATGTGGCAACCACTATACCCTTACTTATGTAAAAACACCGTAAAGGATCCAAACAGGGTTACTTTGTCTTAAGATTCAGCAATTAACCTACGAACATTCATAACACATCCAACATTTGAGGATTCTGTTTCTCTTTAGGTGTATTCTTCCTTATCGATTGTAAGTGTTTTTTAAGTATTTATATAGAAAGAAAAGTTAGCCGCATTATGATCACATGCAGCTCTACAGCCACACATTTCACAAGTAAAACTCTGCCTGAGCCTGCATGTACACACATATACTAACATTAGATGCACACTTAAGAGTAAAGATATAATGTACAGTCCCACATGAGCCACCAAAACAACACCCACACACACCACAAACAGATAAATGGGATCAGGGGCCTCTGTAGCCCGTGAATCATGCACAGAGGCCCATAGGGTCCAAAGGTCAAGGTCTTTATGAGCAGCTGAAAGCCCTGTGCTCTGAAACAGAAGAATGTAATGTTTTGTCCCTCCCTCTTTGTTTTGTTCCTCTCTCCTTGTTCTGACAAGAACTTAGCAGTTATAAGATAATTCAGGGACAAAAAGTTATATGCGTTTACAGCGTTGATGGTTGTTGTAGCAGTGGATAGTGGTTATTATATAATTGTGGAATTTGAGGTAGTTGGCGTGATGTTACAGACACAGCTACCATCAGTTAATAATTAGTGTCTTTTACAGTCTTTTACTCATTTCTCAAGGGCTGGAAGTCTGTCTACCTCTGACCACTCATGTTGTCAGCTCACCTCCTGGACTCAGAAACAAGTAACCATTTAATAATCAAATTCCAGTGTGCAACTCCTTTTGTGCTCTGGTAACCCCCAAAAGTAAGTGCACCCATCTTTGATGGTGGCCAGTTAGGGGAGGGCTTAAAATACTGAGGGAGTGAAGGAGATGCCTGCATGGTCCTCTCTGTGTAACACAGCAGCAGTCCTAGATGTCATCATTGTGGCTGACAACTAGGGGAAGGGTCTGCAGATGGTAACTGTGGTCCTAGAGTCCCCAAGGCAGGACTCACAGCCAAACCCTAAAGAGTGTGTAATTGGGCAGGGGGAGATTCAGTGTCTGGGGAACCTCCTGGCCCAAAGGCAGGTGCACCCCCAGCCAGATAAGTCCATTGCCATTACTACCTGCCTAAAGCCCAGACTTTAAAATGATGTGAGGTGGTTAACATACAGCTGGCCAGCTTCTGGTTGTTGATGCTTCATTTTCAAAGTTTTGGTGTTGGCCAGTCCCCTTGATGATCTTGCTTGGAGAAAAGATCCAACCCAGTTAAAAAAAAAGCAGTCCCTGCAGGAAATTAAGAAGGTTAAAGTGTCCCACCGGTAAACCACTGCTAACTTTTCTCTCCTGATTAAGCTATGAAAATGTGACAGAAAGAGAGATGAGGGCCTTTTTGTCCTGCTCACCCTGGGGAGGCATAACAAAGCTATGACCATTCAACTGGGAACTTAACTGTTGAGGGTGGTTTTGGATGTAATCTTGGAAAAAGACAGTGAAGTTGTAGATACAGTGGCACTCATGTCTGCTCGGAAGCTGCAGCTCCACAAATTATTAGTAAATCCACCACTCAATTCTTTGCTCAAGTTTGATTGTAGAGGTAAACCATGGTCCATCTCAACTGCATCTGGGAAGGCATTTGATGTACTATATTGATGAGTAACAATAGAAAGCATAAACATCATCCTTCCAGCTTTAATATAGCATCAGAACTTCTTTAATCCCATATCTGTCCAAAATCCACAGATTAATACAGTCATCGTAGAAAGTATCACTATTTCTCCATTTGGTGTAATATTTATCTGTTCCACAGGAGTTTAAAAGCGACTTCTCCAGAGGACTCCTGAGCACGAGTTAAGCAAGCATGTTAAGAGGAACTTTAACCACAGCAACATATGTAGGTACAGATGTTCACTAAAGAAGAGATTCAATTAATCATTAAGTCACTCCACATGTCACTGCCTCAGCTAAACAAGGTCCAGTGTATCTGAGCCAGAACCACTATACATCCTTGTGTGTGTGCATGTATGTGAGTGTGTGTGCATGTGTGTGTCCCTGTTTGTGTGTCACGGCTGATTGTTCTTGACTTCATTAATCTCTGCAGTGTGGTTATGATTAGCTCTCTGAGGCATGCCAGAGGACATTCGACATACACACACACTCACACACTCACTGTCAGGTCCGGCCACCTCTCCAGCCTGTCTCTCTCACGGTCCAACAAATTAGCTGGGAGCAAAGAGAGAAACAGTAGCGCCTGTGGTGACAGGACATATACACATACACAAGCTTGTTAAAGGTTTGTTGTACTTCACACAGAAGCAACAAAGTGTTCAGAATTTTGTAATAAAACCAAAACAAGCGTTCTGGAGATAAGTTGTGTTAAAACAAAAAAAGATCAGAGCAGTTGGTTCGTTTCTCCTTTGCATTTTTGTAATTTTTAGCATCCTAAATGAAATATCTCAGGTTTGTGAGCATTTTAAGAAATTGAGTAAGAATGAGATGCAGGAGGGGAAAGAGAGAAAAATCAAGTCAAAGAAACAGTGAAGAAAGCGAAAGAGACACAGGGTGACAGTTATGTGCAAGAAATTAAAAAGCCCAGAGAGACAAAGATAAAGCTGGTACGTAATGCAGACCAGACAGAGCAAGTAAAAGACAGATGAGAATCAGAACAAGAGCGCAAGAGATGAGCGTAAAAGCGGATGGTGGGTAGGGGCAGATGAAAAGAACAAGTGAAGTGTAAGTGGTGAAGTGCTACAGAGAGGGAGAAGACAGAGAACCCTCAGATGCAAGCATACACCCTGCCATGATCAGAGTATGCACTGGATGATTTATTTTCCCTGTCCAATATTGAGTCCCTGGAAAAAAAAAATCTACATTCCATTAAACTACTGAGGGTTTTATTTTGAAAGGAGAATGTGATTATGGATGTGGCTGTGCAGGGGTAAGAGACTGGCCATCAGATGTGGCAATCATGCAACTAAGAATGCTACTTCTTTATTCTTTTCTTTTCCTCTTCAGTTGCTGTTCTCATGTTCTCTCCTTTCTACAAAAAGTGTAATGAATACACATATATAATTAAAAAAATGATTTACTATCAAATAAAAAACATAAAAGAAACTCCTGCAACCAGATTCTCTGAGCCTTTGTTTCTGATGTAAACTGCACTTGTGCTTAAAATTAAACATGAATTTAAGCTGCAACTACAACATAGTTATTTATTCTTTCTTTTAATCCTTTAACATGTTGCTGTTACTCTCATTAATCACCTTAAATATTGTATTAATATGTCAAAATTGACCTTGCAGTAAATACAATTATGTTATATGACTGTATCGGAGGGAAAAAAGACACTTAAACCATTTCAAAAGTTTAGAAGCTACTGTGCTACGATAAAAATGTGTAATTATTGTAATTTTATTTCTTCTAAGTCCTTGTTTGTTTTTTAAAATTATATTTAGATTTTTTAGAATTTTTTAAAATTAATTTAAGTATTTATAATTTTGGCTTTGACCATTTACATAGAAATCATGCTGCCATATCAATCTGTTTGTGTGTGTGTTTGTGTGTCAAAACAGACAGCAAAATGACAAATTGTTAGAAAGAAGAATGAGAGGAGTAATGATGGAACAATAATGCCACATGTGTACTGTAGCCTGCATGTGTGTGCATGTCTGCGTGTGTGCTTGTGTGTGTGTGTGTGGTGATGAATCTCTCATTGTGACAGTGGGGCCGGCAGCAGCAAATGTCCTTCTGGGTGGGACATAGCCTATACAACACACACACACACCAAATACACACACATACACACGCATGCACACAAACACTGAGACTCGCATACACAGATGGAAACGACCACACTAATGGATCACCCCTGTCTGCATGCAATCCGCCACAAATAATGATGAACCACCCTTGCATTAAACTATTTTACACAATGCTCAATTCATTACTTCTCTCTCTCTCTCTCTCTCTCTCTCTCTCTCTCTCCCCCTCTCTTTCTGTCTGCCTCTCTCTGCGGGTATAGGTGAGCTAATAAAGGTATGATATTTCCCCTCTACTGGTACAATCATAGTTTTTATCCATTAGTAGGATATTAGGATGGGGAATGAGGAAAGGTGGGAGGAAGGGAGGGGATAGGATGGAGGGGGAAAAAGAGATGGTTTCAAATTGGTTTAAAAGCATTGCCACTGTAAAAAGTAACAGCAGCCCCAGGTAAAAAAATATGGAGGAGCAATTTGCATAGTTTTGGTAAGAAGACCAGGGCCAGCCTCAGGCCTTTTCAGGCCGTACGTGAGCTTTGGCTTTGAGGGCTTCCTCCATATTCTCACTAACATTTTTCTGTCACACAGGCAACATCAGCTCAAACTGGAAGAGCTTCAATCACTTTTTGGAGATTGCTGTGTGTGTGTAATTGTGAATTTTAATTGTCTGAATGTCAAAAACTACCAAAATAAGGCCTGGGGAGAAAATATCCTGAATTATGGTCTAAGGATGATTTTTAATGTAAACAATGTAATTTAATAAATGCTGAATTAATTTTGGAAAATAATCTACCCTCTTATATGTTCTTGTCTTAAGGTATAAAAATTAACATTAAGTTTATTCTAAATATGTTTGTAATGGTTTATATTTTTTTAAGTGAGCCCTAGAACAGGTATCTCACTATAAACCTTCATTAAATGTCCTAATTAGAATTTTTCAAGGAATTTTCTTGATGTCTTTTTCAAATTCTATAATTATTATTCTCCCTCAATCAAAACAACAGAATTATTGACAACCAGACTGAAAGCTATACAGTTAGTTTTGTGGATAGAAACTCAAATGGGCTATAAAAAACATTTAGTATTGATGTGGATTTAAATGGAAAAAGACTCAAAAATGGCAAGGACACACATACATTGCTTGAATCTTTATGTATTTGAAAACAATTCTCTTTGAACATGTGAAGCTAGACAATATTACATGTTGAGCTTGTATTTGCACCAGTTGCCATCAGAAAGTAAGCAGAACAGAACAGCCAAATTAATTTACTATAATCTGTTTGATTTATACAAAATCAGAATTGTATGTTGCTCATTTATCCGGCTATTGAAATGTGCCAAGGGGTGATAAAATATTTTGATATTAGCTTATAGAAACCTCCCTTGTCCAAAATATATATTTCAGCTTCACTTTGCTCAGTGTGGGAAAGAAGAGAAGAAAGAGTCATTATGGATTTCAATTAAGTGATCCCTGGGCAGAGAAGGGATGCGTCAGAGTGGGGGAATTAATGTGCTGCGGACAGATGTTTAATAATAATGGCCGAACTGGTCCTGCCGAGAAACACACATTCCATCCGCCGCACCCTACTGTGGCTATAGGAACACACACACAGACACACACACTCACACAGAAACACACACAGACAGTCCCACATACTCAGACACTCACATATAATCACTCATACACTGACACACACAATAATGATTCATACACACAAACTGTGCAGAGCAATGTGTGACAGTCTTGCACACAAACAATCAACCACAAGCACTGGTATCACCACTGGCGTGTGTGTGCGTGTGTGTGTGTGTGTCTTTATGACCAGTGCTGGCCACAGCGCATATGGCCCTCATTTAGGAACAATGGGCATGGAGAATGACTGGTTGGATGAGCTTCCTGACTGTGAGAGGTGACTGGAGGCATGTTAAATGACATGCCCCGTATGGAGAGATGGAGTGAGAGACGGAGAGAGAAGGAGAGGGAGAGTAAGGGTGTACATGGGTAATCCTGAAAAAAGAATCATTGTCTCACTGAGCAACAAAAATGTTTGGATGGAGAAGCGACATAGGATGGGGAAAAGAAAAAGGAAAGTGGAAAAGTGGAGAAAGCAGGTAAAAGTACAAAGGAAGAGAGACAAAAGAAGAAGAAGGAATCCAAAGAGATTAAAGAGGAGGTTTTGATGGAAGAGTGTATTACGAGAGGAGAGGGATGTTGAGAAGATGATGGCCTGGCTGGGTCCAGAAGTGGGTCATTATACTGTGTGTAAACAGCATGTCTTTTTATGAAGTGCTCTCACTCTCCTTTTCCTGTCGTTCTTTCACAGATACACTCCTGGTGACACCTAATCAGGGATGTGGCAGGACGAATGGCTTCCAGCCGTCCTTACAGTCTTGTCAAAAACAACACTTCCCTAAAAGTCTCTCTGTCTCTCTCACTCACATACATCTTGTCACAACAACATTTCTCCGGTAATTACCAGGGTGGCCGCCCTCCTGCCGCACCACGATGGATGAGCTGAGCCACCATGGGTTTGCCCCTCCAGCCATAACTCTACCTAGGATGTCTGCCTACTGCTCTTCACCACTACTGGTGGCCTTCAGACAGCAAATTGGCCCAAGAGACAGAAAGCGAGATGGAAAAAAATACTTAAACAAGCACACTGCCTGGCTCAGAGAGAAGCAGCATTGGAGGTGCACAGACATGAAAGAGCATAGAGACAGATACACACATGCTCATTCACTTTCACTATTTGTAGTTTGCTTGTCTCCAAGGAGTCATTTATAATACAGACAGTCTTTTCCTCTGACCATTGGCCAGACAGATATATTTTCTTCACACAGATGCACAAATGTACACAAAAACACACACATACACAAACGCACACCCTGCTGAGGCGATCATTTTGACAAGTGAATGTGGCTAAGGAAGAGTGACGAGGAGGGGAAATAAGGAAGGAAGTAAGAGTGGGGGGGAAATAAACTGATAACTGTATGATGAAGGGTGATAACGTCAGGAAAGGAGGAAAACGGATGGACGGATGGATGGAAGAAATGAGGTAGCTGGCAGATCAATACTCAGATCCACAATCTGCATCCAGAGTGCAGGTATTTTATTCATGCTCTCTCTGGGAATGTTTTCCTTTTTTCCATCTCAGTCTTAGGCCTTATATGTTTTGCTCTGTATTTTTGCTTCAGTAATGGAGATAAGATTAAGGAAGAAGCACAGAAAAAATAGACAAGATGGTGTATGGAGTTTCTGTGACATCTATTTTTTTCCCGTTGTTTTAGTCTTTAAGATTTATTATGGAAAGTGGAGAAAATCAAATGGTAAACAAGGCCTTTGCTACATTTTTTTAAATACAAAATGGACAGCTACCTTTCCAGAATATTAGAAATTATTGCTAACCTTAGTTATATTTTAAAGATAATACAAAAGAAATAAAAATGCTGATTTTGAAAGTTCACATTCCACACTGATTAGTTACACCTACAGAAGCTTAACAGGTGTATTCCATCACACAGATAAACTTGACAACTATGTACGCTTACATCGGATCAAAAGAAGATAATTTAGAGAGTATGTCAGCCAAACTGTTTTGTCTGTTTTTATCTGTTTTGTTACGATAGATACAGAGAAGTAAGCATTAAGTTACGTTGTGTTACGTTTTGAGGAAAATTCCTACTTTACCAGTGCTTTGAACGCATCACCACAACTTCAGGAAACTGTTGTCAAGACAACAGGTAAACGCTTACCTGACATGGCGGAGCTGCTGAAACTCGAAAGTGGTATTAAGGAGTTACTGAGTGAATACTACAGGTAACGTTATGTATCTATCGTAGTATGAATATGTTTTATTTATTTTATTTATTGTAACACATTGCTTTTATCATAAAAGACCTGTTAAGTGGTAACTTAAGACCGTTAGACCGATTATTCAAGATGTTAACAACAGCTGGCGTCGCGCTGCTGTTGGTAATTTGGCTAAGTAGCACGCCATGTTTATGCTTCGCGTTAGCTTCATTGTTTTGACGCTAACGTTATACTTAACAACAAACCAGTCGTTGTAGCCTACATCGCAAATGCAGGTGTTTTAAAGCAGACAGTATGCATCTCTGTCATGTTTTAGCAAACAATGGGCTTTTAATTAATAATTTTGGCTTAATAATCAAATGTATTGTCGCTTGTATTCATGGCAATGGCATTTTAAATCGCCTCCACTGCAAATAACACACAAGAGCAACAGCAATGTACTTAAAAGTAATGTTACAGATATTAGTATTTTTTATGGAGTATTACTAGACATTGATATACAAAATCACAATGTGAGAATGCAGCTACAGTACATGAATGTGTGTGTGTCTGTGTTTATTTGTCTTTGTGCTTAAGTCAAGCTGAAGAGAACAGGCAGAAGGAAAATGAGGCAGCCATCCGAATTCAGAGCTGGTTCAGAGCCTGCAAACTGCGGGCTTACCTCAGGTATAAATGTTTATGTGTGTGTGTGGTGAGTGTATGCTGAATTTGTAAAAGAAAAAAACAGACTTTTGGTGCTCCTTCATATGCCATAGTCAAAGAAGAATTAAGCCTTAATATTTTATATACCAATTTAAAGGTTTGCTTTTTCCTCCAGGGTTTGAAAAACCTTCAGGCAGGACTTTTAGAGTTAATTTCAAGGGAAATCCTGATACTAGCTCACTTTCATAATTATCCCGCTTCTAGAGCTTTGCAAATGGCCTAGAGGAATAAATGTCGCTTGCACTCTGTGCTCCTTTCACACACAGAGAAATGAATGTCTCTACCTCTGTGCTTGTTCCTATACTGTGACCCCAGCACCATTCTGCAGGGTCAGCAGACAAACTTCCAGACAGTAGGTTAATTCAGATTACTTTAGTTAATTGATCAATGCGTTAAGTGGATAATTAGCAACAATTTTAGCTGCCTAAGTGCAACTGCAGGGTTGTGCTATCCCCACTATAAGCATTGATTTTCTGGGCATATGAATGGCCTTTTGGAAATTGATGGCCTCATTGGAGGCAGAGAATCGCAGTGGACTTGCATTTAGAGTATGTTTGAAGATGAATACAAATGTGTGACTGCGACTAAAGGGGTGAAAGGCTCATCAGACATGATCGAAAAGCCTAGAGGAGTAGAAATTTTCGGTGTGTGTGTGTGGGTGTGTTTGCACGTGGGTGTGTTTGTGTCTTTGTGTCTTTGTGAGAGTGTTTGTAAGAATAATGATTCCCTGACCTTTTAATTGAAGTCCTCTATAGCTAAACATTTACATGCAGAAAACATAACCACTGTTTTCTTAATTATCCTTTAAATAGAATGAGATCACAGTTCATTAAAGCAGAAGTTATTTTAGGGAATTAGGTGATTTTATAGATTAAATTTATTACATAAAAGGCCAAATTTTAGCCTTTTAGTTTTTTATTGCAATTTTATAATATATTTCAAAGGTTTTAAATGTAATGCTTTTTTTTGTGCTAAATAAGATAATTCCTGGGCATGAATGAATTAAATAAGAGATAGAACAAAGAAATAAAAATCTTATTTTGTTTTTTTATGTACATCTGAGTGACTTAATTGTTTTCCTTAAACCAATGAAAAATACACACATCCAACCCTCTCTGAAAATTACCTTTCACAGCCATCTGCACAAGAAGGCAGTCATTATACAGAAGATATGGCGGGGCTTCACAGCAAGGGCACGTTTCAGACAAATTGTGAAGGTAAGCCACCGCCTGGAACGGCTTTAGATATATTGATTATGTTATGATAGCATGCATTAGAATTCAATTGCTATTTTCCTAAGTCCCTGCGTCTGACCTTAAGAGATATAATTCACTCATTACACATTGGGAAATTAGCACTTAGGAAATATGATGGAATATGATAAGGAATTCCATCTATATTGCAACTCCTGGGATATATAGAAAGAGTATGGAGAGAAATAGAGAGAAGTAAAGAGTAGAGGAGTTTGTGTGTATAGTGTGTGTATGATTGTGTGTGCTTTAGTAAAACAAGGCCCCATTTTCAGCATATTGCCTCCAACTGCTTCTTAATTGAACAGATTGTTGATACCGGATCCAATACCCAGCGCTCTCACGTATAATTTTCCCCTGGATTGAGTTTTGTAAACGTATCACAACAAGCTATTTATCATGCCTGTAAATTGACTGTTTGCTAAAGCATAACTGCCAGCCGCTGTTTGGGAGGCGTTCAAGAAATGGAAAGGGGGGGTTGGATGGTAGAGGTGGGGTTGAGGGGTGTTGAAATAAATGATGAAGGATGTGTCACAACACACACATGGGCTAAAAAGAGGCTGTTTAGTCTCATTTGGAAACAGACGAGCACTAATTTGAATCACTCAAAATTGCCACAGTGCACTATTTTGAATTAGCCCTGAGAGGTTCTGTTCTTCCTCACCTCTCTCTCTTTCTCTCCGTCCATCTTTTTCTGTCTCACTCTTGCGGACCTTATCATGTGTAATGTGACATGCACAAAGCCTCATCTCAAAACATCCAGCTGAATTTACAACCTCCTTTCAAGTCTTTGTCTTCCTTCCCCTTCCTCTCCTCCCTCTCTTCCCTGTCATTATTAAAAAAGACGTGTTGAGATATGAATCTCTTTTATGGCCGACTCTCCAGTTTGCTCCTGAAATGTGCCCCCAGTGGTCGGCCAGAATGTTTGCTGTGCAACGACTCGTCGAATATGCTGCTGAATATTCTCTGGCCTTTTGTTTGTCACTTCTGGCAGTGCTGTCATTGATTATGAAATCCAGAGGAGAGCGTTTGGCCGTCATACATCTCCATTAGCTCGCTGCTTGACTACCATAGATTTTCTTGGCCTTGTCTGCGTTGGTGTATTAAGAGAGTACCATCCTCCCCTTGATACAAAGCCTTGCTAACTACTCTCTCTTTCTCTCTCTCCATCTCTCTCTCTCTCTTTATCCTCTCGACTCTTTCTCTTGTTCCTCTTGTCTCTCGCTTGCCCTCACTCCTTTTTCTGCCCTCTTCCTTCCTCCCTCCCCTCCACAGTGGCCCTATCTGTGCTGCCTCTGTGCAATGTATTATGTATAAAGAGCTCTTTATCTTTGACGCCTGCTGTGGACAGATCAGAGGGCTGGGAGACAAGATGTAACGCCATCTTTTCCTTTGTGTTCACAGGCGGCATATTTTATCATGAAGATGAATTTCTACGAGGAGATGGCGGTCAGGGTAAATATCACCGCAGTGTCTTGTTTTAGCAAATGGAGTGTCATGGTGGGGGGACACTCTCTTTCTCTGTGTGCGCTGTGAATGGGAGGCCCCATGAATAAGCAGCCTGGAAGGTGTTCATTGCAAAAACTGTTCATGAGAGCAACTTTTTAGATTTTACATGCAGTTTTTTTCTTACATTTTAATATGTGGCATCATATAAACATTTCCGTTCAATTTAATTACACACATCATCTAGCCCTAGTGGAATAAGTTAAAATGGTATATAAAAAAGGAAAAAATCTGATTTTTTGTTTTAATATGACCTAATAATAACTTTACACATTACACCATACTTGATTTATTGGCACCTACAACTTTGTCCACTCTTTTATTACATCGATACCTTTCTTAATAGATTTACAATCTAAATGCTCTGTCCTTTATCTCAATATCTTGCATGTATCATTTTTTGCAACATTTTCTTTACTTTTTTGTTTTTCTTTAGCACTAAAGCCCATCAAATGTTCACTTAATCCCTTCAGCAGCTCATTTTCAACCCATAAATCATAGAACTTTGGCCGTGACTGATGCTTTGGCACTTTTACACAAGGATACTGCACAGAAACCTTATGTTTTTACAATTCCATATAGCCTACTCCTTTGGCTAAGAGTTCCATTCTGCCTGAACCATTAAAGGGTTTTATAGACCAACAAAAAGATCGACTGGTGTTTATGGAAAAGGGTGTGTCGCTGTCTAGCTGAACAGAAACAGTTGCAATATTTCTGTATTCGTGCAAAAGCTTGGAAATTGAAGGCTTCAAGTTTTACACTTAATAGAAATCAAAACAAATAAACCTGACCACCCAGCTGTTTCGATAAATGTCATATAATATGAGAGCTATAGATCCAAGAGTAATGTTTGACCCTGCTGTTTTAGGTCACTGGGTGAAAGGTCTGGGGGAATGCAAGTATATAGAACAGAACAAAAGCTTCTGGAGTAAGAGAAAAGAGGTCTTTATTATCCATGTAAAATAACCATAGTTTCCTAATGGAAGAAATAGGAATTTTAATAGAATATGAAATGTATGTGAATAGGGCAGCAGAGTGGCTTAGTGGTTTAGCAATATGAGAACGTACTGGGTTTGAACCCTACAAGGGCCCAATGAGAATGTTCTGTGCAGATTTTATTGTATTATGCGTGTTTTTCTGAGTTGTCACTTGCTGCTCCAGTTTTATCCCACCATAAAAGAAATATGTTAAGGTATTAGGAACACCCCTTCCACTGTCCTGACCAAGGCTTTGGTTTCAAAAGTAGAAATGATCCTCTAGCACTGCACTGCACTGTGCACTGTCCATCTGTCCTGATCAGCAGATCTATTGAGTGTAACAGTTCAGAAAGTTAACCCTCAAGACCTAAACAGCTGCCGACAGTTAAAAATTGCTATAATTCTTCAAGCTTAATAACTTTTTAAACACTTGTGCAATCCACATGCTCTCAAAAAATCATTACAATCTGAATTTCTTAGCTTTCAGTGGTATCCTGGTCATATTTGGCTATGATAATGTTATAAATGGCTTTAATGTGGTTAGGCTTAGGGTTAAATTAATCAGTTTTTGACAAAACAAATGTAAAATTGGGACTTTAAAATTGGTCAAGGCTGAAACTTAAGGTTATTCTGAAACAAATGATATTTGGTATTGATGCTGACTGCTGGAATAGATTATGAAAAACAAATATATACAGGACAAACCAATTGCTATGGTTCTTTAAGAGTCATGTATAATAAAGAGCATTGTAAATTTATGTCTAGGACCTTGACATGAACTCTCCACCTGTTGAAAAAATATGAAAGATTTTTTAACTATGTGTGTCTGACTCAGAGATGAAAAGATGTTAGAATTTTTTAGATTTCTTATATTCTACAAAGCATTGGCAATATTGTGAATGTTCTATGAGCAGAACAAAGCAACAGTCATTGTTCAAAAGTGTTAAACTGAGAGAGGGAGAGAGACATAGTTCACAAATGGATGAGTGAAGGACATCTGTACCTACAGACCATCTTTTACCAAAGAAATATGAAATGTGTAAATAGAGAGAAAGAGGGGGAAAAATTGAGACACACAGGGAGAAACCAATCATCTCAGAATCCCCTTGTGACACTTTCTTTTGAATCAATTTTGATTCTTTTCTTTTTTTTCTCCCCTCTCCTGTTATTTTTATCACAGCACAGTAGCTAACAGAGGATAATGTATTAGGGCCGTAATAGAAACCAGTGTTTACATGCTGCACCTCGGATTTGTATTAGATTCAACAGCATCGATTTCACTAGTCAACAAAGGTCAGCAAGAACTCAGGAGGCGGCAATTACTTTATTTAAAATTATCTATTGACTGGCAGATCAATGCTAATTCTCATTTTGCTCTTTGTTGTTTTTCTCCATCCTCCACTTCTCCTCTCCTCTCTCCTCTTCACATAGTGTGATTATTCTTTTACCTGCCATTGTTTTAATCTCCTAATTAGTCTGAAGGACATCCGCCCCCTTGCTTTAAAATGGTCCATTGGTGTGTGTCGGTGTGTGTGCAAGCTAATCTGCAGCCTCCACAATCAATGTGGACTGATACAGTTAAATGTATGGAGCTGTGGCAGCTGTCTGTACCCTCTTGGGTTGTTCCTTCATCACAACACTTAAAAAACTGCATGCACAGTCTTGCATAGTGTGCTCTTCAGAATATATTAATACCATCGTCTATATATATATTTTTTTTAATTTGGCAAATTAAAGTAATAAGAGGGATTGGTAAGACTGCATCTAGACAGCAAATACAGTGGTGAGACAAATTACAATGTGTGTATCTCTGTGACTCAGTATTACGCTCTGGTTTTTGTACATTGCATTTTGGAGGAGCAAAAAACCAAAACAAAAAAACCAAAAACATTTACTTTACTGTCTGTGAAGAGCAACCCTTTTTGTGTTAGACATTGAATAACTCCTCTGTAATGTAAATTATTTCTTTGATATGTGTTTGCAGCTCAGCATCAACATTGTGTCACAACCAGATTTTCCATTTCCTATGTTTTGCCATGTTGAAAAAAATTCTGAAGAAAATCTCTGTCATGGTTCAATCCCTTACAGATTCAGCGGAGATGGAGAGGATTCTTTGTGAGAAAGTATATACATAATTTCTACAAACGCAAGAGCTATCTGGAAGGAGTTTTAAGGAAAAATGAACTCGCCAGGTAAAAAGAAACAAAACAAATAGTGCTGTATATGAGGCTTAAGACACCAGACAGTGTCCTGCCCCTCATTTCCTTTCATTTTTATGTCCGTAGTCAGCTTATGTTGTGTAGATGTTCCTGTTTTACTCACATTCAGTTCTGTTGTTTTTATCGCATTTTTCACTTATGTCGCAAAGTTGTCAGTGCTGTTCGAAAGTTAGTACAAATAACATTCCCTACAGTACAACAAATGCTTCAACAACAAAAAGTTAGCAAAGTTTACCTTTTAGTAAAGGTGGTGTACAATTTTGAAAGGAAGGAAAATTATGGTGTATACTGCTTCTCAACTTCTTTGGTGCTCCCCCACATCTGTTCTTCATGTCACTTACTGTCCGTCTTGCTGTTTTTTTGTACAGTTTCTGTCTATGTACATACGTTTGTGTTTGTGTGTGTGAGAAGTTTTGGCAAGATGCAACCTGCATAGTTGTTGCCTCAGAAGAAGAATGCAGGGACAGGAAAAGATGGAGGGAAAAGTGAAGGAATGAAAGAGATCAAGATGAAAAGAGAGAGAGAGAAGTCCTCTAAAGCGCTGTAGGCTAAGCGAGAGAGAGAAGTGAATGATGTGAAGAAATTAAAAATTAGCCTCTGATTTGAACCGCAGCTCGTACATTAATAAAACATCCTATGCTCCAGGGCTTACTGCTAGAGATACGCCATCTTTTATTTTTGACAAAAAAAAAAAAAAAAACAACATCAGGTTTAGCTAATAGTCACATTTTTAATGTTGCTAATATATTTTACCGGAAAATATCTTTAGGCATCTGCTAAAATTAAATGTAAATTTGTTAAAGTGCTCCTTGGATCACTGACTTCCTCCCTCACTTCCCCACCAGCGTTCCACCTTCCCTCCACACTACTTGCCTCTCATAGAGGTGGAGGGAACTAGGCTGTTAAAGTCCATTAATAAATTGTTGCCTCTACAGAAACACACAGATAGACACACACAAACACACACAACGTTGTCAAGTGTTCTGACGCTTGCAGTAATGAAAGGGATAGAAACTGTTGCAGTTGTGCATAGTTTATCTTTTCCGTGGTCTAAAGCCGGAAAAGTTCTTAGCCATCAATATATATACTATTTTCACCTATTATCAAACACTTGACTTGAAGGTACTTGGAAGAGCACTTACAGAAGAGATGGCGGAAATAACTGTGATGTGAAATCAGACCCAAGGCTAAGGGTGATAACTTGTTATATGAGAACCAATAAAACAACTTATGTTTGTCTTGTGTTATGTTAGACTGGATATGATCATTTATCATATTGGAGCTCATTACAGAAACTTTTGTATATTGCAGGATTTTATTTATATATTGTTCATAAAAAACAAGAAAATATCAAGAGCATAGCAACACTAGATCAGAGAATTGTGGAAGTAAAATGTTGTAAAAGTATTTTCAATGAACACTTTGAACATTTGAAATAATTCTACTGATTTACTTATTGTTTTATTATCAACTGTGTGACATACCCAGTATTCTCGTATACACACACACACAGCCCCTCCTCCACAGTGGTTTGGGGCGTTGAGGTCACTTCCTCTCCAGTTAATCACATGTTTATTTAGTGCAGCTGGGGTCACGATCAATTAACGCCGTGCCGGCATTTATTTAAAATATCCTTTCTGTGTTAGGCGCTGAGCCCTCAGATCGCAGGCTGCCTGATCACTCACCCTGCAAAGGTCCGCTTTTTAATCCACCTGCTCCCTCCCTCTTGTAAGTCGGTCTGTCCAGCCCACTGCATAAATTATTCAAAGTTGGACTAATGGTCCCCATTTAGTGCAGGCTGATCGGCTGCGCATGGTAATGATATAGGTGTAATACATAGACTGCCAAACCTTTCTCTCCTCTCCTCTTTCCTCTCTCTCTCTCTAACTCTCTCTGTTTTAGTTTCTTTTTCTAGCTCTTGACAGATCTTCCCCGCACAAAACCATCTGTGTCATTTCATTAGGTACAGCATCCAGCTAATACATGCTACTTACACTAACCTCTTCACTCCATTTTTCTCCCTCAGTTTTCTCTCTCTTCCTCCTTCTCTTTGTCAATCTATTTTGCTCTCTCTATATATCTATATATTCCTCTCACTCTAGCATCAGTTCACCGTGCTTCAGTGTCCATCCACATTCATCCTTCTCCTTCTACATAGCCTAATGAAGTCAGGACCCCAGCACAGTCCCCACTCTGCCACAGTTTTCCTTGATATCCCAACAATTTATCACTTTGTCAGGAAGACACCTAAAGTTCCTGGGCTTTAATAAGGGCATGCAGTGGGACGATGGGGGCAATTAGGAAAGCAGAGCAAGCCGCTTTGCATATTTACTAAATGTGCTGGTGTCACCAACACGGCCTATTGGCTGCATGAATTATTCCTCTATCTGCAATAAACAGCTGGGTAATTATTACAGCCATAATCAGATAAATAACTCTTGCTGTGATGTTGCAACAACATGGCAAAATATTTTAACTTATCCTAAAGAGAACAAGGGAGAATTTATAGACTTGGCGTTGCTAGGCTGAGCAGCAATAGTGTTTTTTTTTTTTTTTTTTGCTGTCTCTCTTCCCCTCTCTACTTTTTTCCTATCTCTCTTCACTCCTGCCTTCTTCATTCCCCCCTCTCTTGTGTCCCTCTCAAGGACATTCATGAAAGGAGAGCTGCTATGGTGGAGAGAGTGCGGGCCTGCCTGCACGCCTGCCCTGCGATCACTCTCCGCCTCTATGCGTTAGACTTTCTTTTTGCTGCACTTTCTTTCTGATCCAGTTTAGGTCGGGACAAGTTCATTCCTTCAGTCTGATTGGATTTGTATATTCTTTGTGTGTGTGTGTGTGTGTGTGTGTGTGTGTGTGTGTGCCTGGTTGTGTGTGTTGAAGTATAATCTGGGTACTTTGCTCTCAAGCATCTTTAGGAAGTAACTTTTACTTTTGAGAGTAAAACAATGGATTAAAGAATATAAAATGTAAAAGTTTTAATTATTTTTTCTCTTTTCAAACATTTTGAATATTAATTGAGGATAATATCTACACTACAATCATTGTGTGCTTCCCCAAACACTTTTTGATCGCATCAGTTTCACTACTTAAGTGAACTAGTTAATCAATCAAGTCAGTCACTTAAACGGCAGTGCCGTGTTATTAGGATGTTGAAGGCTCAATACATTGAGCTGGTCACTGTTTAAATTGACTGGCTACTACCCCCTCCTTGCCGGCTATTGAATCATTTAATTTGAGCAATTAAAACAGCCAATCAGGTCAAGCCTCAATTAAATATTTAAAACCTGGCCAATTAGCTGCTCTGGTGCTGGCCTGAACGACCGCAGGTGTAGCCTGCCTTCCCATAATGCGTCACTCTTTGATATCCCATCAGCCCTTGATGCCCCGTTGTGAACCAGAGAATAAATAATTGAAGAAGAGTTGAGAAATTTAGCTGTACTGTATTATTCCTTTAAATAAGTTAACAGTCCAGGGTGAAAATGTCAGTTAAAGTATAGTTATTTGAAAGTAATTCAAATGAGCATGATTAGTTCGTCCAACAGTTAAAAACTGCCATTACAAGTAACCTGTGGCCAGACAAATGGCACTGCAGTATATAGCATTTTGAGCACATTATGAGTATCCAGTAATCATTGTAATAGAGTTTGCGCAGTAACAGAATATTATTATAATGTGCTACAATAATTCTATCTCTAATTTATATGAAATTGACAATTTGATTTTATAGCACAATGAAACTATGTAAGTAACATAAATCTATCATGTAATTTACTGATATGATAATGCAATCAAAGCACAATAAATACTCTTATTGAGTTAAATTACTTTGAAGTAGAATTATATAATCTCTTGACATACTTTTTCACAATTAGAATGCATTAAAGGATAAGGTTACAATTTTTGTTGTTAAAACAATTAGAATGAACAACTTAAAAGCGGAAAAAAATGAAGTTATTCAGCTTAAAATGTGAATCACTTTTATAAATTTGATTTGTTTCACATATAGAAGTTGAGCTGTATTGAGTAAGTTATTTCTCCCATGGCATCAGCATAGTTTAATAGGTCAGATTTAACACCAGTGCAGAATTTTATGCCGCTGTTTGACTGCACTTTCTTTCTTTCTTTCTTTCTTTCTTTCTTTCTTTCTTTCTTTCTTTCTTTCTTTCTTTCTTTCTTTCACTCAGTCAAACACACACACATACGCCGTCACACACACAGGGCACGTGCAGAACAGGGCTAATGAGGGTTGTATGTTGTGGCGGCTGGTTGGGTCGACACAGATCGAGGTGCCTTCAGCCGTTACAAATCTGTTTGGCTTTTGTCCACTACACAGCAATTAATAACACTGGGGCTGGGGGCAGGGAAGCAAAGGTCACCCATTCAGCCTGACATACACACACACATACACGCACGCAAACACACACACACTTAAAACACACTTGCACACACTTGGACACACGTACACCAAAAGGGTGTGAACACATAGTATAAACATTGATACACACACACCCACACACACACACTGATAAAGTTAAATCTAAACAGCTCACATACACATAGACATGAGAAAAGATCCTAAACCACAAAAAACACTGCCACTTTTTAAAGTGATAATTATGCAAACAGAACAAACGCATACACACACTAAACTGTAAACACACGGACCTATCAGTTTGTGAGCCAGACTGTCCCACAATAAACCTAAACTTTATTTTTTACATTAATAAGCAATATCCCTGTTACCCACATGGACAAATAGAGGCCAAGCAACCTCTATATTGACACACACACTAACACAGAAGCACATATAGACATACAGCCACACATCCATACACACAGTCTTAAATTACTGTGCTTTATATTACATTAACACACACAGACGCAGTTAGATTTGCTCTCATTCTCTCCACACACACACACACACACACACACACAGACATGCACACACACTGCTCTGCATATTTCATTTATTTTGTAATTTAATCCGGTGCTGAGGAAGGAATGAGAATGCAAAGGCAATGGAGACGGTGTTGTGATTTCTTTTTAAATGTCAGTAGCAGCAGAATGTGTTAACCTCACATTACAGACACACTATGAATATTCTGATTCCTCTGTGGAGGCTTGTAATTGGAAAACAGAGGCCAGTAAGAAAAAGAAGCAGCAGAGAAGGAGAGAAAAACAGAGAGATAAAAAAAACGAAAAGAAACGGAGGATTGTCAATGAGCTATGGCTTTACTCTGAGCTGTGTGTGTGTATTTTCACATTACCATGCTATGTGTGTTTCAGTAATTGTTTCCAATTCCCTTTTTAAGTTATTACCCCCTTGTAACAATAAGGCTGTGTGATTGCAGAATGAAATTGCTGTGTATGGGCTTTTAATGCATCCCATTTAGCCAGCTTTGCTTAACAGATGTCACAGACAGACCTGTCCTGGCTGCGGTGATGAAATATATCCATCATCCTCCCACTTACAGCCCTTTGCGCTCTCACTTTGCTTCTTTCTGTCCAAGCACGCTCCTTGCCTTGTTTTTCTCCCAGAGCTATTTTGTCCCTCCATGTCTGTGCCAGTCTCACTCTTGTCATTAGACAGTTTTTTTTTCCATCTGAGGGACAACTCAGGGAACAGTCAGCTTTCATGATGATACTGTGTTCCAAATAAACACCAACACATTTAGGATGTACCTTCATGAAGTTTTCTTTGAGCATAAGTCTTTCATAAAACAATGCTAAACTATAATGTCAGCTGATATTACAAATAATGTCTATCATACCAAGTTAAATTGTTCTGGAAACACGTTATCAAATTTAAGTCTCTTATAGCAAGTGATTTGCCTACTTGCAAAATATTACATCTTCAGTGTTAGTGTAAAATGAGGAATAAACTTCATTCATCTTATTTTGATTTATTGTTCAATGTATACTTATTATGTTTGTACTTGACTGTGATCCCTGTCAAATACCCTGTCAGATCGTGTAAATTAATTAAGTGGAAATATGGAGTTTAAATTGTTAAAAGAATTGAGTATGGTTTGTGTGCCCTGTAAGGAGGGAGCTTGATGAACTTGGAGAACTCCACAAGAGAGAGAGAGACTGTCTGGAGATGGTGAAGGAGCAGACAGCCAAGATCTACAAAGCTCACCGGTTACACCATCTTCTCAGTACAAAGCAGGTTGGTCTACAGCAACACAAACACATGTACAATCTTAAACATTTTACATAGATATGAAAGGTGAAACAACAAAACATTTTACACTGGCAGATGTGCAGTATTAAAGACAGAAAATTTTGAAAAGAGCTCAATTTATTATTTTAATTATAACTTTTTTTTCCTCATCATAAACATCTACAATGGGAGGTCACAGTGCTATTATTTTTGTACTTAAATTAATGATTAATAAGTAGTAATTTAATAAAATAATTATGTAATGGTAGTTTCTTATTTTACTTATTGTAGTACTATAACTAAAAAGTAATGGTTACTTTGTAACCTCAAGGTTAAAAACCTTTTTGCAAAGCCACACTGGATAACACACTGTTAATCTGTTTACACTGACAGAAATTTTAAACATCCCAGAGAATATACAGGCAACATTTATGGACTCACTGGAGTTGAATGTAAGCACAAACGTATTCATATACACGCGCATATGCATACTGAAAGATGCAGATTCCCCTTCCAGCAATGAGATAAGTTAAATACAGGGAGTTCCTTTAGAAACAGTCCATAGATCAAAAATATCAAGACTTTGTTTTCTTCTTTCAATAACACAGGTCAGCTGTGTGAAGCGTGGGTTGTATGTGTGTGTGTGTCTGCACACGCACATGAGTATTTGTCCTCATAGCTCTTCTTATGTGCTGAGTGGAGTATTTTAGTGCTTCCCCTGGCACACGTGTGCAGGTATAGGTGTGTCTTTGTGTGTCTTTGTGTGTACATGTATGTGTGTGTGTGCATGTGTGTGCGTGTGCATGTGTGTGTGCGTGGCATCTATGCATCTCAGTGACTCCCCACTGGGATCATAATGAAGACAAAGCACACTGGTCACTGTTGATTCAGCACCACTACTCCTTTCTCTTTCTCTCTCTCACTCCTTGTCTCTCTCTCTCCTTCATGCCTGTGCGACCAACATCGTCATCATCTGGCTCACTACCTACTTCCTGCTGGTATCCCATGTTCATTTCAGACACTCAAATATCCACAACTTTCAAAAACAGTAAAGGTGGTGTAAGCGCAAATGCTACTTTTTTGTTTGTATTTTGTCAGAACATGTTTCTCAACCCCGGATGCTTTGATTCGTCTGTATATTAAATGTGTATTGTTTTTTTCATTTTATATTGAACAGTATTGCGTATTTTATGTTTATATTTAATAAGCAAGAATGAAAGAAAGCAAGAACAAAAGTTTGTGTGCTCTTCCCCACTCTCAGTCTATCTCTCCCTCTCTCTCTCTCTCTTTCTCTTTCTCTGCATATGGCAGGGGATTCTCTCCCTTCGTAGCTCTGACCTTGTCAGCAGTGAATAGATGGCTCTCCCACACAGTTCATCCTTCCTCACTTCTCGGACCCCAGCCCACACACACGCACACACACACATGCACGCACACACACACACACACACACACACACACACACATACAACTTACCAAAAGGCCCCAAGTCCCTATGACAGAGACAGAGATGGTGTGTTCCTGGGGTCAACATCATTGCTCTTCCCGTAGCTAGGTTGGTACTTTTGGGCTTGCGTGTGCGTGTGTGAGCGTGTGCATGTCCCCATGTGTGTGTGTAGGAATGGTGAGGATTACATTTCCCTAGCCGTCTGTTCCTTCCTATTTGAGTTAGGTGTGTACACTCATCCCTAATGCATTTTTAGTGTGATATTGAACTCAATGTTACTAAATAGATAAAATACTAAAACTTTTGATTTTGTTTTTGGTTCGGTGTTTGTCATATTTTAGAGTTCCAGACACTTTTAAAGATGCTGCTAAGTTGTCTATTAAGTATACATTTTTAAGGGTACATTTAAGGAGTCATCATAGTTGTAAAACATTTGCTTGTTTGCTTTCTGTTGTTGAGTTATATAAATGATTAGAAAGTTTTTTAGGAAACTGGTTAAGAAGAGTGTGAATGCAATGGAACAGGTGCAGTGCTGCTGTAGGTGTGCAGTAGCACATGTGTAGAGGCATTATAGCATCATCATGTGGAGTTGGTAGAGGCTACAGTAATGGTTCTCTGAAAGGAAAGAGTAGTAAGGCACGAATATACATTATATAGGATAAGATACAAATGCTGCAACAACCAACACTGAACAGCAAAATCTGGCTGCTCACATGATTATAGAAGTCGAGAACTTCCCTGAATAGTTCAAATCATACTGTTGCATGATGCTAAGAAACCTCTGTGCATCTTAACCAATTGAAAAACACATCAAAAATGTATTTTGATGTATGTGTATCTCTGCTAACTAGACATGAAAAGTGTTATTCTTAGTAGTGGTCAACCCATATTGACCTGATGAAATTAATATAAAGGCTCTGCTGGCACCTTTGTGCTGGTTCAACTGCATGAATATGGAGACCTATCATTTAACAATCTATTATCCACTTGTGTTCCAAACTATGGTTACTAAAATCAGGGTCAGGGAAGTTATATCAGTATCCCTCTACTCATTTTGAAATGCTTGACATTCACATCAAAAGTACTCCTGCTGTAATAAAGAAACATTTACTAATTAACCAATCTGTTAATGCCCACATTATTTTAAAAAGAGTTAGGTTTGGGTTAATATAGTTGGGGCAATTTCCCACTTATGCCCTTTCTCTTTCCTCTCTTTCTCTCTTATCCCAGTCTATTTGAGTGGCCTAAATAGCAAGCGCTGTTATTAGCATATAGAGTAGATACAGAGTCCTCCAACTCAAAGCTTTGGTCTGGTAATTAACACGCAGGCAAAAGGATCACTGTGATTTGAATAATTATTACTGAGGCCGTCAGTGGCAAATCTCTACCCAAGTTCAGAACAGGGCAGGCAAAGTTTTTTATGTATGTACATGTGTGTATTTGTGCATGTGCTGTACATGTGAACAACAAGATTCATCTCTGGTACATTGCTCTATTTGAGACAGATACAGCTAGGTTTTCCCTGTAGTTCTTTCTTTTAAAACAGCTTTTGATGCATTGGAGTGTTTCAGAACATCGTAGGCCATCAAAACCTAAAGACTCTTAACTCTGAATCTGATTGGAGACTTCTGTTGCATGTCAACTCCTCAATCTCTGTATCTTCTCTGTCATATTTCTAGTTTTGCACTACACTCATATTTTTTTTTTTTTAAATGAAGCATTGAGTTTCTAACAAGTCAAAAACACACTTATTAGTCCAATCATAACAGATTGTGCATGCTATTGCTGTCTCTCTTAATCTTCTCTATATTGCGTGTTTAACCTTTGTCCCTCCGCCTCCCTCTCTCTTTACTTCATCAGTGCCCTGGGGTCTTCAACTCTCCATTCAGGCCAGCCCCCCATGAGATGGAGCAACTGCTGAGGCAGGTCAAGTACCAGGCCCCCACCAGGCTGGTCCCAAGGGGCAGTGCTGGTCTCTTGGGCGTGCCTGGCCCAGCAGCCCCCAGTGTCCCTCGGACACTTGAAACCCCAGGATTCATAACCACTAGAACTTGCTCTTCCAGGCTCATACTACCCCCCATTGCAAGCAGGAAAGAGCAGGTGAGATGGTTGAAGTTGGGACTATGACATCGATGTAGAGGTGGAGGCAAAGAAACAGTGGGCAGCAGTACAAAATAGAATAGACATCACACAGACCATATACAGGAAGAATGAGAAAACAGTGACCAACAAAGCATGCACACAAGGTAAAACAGAGTATTAGTAACATACTAATTGTTAGAGCCCTGTAACATCCCCTTCTTGTCCCAAAGGAGGTGCTTCTAGATGAAAATAGAGTTCCTTTAAAGCTCCTTTTAAAGAAGAATGACATCATTAAAATGGCAGACAGCTCTCTTGGGGGCTACTGCACAGAGCCAGTTAGTGTCTGTCTTCTAGAAAGTACTATATTTGTGACTGTGCAGTTAATGTGTTGCTGTCAAGTGTTTCCATATGTGTGTTTCCCTTGTGCTCTCTTCATTTATGTTCCTCATCAATTCAATGTGACTTATCCAACCAGTATGATTTGTGTGATTCACAAGGATTTATTTGTAAATTTGGAATTGAAATAATCAGTCTTCCACATAAATAATTGTAGTTTTCTTCTATTCAGTTTTAAAGATTTGCCCTTTGAAGCTTCATTGGTAAATTTTTACCACAGTTGTTAAAGAAGAACTCAGTTTTACATATTATCAGACCGCAACCATGATTTGAAAAAGTTGAGACACTGTGTAAATGTAAGTACAACAGATTGTAATAGGTTACAAATCCTTTTTAATGTAGGTTCTATTGAAAACAACAGTTTCACTCACAGAGTCTTTGTATATGCTCAAATCAGAGTCTGTGCATGTATGTGTGTGTACGCTGATGATTTGATGAGGAACCATTCCACCATTTGTGTTATTTACGCTCTTCTGCTCTTTATGGCAAGGTGATTTCCCTATTATTAGTTTCTAATAATGCTTAACATAAGTGAGCAGAAATGAGGCGTGGACCTGTCTCATTTTATTAGCTGCACTTCAAACACACACACACACACACACAGATATAGCTGACAAAAACCAAGGTGAGTTCATAAATAGTCTCAGGAAAGTCTCCTCATACTTATGTGGAAAAGAATGCTTTATTTATTGTGTATCATTTATCTATTTATACACCTCTGTCTTTCTCTGTCTCTACCTCTGATTTTCAAATTTGAGTGTGTGTGTATGTGATTAGTCCAGGAAGTTCCCCTTTCTTTCTTTT
>JAPZDY010000001.1:7300592-7315615 GCA_029783645.1 Ctenochaetus hawaiiensis
CTATCTATCTATCTATCTATCTATCTATCTATCTATCTATCTATCTATCTATCTATCTATCTATCTATCTATCTTAGATGAAAGAAGTGTCACTGTTTGAGGGAATCTAGTTTTTCCAGCGTGTGTGTGTTTTTGATTTGTATACTTTGTACACATAGAAAGTAGTTCGATGTTGTGTGAGAGCCACTAGTTTAGCTATGCTATTAGATGGTTGATATATGTGAGTGTGCGATATATCTGTGTGTGTCTTATTGCACGCTCATATGCTTACCAGCCAGCACTGGGAGCATGTGTGGGGGGTTGGGGTGGCAGTGGGTTCTGAAAAGGGAAGCAATCACAAACACTTAAACCTGCAAATGGCCTTGATGTCCTGTGCTAAGCAGCCTGTGTTGACTGATGAGCCTGTTAACCCTGGCTGAAACAACTCCAGCACAGGGGATTAGACAGCAACGCTGGTCCCGGCTGTTCCTGGCCCATTTTGCATGGGAATTGTGCATATTTAATCTAAGGTGTGCCGAGGTGCAAAGACAAGCCCCCCTCTTCTGTGTTTCTCATTATAGATGTGTAATAGCACCCTGAGGCTGGGGGCCTTAATTCACCATCCCCAGCCCGAGTCTTAATCTTACCCTCAGTCTCAGCCCCCACCTTCCCCCGGCACCTACCCTCAACCCAAATCAGTCCTAGTCCCAGCCCTCTTCCTAAGATGTGTCTCTCCCTGTGTCTCCCTCTTTTCTCGTGCATTCGCCTAAGCTCTACGTGTCATCGGCCAAAATCTTTCTGCCCTGCCACATGGGCATTTTGACAGGAGTCAGCCCAGCATTACATTAAGACTGTGTTGGTAAGGAGGGTGCTGTTTCAGGTTTACAATGAACTGATCCAAGAAAACTGGTCTGAATATATCTATAAATTTTAAAGCTTATTAGAGACCAAAACACTGCACAGGGGTTTATAATGCTATCTGGCAGATTTGGTAGAAAAATACCTCATGCACGTTTTTAAGTAATTGACCAGGAGTGTAGGCCTGTGTATATTTCATTGGACACTGCTGCTCCTTGCCATAAGTGGCGAAGTTTCATTGTAGCAAATTCATTAAGGTTTGGTCTTGTACACAATTCTTCAGCGCAGACACTCCAATCCATCTCCTCGAGTACTAAAGCTCTGTTTCACACAAAAATGTCTGATCATGAGTAAAAAAACAGTTGATTGACCAATGATATTGAAATTAATAATTTATCCATGCTGTGTATTTCTGCATCAAAAAAACTGCACAGGCTATTTATTTTTTACTCTTTCAGAAATTAAATAATATCTGAGGATGACTGATAAAAAAAATGTTGGCAACAATAGAGGTACATAGGTAAATAGTTCTTGTCAACTAATACAATGTTTCTTAGCTGAGAAGAACAATATAACGCTAAGGGGACACCTGAAGGCTTACAACAATTGTTTATTTTTTTATTAGTTCTAAGGAAGGTCAAATTTATGAATAGCAGTCATTCATGTATGAGACTTTGCCGATCATTAATGTAATTTCTCTTTGTCCACTGTGTACAGGACTAATTTAGCATAGCCTCTCGTTCCTTTAGTAGTTGTGTCCTCATTTGGACTTTTGTTTCAGTGGTTTCTGTTTTTATTTCTTTATGTTTCATTAGTTGTAAATTCTGCCTTCGTTGCCTGATTAATGCGATTGAGTGTCAATGACAAGAGCTCTCCAAAGCATCTATCCATCTAATTCCGCCTATCACTCCATCTCTCCCTCTCTCTCATCTCATCCCCCAACACTAATCCACCCAACATTTCTCTCTGCAGGACTGAACAATTAATGTGTCTCTTCGTTTACCCGCTCTCTCACCCTTTCTTTTCTTTTTTCCCTCTTGCCTTTCTTCATATTCCTCTCCAGATGATGTTGCTTTTCTCATGCATCTTTTATGCATCGTATTACTACCTTTTGAGAGAGAAGTATGTGTAAAGTGAGTTTGTGTGTGTGTGCATGTTAATAGTTTCAAGAGGGACCCCTTGCTGTGTGTGTAATTTCTTGTTTGTACATGCTTCCAAGCATCTTTGGCCACTGCAGAGCAGGGAAGAGATATTTAGAGAGACAGAGAGGTTGAACAAGAAAAAAAAAAAGATTGAGAGAAAGGGAAAGAGAGGGGGGAGAGGGGAAAAACAAGGATGATAACAAAAGCAGCTCAGATTTCACAGACGCATATTTCATCAATCATGTGAATAAGTCTTGGTGATTATGCATGGTAGTGGCAGGCCGAGGTGGAGCTGATTACCATACACCATAAAGGCTGCTTTCTTATCTCACACACACTGATTAGTTTCTGTCTGCAGATAGCCTCTCACTCTTCACTCTTTTTCTCACACACATTACACACACAGACACACATACATACACTCACGGGTGTGTCTATCTCTGCATACACATGCATTGTGCACAAGCAAACATGGACTCATAAAAACACAGTGCGCCTAAAATTTTAGGTAAATTATGACGGCAGGCCAATCCCAAGAGCTAGATGAGATAAGTTCAGAGTCTCTTATTTCTAACTACTTGAACTCAATCAGGAGATAATTTTCAAGAGGATAGTGATAAATTATATGCCTTTAACACTTTTTCAAAAACTTATACATCAGAGGTGTTTGGAATTGCATTCTATGCGGATTTGGGTTATAAATGGAACAAATTCCACCTGAGTATGTTTTTAACACAAAACATGCAGGCACTGTGATTAAAAAAAAAAGCTAAGTTTAGATGACTAACTGTTTGCTGAGATGACAAAGCTAAAAGTAGCAGGTTGTTGAAAGGTTTCCTTGTTGTTTCTACAGGAGACATTTAGGTCTGCTATAAAAAAGATCACTCTTTTGTATCTTAAAATAAGGTGTATTTTAGAAGAAGAAGCTAATTTTACAAATGGCCATCATGTGTTTACTGCTTTATACCAACACTTATATTTTGTCAACTTTGTTTTGCTTTCTGTTTTTTTTTTCTTGCTAGCTGAGTGGTCACAAAGAAATTACAACCAAACTGTCTTACTATCTTATTCTCAGGCTGATATGTTGCAGTCCTGTTTTAATACTGTAGGTCATTTTCCTGGAACTGTGACTTTTACATGACGAAGAAGGAGAGATAGAAAGCCAGGTGGGAGGAGGATGAGGAGGCTGGGGCAAAATTAGCTACGTATGAAAGGCCTCGCTTTGTGTCTCAACCAGGGAATTAGAAATTACTCCTTTCTCTTGCGCTCCCCTCTCTATCTTTCGCTTTGATATATAATGTAAACTCATTTGGTAACCAGGCTGAAGCTGCCCTGCGCTGTCTGAGTGCCTGCATGTGAGAAGTGCGCCTGGGACGCATTAGGGCCTCCTGACAGGGGCCTGGGTGAAATAAGTGAAATTAATGGAGCTCCTTTCATGTCGGACAAGGCCGCGGCACCCCTTTCACGCCGCGTACAGTCACAGAAAAGTCAATACTTTTTTATTACTCCTCGCTTGCCCTACATTCCCCGCTACAAGTGCTCTGCTCGCTAATTGGTTTCAGTTTGCAGAGAAAGAGAGAGAGAGAACCAGGAAAGAAAGAGAGGGAGAGGACTCCATCCCAAAGAACACTGAAGCAAATAAATCAATCTCATATTTTTTCTCCCTGCTGTCTTTTTTCATTGAGTAACATCATGGCAGAGAGAGGGAGAGATGAGAGAGAGAAATAGAGGAGGGAGGGTAAATGGTTGGTTAGAGCACGCCTGGTCCCGAGGGAGCATAATGATATCTGGGAGCCTGTTAATGGAGACGAGTGGTTAAAGTGGTCTGGGGCCCTGGCCAGGTCACCCCTGGGGGTTTTTAACCAGCAACCTCACCTCCGGTGGCTGCCTGCGCTCTGGGGTCAGGCACAATGGAACATCCCAACAAAATACAATTTCAGGCTTTGATAGATTTGCATAAAATGACATTCAACTCATCTGTGTGTGTGTGTGTGTGTGTGTGTGTGTGTGTGCGCGTGTGTGCGTGCGTACGCGTGCACATGCGCGCACATGCGCGCGCAGAGATGAGGTTATCAAATGAATCGAAGACTGTTTAGCAATTGCATGGTGTTTATTTTCTCTGGCTTTGCTGCACTGATGCCATCCTGTATGTGAAATGACAACAAATACTGTCATACTGTCAAATACTGGATGTTTTGCAGCAGCAACTTAAAACTACAAGGATTCATTCAGTGAAGGATTAGGATTTTTACTAATAAATTTTACGTTTTTTATCTGCAAGTGGACTGTGTGTGTGTGTGTCTGTGTATGTCTGCATGTGTTTGTGTGTGTGCTCTTTCATGTGTATACCTTATGTATGTGTCCTGTCTGCCAGTATGCTGTTCACTTTTGTGCTAAGTTTAAGTGGCAGTGGGGTTAGCCTCTTTCAGAATCAGCACAGCCACAAATTGATGTGACACTTTGAACCCCCTCACTCCCCCCTTTGCTGCCAGCCCATCACCTCCCACAAACCTACACACACACACGCGCACACACAGACACATGCGTACACACACCGATCAGCCTCCAGTTAAAAGGAGGTTCCACCAGTCTCGTTTTCTTTCTACGTCCCAGCTTTCACAGCTCTACAGCGTTGGCTAGGGCTGGTTTGGGGGGGTTACAGAATGTGTGTATGTGTATGTGTGCGATTGTGTGCATATGTGTGTGAAGGAACTGTCACACAGGGCTGGCATCACCATCCAGTTTGCCATCTCTTCCTCAGCTTGACAAGTCCCTGCTCCCTACCCCATGGCTAACATACATACACACACACCATCTCTTACACAAGCATGTGCTGTATGAATGCATACAATGAGTAAATGTATCAGCAGACACACACACATATCCTGATGTGCAGGCAGCAACATAATGCATTTTACACAAACGTGTTTGACAAAATACATTTGTGCACTGAATGTGAACTTGCAGCATGCTCTGAACACTGTGGCAGTCACACATCACATCACATCACTGTTACTGAAAAACGTAACTTGATTTAAACTGGAATTTGCTTCAACTTTTGTGTGCAAGAGTTTCTATTTGTGTGGCATTTGTGGTTGTGTGTGTGTGTGTGTGTGCGTGCGTTTGTGTGTGAGATCTTCTCGGCAGTTGCTGGCGTCAGATCGCGGAGGGGTTCTGTTTGTTACAAGGACAGGCTTGTCCCCGCCCCCAGGCGTCGGCATTACGATGACTGTCATGACGATGGAGTGTGAGTGACAGGCGGGATCACATGTGGTAGCCGGGGAGCAGGAAGACCGAACCGCCCCAGTCCCTGACATTAGTTTGTCCTTCATCAAAACTTTACACTCGTTTATAACTACTCACTCCCTCTGTTGCAAAACCTCCTTCGTTTGCTTCTTTTTTCACCATCTTTCTCTCTCATGTCCTGATCTCTCTCTCTCTCCTATATCTCTGTTTCTCCAACTCTTGCCCTCTCATTTACGTAATACTCTTACATCCCCATTTCTGTCTGTCTGTTTGTCTCCCCCTTTAATTCTCTCTCTGTATTTCAGTTGTTCTCTGTCTTCTTATAGTACTCAGCTTAAGATGTGTTTTTCTGACTTTTTGGATGCAACGCTGTTTTCTAGATCATTTAAATGATTAGTTAACAGAGTAAATTGGAGAAATGTTGTATAATTTCAAACCTACACATACTCACAAACACATACAAACATGAATAATATAAAAGTGGGGTCAAAATCACGTGAGGAACAGCAAAGTGGGTTTGTGCATGTTTGTGTGTTTGTGCATGTGGTCCTTGTTATCCATGTTCATTTGCATCTTGTTTTTGTTGTCAATGTGTTTGTGTTGGTGTAAACTTCATTCTTGGTGCATGTATACAAATGCACATGTATGTGTGTTTTCATGAAAGAGCTGGAGTTTTTTGTGCATCACAGCAGAAAAGGAGGTCAGGGTTTGCAGGGAGACTCGGGCATTCATCATTAGTCTGCTGCCGCTGCCGGTAATGTTGCCTGTTACAAACGTGATTAAGAGCCCTGCTTAGTTCCAGCAGCCGGTGCAGATGCACAAACACAAGGAAATACACACACACACATGAGATACCAACTACATCTCCAGTACACTGTAGTTTGACATGAAACTCTCTTTTTTACACCATCATCCAGTTCAGCATGCGTTCATGTGTGTGTGTGTGTGTGTGTGTGTGTGTGTGGTTGTTGTTTTGGGGGGCTGTGCTGTGCATGGTCTCTAACTGCGAGGAGGCTTCAGGGCCCGATGAGAAACCTGTCACAGTCACTCACAAAAAGAGCAATTCTCTGCTCTGCACAGACACGCGCGCACACACACACACACACACACACACACAAACAGAGCAGGAAGTTGCACACGGTCTTGGTGAGTATACTTGTGATTCATAATGGATAGATGTGCAACTTCATCTCATTCTATGAAAGCTTGGATATCGACATGACAGCATGTGTGTTTCAGCGTTCTATGTAGAAAATGTTGTTTTGTTCAAAATTATATGAAGTAATTAAATACTATCGTATTACACCACGCATCATTCTATAAGTCAGGTGAGATGCACAACCACGAAATAAAATAACTCTTGTAATTAAAAGACACAGTTCAACCTACTATTGCTTTGCACAACAGAATTTTTTAAATTAATTTCAAAAAGAGTCTTTGGAAATCCTAAGTGAAGTGAATCACCAGTGATTTTTAACTGTCTTTTTCTCCTCTGGTATTAGCTGGGATATTTTAGCTTAATTAAGATGAAAAAACCTTTGGATTCTCTCATTTTTTTTTTTTTAAAAAGTATCTTTGTCCCTCTTCTTCATATTTACTTTGCCCTTCCTTTCCTCCCCTCTAGATGTTCGAGACAGCGTTCACATATTACATATCTTTGATAAGTTGCCTCACGTGTGCTCCCAAGGCAGGCATCAGTGTGTGACATCTCCTCTTGGCCTGGGTAAATTAAAAGAAGTGCAAATAAAGTGCAAATTACTGTATTTTTTGTTATTTTGTATTTATTTCAGTGCCTGATGTGTTCATCTTTCTTTAAGTCTTTACCTCAACCATTGATCCACCACATGGATCCTTTTTCCCTAAAACAAAACACACTGATTTGCTGCATAACGTGTTAGTTGTATTGTCCAGGATGCGACAGGCAAGTCTAAATCTTGTTAATCATTCTGACAAACAGTATGTGTGCCTGTAGGCTATGATCCAGTAATGGAAGAGATACAAAATGGTCTTTGCATTATAAACCCTTAGCTCCTAAAATGATTCTACATACTGCATCTACATTCACATACAGATATTACCTACATTGCAGTGCACAGAAGAGAGTTTTGTCGAATTACTTGTGTAATTTTCAATTACATAATTCAAATGTCCATCTAAGCAATAAAAAAACAAAAATGTAGGTAAATGTAGCAGTAAATTATGCAAAAATTTAACCTTAAAATAGGTGAAATTGTTACACATGCTGACTAGTATTTATGAATGGTGTCTGTGTTCGTCACTCTGTGCTGTGATTACCAGTTACAGCACTAAGAAACTTAAGTTAGCAGGTAAGTTTACACTGCCTAACGCTTTACAGCACTCAGGATTATATTTTATGGAAAAAATGCCTCTTAGTTTGGCCTCAAATGTTCACTGACAACAGTTAGCTAGGTGCTGGATAGTGAATTACGTGAACTACCTAGGAAGTTTCATTAAGAAACATTCACAATCTTGTTTTTTGAGCCATTTGATAGCAGTCACAGAATTAGTTCTAAGCAACTGGGTCTTTAAAAGAAGAACTTCAAAAAAGATATATAAAAAACCCAAATATTCCAATTGATAAGCTGAAACCTAGGAATTTTATGCAATGTTTGGTTAAAACAGTTGTGATTATCAAATTGGTTGTTCATATTTTTGTAAATCACCTACCAGACACACAGTGTTCTTTATTCGGCCAGTTTTTCAAAGACTTTGTAGCATATTTAAAATTTGAGTCTAAATTATTTAGACCAGCCTTGAGCTTTGTCTAAAAAGTGAAAACTTCATCTGACACCTTTTCCTTCGAGGCCCTGAGGCAGAACTTCCTCGCCTTGTCTCTTTTTGATGGTGAGGTATAGAGTGAGTTCAGAGTCTTTCCTCTGTCTTCGCTTTCTGTCTCTTGCACAGTCACAGACACAGGACACAAAAGTTTTATCATTAAATCTTCTAGTTCATTTCCACCCATCTTCATTCTTTTCTGCACCTGTTTTTTTTTCTTTTCTTTGCTGGCTGCTCACTCTCTTCCTCTCCCTCTCCCTCCATGTTGCTGGCATTCCCCTGTGCTATAAGGCGTGGAAGAGGAGCAGAGACAGAGCATTTAGTAATGGCTTCTTAATGGGCTTGTCGACAGCCACATTAGAGCGCGCAGGCAGCGGGCGAGGCCGGGCAACGATATGCCAAGCCAGATGCCATGCCAGCTGTGGCACTCCGCTCTCTCACTCACACTCTCATTTGTAATCACATTTCTCATACGGATGGACGCCATGTGGGTAAAAGAGAGAAAGCAAGCAGACAGACATTTCCCCAGTTCCTGTCAGTGTATTCTTTTCCTCTGCTGTCTCCTGTGTTTTCTCCGTTGTGTTTCTTTCAGTCTGGTTACACTGTATGTGTTTCTTGTAATTCATGGTCTAAGGCAGCAACTCAGACTTTGTGTTCGTTCTCTTGATCATTCGTGTTTCTTGTCCTGTCTGACTCTGTTGTAGGATCATTGAGTTTCCAGTGTATGCCATTAAGATTGATAAGATACCGATGACGGCCAAAACAATTAATAAATAAAATATAGTAGTTTATGATTACTCATTACCTGAATGACAGGATTGCTTTTTAAAGAGGCAGCAGATTCAATATCCATTAAAAGTTGGATGTATATGTCCAAAGAGGATGGAAAAGGAAGGAAACAAAAATGTAAAGATATAGAGGTGAGGCACATAGATTGAAGTTTAGCAACTAAATATACAAGACTGTGAGAGGGATAGAAGGAAGAGATTACTAAAATGAAGGGAAAGGATGGCAGAGAGGAAGGAGTGATTAAATGAATAGATGGATGATTGAATCAATTAATGAATGTTAATGTGCTACAGTATAACCAAGGAGTGGAATGTCATTGCCAAAGGTCTTATAGGTCTCCAGTAGGGGGAGCCATGTGTCAGTGACTTCAGTCTGTGTCAAGGACCTTCATCAGAAAGACTGTGTGTGTTTGTGTGAGTGTGTGTGTGTGTGTTGCCAAAGAATGAATAGTCAGAAGGTGGTTCTTTGTTTCCTCATCTGATCTGATCTCGTTGCTACCAAACCAAATTTTCCTGTGTCAGCGATGATCAACTGTGATGAGGATGCAAAGAGAATAAAGTGGGTGGGTGTATGTGTGTGTTTTAGCTCCTCTGTTCGTGTCTAGCAGTGCACGTGCTTGTGTGTGTGTTTATGTATTGGCAGGTGATAGCATTTTAGTAGTTAAAGCCTATATACAGACTGGTGGCCCTCTACACAGTATCGACAGCTGCCAATTGTTACTCCAATGACTGACAGTTCTGTATTGATGGACAGGACCTGCTGACTGAGGGATGGAGGACAAAACAAAAGGAAACAGAGCATCATTGTTGAAGAGGGGCAGAGGACATGGCAAAGAGAGAGAGAAAAAAAGGCCGGGAGCATACGTTGACTGGGACCTTTTAAACTTTCTCAAGGTCACGGTAAGGAGAGAGGGGCAAAGAGATGGAGGAAGAATTTCTAACCCGAGTCTGGATCAGTTCACATTAAAATCTGTTGAGAAATTAGATTTTCTTTAGAAGTCCAGCCATCATATCTTCCAAGGGTTTGCTTACCTAATCTGTGGATAACAATGTCAACATAACAATGATGTTTTATGGAATAAATTAGATTTGCATTTCTAAGTGTCTGAATGGAGTTAACTAGGAGTGTGTTCATTGCAAGTGCTAAAAGTCTTTATTGTTGCTGTTTTTGTTTGTTTGTTTTGTTATTTTTTTCTTTTGTTATGTTTTTAGGATATGAGATGTTAGAATGTTAGAATGGTATGTTCAAGTGTTATCTGATAAAGAAAGATCTCAGGACGAAGATGATCAGTGTCTTCTGCTGTTCTGACTTGAGTAGAGGTCATTTTTTCATCTTGCAGGTCCAATACTTGCTTGAACCTCCTGATAAGTTTGTCAGGTCCCCCCTGTAAAAAGTTTGGCTGGGGCTGTCAGTCTGCTCCTTCTTAAGCTGTGCAAAATTAACAATATGTTGTGCCACAGCACACTGAAATTGGCTATGACAAACCCTCTAATTAGCTATTCCTTCTACCTTACCATAGCACCCACTGCACCAGAGATGCACTTGCATTTATATTAACCAAAAACATCAAAACAGTTCCCCACACCTACCTGCCCTCATACAGCACAGAACTTAGCATATAAGGAGCATTTCTTTGTGCATGTACAAAAACAGGCATTTAACAGTAACACAGCCTATTACTTCAAAAATTGGCTTACTCATATTTATCTGATAAACTTTAATTTTCCTTTTTCTTAATCTTTTCTTAAACCTTAAAATGTTTTCAACTGAAAGGCCTCATGGGTGAGAAAATGGACAGATGTTCCAATAATCACGTTTTTTGGTTTCTCATTGTTTCGGCAGAGTAGTTTTGGACTGAGCTGCAATCTTTAGATGTCTTCTGATTGACCTTCGCAGCCCATCTTCAATACACACAGACCCACAATTAAACCACCAAACTATGTTGTACACACATGCAAGCATACAGGACTCACACTTGTGTCTATATAGCACTGTGTGTCTGCGTGTTTGTGTGTGTGTGTGTTGCCTCACCTCAGGAAACTTGTGGCTAATTCCATTAGTGGGAGGAGAGAGTATGTAAATGAGGGGAGACAGCTGGTGGTGAAGGGAGGTTGATGGAGTGAGCCTGGGGGGCCACAGACACACACCCACTCACAAACACACACAGACGCTCATTGCTAGACTTTCACACATGTGCAGACATTGTCTTTATAACAATATAAGGAGACAATCCATGCTCACACTAAACATGTGTTCCACAAACATTAACATGTGGTTTTATTCATTCCTTGTTGGGTGGGGAGTGGCCTTCACTATGCCTTCATTAGACATTAAGGTGTATAGAGCAGTCAGGAAATAAGGGGAGAGAAATAGGGCAACACTAGAATATGTTGATTGAATAATAGATAAAGACAAAGACAGAGGGAACAAAGACAGATGTAATCACTGTTTATCATTCAGTAGCCTCTCTTGTTGGTCAGTGCTCTGCTAACACTCACATACACACACACACATGCACACACAGACAGGTGTTGGTCATAATCCTGTTGTGTATCAGCAGTAACCACAGTGCTGGACTCTCTCATCACCTGTCACCTCACACACACATACACACTCACTATAATCCTGTCAGCAACTGTGATGGAATTTTGAGGGGGATTTCTTTTTTTTTTTAATTTACAGCACACAGTGAAACATAAGAAAAAACTATGGGCCCAGACATGAACGTACATACACACACACACACACACACACACACACACACACACACACGCTTCCTTTCAATTCTTTCAGCACTATGTTTTCATGTTCCTCTAATCTCCCTACATCTCTTCTTCCTGTGTTGGAGTATCAGGTTGCAGTTTGTACAAATGCCTCAGTAACAGGTGACAAATTATATATTCAATGCTTCCATTATCTTTTACAAAATATGTTTGATTATTCTTCTCCCTCGTGGCAGTTTTTGTGTAATATTGTAACCAAATTACAGGAAAAAGCTACGGAGACTATGTGGCACTGGAAATGGCTGCAGGGACCAGGCAGCATATGGGAGCAGTGACGTTAAAGGCTGCTAAGTGCCGCTGAATGTTCATAGCTGTGCATTAAACTGTCCTGAAGCACAGGGGCAGCATGTTAAAACTGTAATTGGGTGTTTTTTTTCTTTAAAGTAAGGTATTGTTGGCTAAATGTGATGTCCTGTAGTTGATTGACAGGAAATGAGAGGGGAGGCTGGGTAGTCCGTCATATTGCTAATGTGATAGGTAATGCCCTGAGGACACACACACTCAAAATGAAGTGAATATCTATCTCTATATACACTCCTATACATACCTCAGTTTCTCCGTCTCTTTTCCTCTTCATCTCCTTCCCACATGTACATGAACTATTGTCATTTTTTCCTTTTATACACTCTTCACCTCTCTTTAAATCACTCTCACACACACACACACACACACACACGCCAATATATGCACTCAGTGTTTGGCTGCATGGTGTTTTACTGCAGGTTAATAATGAGAGGAAAGGTGTATGACCCTGTCAGAAGTGTGAGAAACTGACCCAAAGAAATCAGACAGGGGCCGAGACCCCCCCAACCCTGAGGGCGTAAAGTGTATGTGTGTGTGTGTGCATGTGAGGGTGCATGTGTGTGAAATAGAGAGAAGGAAAAAGTGTGTGTGTCCATCCCCATCTTTTTATAGATGACATATGTGTGGTCATTTACATATTACTACCTTTCTATTGGATATGAGGCACCACACACACACACACACACAGCCATACACGTACACACACATGCACATGCGCTCACACACACACACACACACACACACACATATAACATGAACTGGTGGATTGGCCTGGTGTGATGCCCCTGTCAGATGTCAGGATGCAGATGGGATGGGATGGAGGGGGGTAGGTCACGTCTGTTTCCCCCTCTCTCTCTCTCTCCCTCTCTCACATACGCTCACACATACACTCACACACACACACCTGTCTTGCCCCCCTAAGGTGCCCAGTTACTAAGAGAGTTGTCAGCATGTCTGTGTGAGGCTTCAACTGTTTGACATCTGCCAGCGACCCCCTGAACGCACACACACACACAAATAACCACCCTTACCACCTCATTTCAGAACAACAGAGCATCTCCCAGTGATCAACATTTAGACACAGTCATCACTTACTGGTCCCAGCTGCCAACACACACACACACACACACACACATGCACACCACACACATGCTTATCATGAAAAAAAAAATGTGTTAGAAACAATTTGGTGAACAAGCCTGAGACAGGTCAGGAAAGAAATGCGAGAAAAAATTTAAGAAAAAAAAATGTATAGTGTCTATTCCTGTGTGTGTGTGTGTGAGTGAGTGCGTGAGTGTGCATGTGTGTTTCGTTTTCAACTCTCGGTACTTACACTCAGAGTGATAGAGAGACAAGCTTCCATTTGTCCCACTTTCATACAAGATAATGAAGCTGTCATTCTCAGACAACTTCATTGGATTGGTACAGGAGCGCAGGCTGCTGCTGGGACACACACACACACACACATACACACAAGCACGCACACAACTGCGTAAGCACACGGTGCTATGAGCAATCCCCCTGGCCCCTGTTAAGCATATGTCAAATATAACCATGTATAGAAAGTGAGATTGTGTGACATATGTACAGCTGGCTGAATGGCAGATACACAAAGCACAGAACACACACACACACACACACACACTCATAAATGCATACACACCCAGCTCATATCTTTAACATGCAAACAGACAGACAGCCCTGATAGCAAATAAAATGAAATCAACCTTGAATGGCTAAACCCTCTGTGAATACTTGTCTCCTCTTTACAAGTCAATTTCATATCCTGTAGCTCCAGACAAATCTAAAGAGATTTAAGAACAGTGAGAAACAGATGGAAGACGGAAAGGAATGAAAGGAGAGAAAGTCAGGAAAGTGAAAGAGAGTGTGACAGACAAAGAGGGAGAGAGACCTTGGTGGGAGCTCGAATTGTTAAATTAGGGTTGAAAAGTCATAACAGTGGCACCAATTTATAACTACAACATACACTGACTTGTACCACAAGATTAGATAGGATTGGTATTCTTTCAGACAGCTCAGTGGGTTAAGACACATGACATTATTTAATGATGTTGTGGGTTTGATGTCTGTGCCTTTTTGTCAGGCTGTCAAAATGAATAACAATTTGCCAACAAATGGCCTGTGTGTCTTTTAGTGAGTGGTGGAACAACTCTGCAAAAGAGACGGATAGTGTGCACATCCAACCCCATTTAGGCAGAATAAAATAAAACATCAAGAAAGAAAAAGAAGAGGCTGCCGGCACAATGGAATGATCAAGTTCTTGTTTTAAAGTTGTTTGTTTTCTAGATTTTACTCTGTATTATGAATATTACCTATGTCATTTAAGCTATGGTAGTAAAATTCAAAGCTGATACATATGTAAGTTAAAATTAATTAAAAAAAATCTGCTTGTTATGATATTTGCAGTTCAAAAATGAGCATTTTTTAATCAGTGCTGCAATATTTCACATTTAAAAGGATAACCCAGTAATTTAGCATTGCACCTCCTTTAGTTCCGACTTTATGACAACATGCACAGAAGAGTAACTGCATCCTACACTTTTCATGATGCAATTTATGAAGTGTCTTTAAAACCATGTCTGTCTCATTTTGTGTCCACAGTCATTTCTCAGCCCAAGGAAAGATATAACCCTGATGACATCATTAGGTTTTCTGGGACTTGAAAAACTCCAGAACGTTTTATTTAAGTTTCATTTTATGCTATATCTCTACATTTTTCTTTGTAAGAAAAAAAAACACAAACTAGTCAAAAAAAAAAAAGAAAGAAATTTCGTCTGCTCATTTGCGTGAACTTTAATCTGGTGAATGAAATACAATGGAAAGCTGAAGACCAAGAATGAAAACGTTTGAGGCAGAATAAAGATGCAGAATGAGTGTCTGTTGTGTGTGTGTGTGTGAGTGAGTGTGAATGAGAGCAAATAAGGAAGGCTTTTAACTTTTTTTTATCCGTTCATCCTCATACTCACTCATCTCTGTCTATTCAAAGAGAGCCATAATTACAGCTTTGAGTATTTAGCCTCATAATTTACTTGTTCTGTCACATTATTTACATCTCTCTCTCTCTCTCTCTCTCTCTCTCTCTCTCTCTCTCTCTCTCTCGCTCTCT
>JAPZDY010000001.1:7341451-7366620 GCA_029783645.1 Ctenochaetus hawaiiensis
ATTGTGTGTGTGTGTGTGTGTGTGTGTGTGTGTGTGTGTGTGTGTGTGTGTGTGTGTGTGTGTGTGTGTGTGTAATTGATAAAGAGTGCCACACATGACAAGATTTGCAGTGAAGAAGGACCAGTAACAAATGTGTGTACGATTATATGTGTGTTATAGAAACAGGGGAGTTCGTTCGGAAACTGGCCGTCTGTTCTGAAAGCAGAGCATGTATGCGTGTTGGTACCTCTGTGTGCGCTACAGCCATGCGCTCTACTTTCTGAAAGCAGGGGGCGGAGGGAGTGAAGCGGAGCGGGGCGTAATTAGGCCAGGATTTGAACTCTCTTAGTTCCTCCCTGAGAGGGGGCGAGAGGTCATGCCAACTATTATAAATCGAGCTGGGTTGTATATGTGTTCAGGTGAGTCTTTGCTGGTGTGATAAGGTCTGAAAATTTTGTGCCTGTGTGTACATGTGTTAGAGGAAATGGCAGGCATTTAGTGACTGGTTCAAAGTAAATATCTTTCAAATATCTAAATAAATATACGTGTTCTACTGGGGCAGCTCAGTGTCTGTCATTTATAACCATACTGGAAAACCATGTCATTTACCAAAGGGAAACTAAAAGTAGCTGCCCAGTTTTTAATCATCCAATTTTAACTGAAACTCTCAGTTAGCAGAAGTTTTAGTGAGTTTAACTATACGTGCAGTGCAGAGCATCTGCATTGTTGCTATGGTGACCTGCAGTCTAATGCACTGTGGGTCATAGTCCCCGCTGCCTTACGCTGATTGTAGGAGGCCTTCACCAAACTAAAAGCTGCACTCCTTGGCATTCTTAATTAGTGTGGAAATGAAACTGACATTGTTCTATAAATTACATTTTTTCATCTCCAACTTGCTGATAGCCCATTTAGGGGCCACTGATCAATTAAAGTCCTTTTGTAACCTCCCCTGCACCCCCACACACACAAACACACTCATCCCATTAATGAGCGGACGGCTAATTAAGACTCAAAAAAGCAAGGGAGTCACTTCCTTTTGATTGATAGCACCCACAGTCTTCTCTTTCTGCTATTTTGCATTTTAATGTTCATTAATAAACTTTTATTGTTTTGTTAATTATAATACCACCCTCCCCCGTTGAGATAATAACTGAACAGAGCGATTTGTTCAGAAGATTTTCTGCTACATGAAGAAAGACGACGGACAGATTGGCAGGACAAAGAGAGAAAAAGAGATGAAAAGACGGGAAACAAAAGAGACAGAAAACAAATGAAGTGAGAGAAAAAAGCAGGAAGTGGAGGGTGATGTATGGCAGTGAGAATTTAAAATGGCCTTTTTGCATACTCAAACAAACTAAACAATGCAATCGCATTTGCAATTAGTGTTTAATTAAGTTTTTAGTGGCATGGCCTTTGAAGCAGCAAGTGTCCACGACAGCTGATTGAAATCTAGACAACCTCCTGAAATGTTTGCCCTCTGCTGATGGGGATGCAGTTTTTGGCAGCAGCTAAAACATGAACCAGCAAACCTTTAAAAAACAGTTTTGAAACTTTTTCTCAATTACTTTTTTTTTAAACACATATCTTGATAAAGTAATGTAAGAGCTATTATGTGTAGTAAGTGTATTTAAGGTTAACTATGTGTGTGACTCTGTAAATTGATCGCTGCAACATCTAATTTTTTTAATGCTCAAGTACATCTATTTATGCTTGTGTGTGTGTCTGTGCATGCATGCGTGTGTGTGTTTGCTCATTTAAATGTGAATGCGTGCATGTGTGCTGCAGCCCTAGAGGTGCTAGGCCAGGGACACTCATGATGGATCATGGAGGCCAGCTGATAGTGCCATTACTCACGGGCACACACACGTTCTCATACACACACACACACATGCATACACACCTGCGTGACACCTGTCCCCCCTGGGGACACATTACCTGTCGCCAAGTTCTGCAAAGCACGAATATTTTATCAAATAAGAATAAAGTATAATAATTATCAGTTGTTATAATTAATATGTTTCTGCTGTTCTTTTATGGAAACATTGAGCAGTTTTTTTTAACATTTGGTGGTTGATGATCATTTAAAACTGGCTGTCAACATTAGCAGGATGGTCATAAATCTTGTGGGACAATAAAAAATCTCTGACTGTACTTGGCAATGTGACTAACAGTGACTTTAATTTGGTCTTGATGTGCTGATAGCCCATCATATTAGACCCAGTTAATAAAGCAAAACCAATATTTTAATTTCTCTCAGATTTCAGATTCACACCAGATGTGGGACATTCAAAGGTCAAGCCAAGTCCCAAAAAGACCTCAAGTTTGAAGTCTCAAATAATGGTAAATTTAACAAAAATTTTTCAGTCCTAGGCAAGAAATCAAAGCTTTTTTTGCAAATTTAAAGCAATGATCATTTCAAACAAGGAAGAAATGTTTTGTTTTCATCCTTTGGTTGTAGACTTAGTTTTTAGCTTAAATTCGGTGACAAGTTTTCATCATCAAAAGTAGTGAAGAAATAAATCTTCCATTGAAACTTACTGGGGCACTCTTGCTGCATAATGACTTCTTCAGTGTCAAAACACTGAGCTGAAACACTTCACAAAACTAAAAGATGCACTGTTGAGTGCGCATGTGCTCTGGCAGACCATTCAATGTGTGTGTAGATTTACTTGAATCATCAATAAAAGTTATATGTGTGTTTTTTGTGTCAATATGTTTGCGTCTCTAACTAAAGCATCTTTGTAATCAAGTGTGAAAGATTCACCAGTTCCTCCCCTGTGTTGACTGATATTAAGAAAAGAAATAAAAACTCAAAGGAATAAATAACATGACTTAAATTAAGTTTTTAATGGCTTATTGGACATTGAGTTCAGTGAGAAAACACTCATATCTCCCTTTATCTTCTTTAGATGGAAAAACTCATGTGTTTTATTTGTGTGTTTGTGTGTTCTTGAAAAGGAAAAGTCACCAAAAAATACAGTGACTCTTTCAATTGTAAAATTTAAATCAATGTTATTTGTTGTAATTTTTAGTATTTAATTTAAAAAAAAATAGTTTCAGTATTGACTGACTTAAAAACACAGATGCATCACCTGAATGGTTTACATGATTTACCGCAAAATGGTTCAGTTTAATTGCTCATCAAGCCAAAAGAGGCTTCACTTTTAAAATTTAATGTAATCATTTTACAAATGAGTTTACTAGTTAAAGTTGAAAAACCAAATAAAAAGTCCCAGAGGCAGACGACTGGGCAAACAGATGGAAGGTTGAAGAAAAACAGCTGTAGATCCATAGTCAGATTATTCTGGTCCTGTAGACATACACCCGGAAACAGACAGACAGAAAGGCAGCAAGCCAAGTACAAAGACAGGTAGCTAATGTTATATATAAGGACTTCCAGGGACTTGCTACAGCACACAGCAGAGCACCTGGGGACACAGCAGCCATATGTTTAAGCTTTGTCTTGTCCTACAAAACTCAGGCTGCCCTTCACGTGATTTGTCAAAAGGCTGCGCACAGTGACAGGTACAGGGTACAGGAGGACCCGAGATACCGAGACACACAGCAACTAAAGGAAAGAGGTGGATGGAGTGAGAATGGCTGAGGGAGGCGGAGGGATTGAAATGATGAAAGGAAAGAGAAGGAGGGAACATGAAATACAGTAGGGCCTCGAGACGCACAGGAAACAGAGAGAGACTGGCCAGAGACGTACATGGAGAGCTGAGGCGTGTTATGAAACAAAACCGCTTTAAAAGTGAGTCTACAGGGTGTACGAAGAAAGTTAGAAAAAAAGGAAGGAGAGAGGTGAGAGGAGAAAAACAAGGAAAGGAATAAAGGAAATGATACAAGCAGGTAAAACACAGCTGGAGCCGAGATAGTTTGTGCTGAGATGAGGGGGGAGAAGGTGTAGGTTAAGAAGCAGAGTGCCTCCAGGCTTCTTTTCCTCTCCTTCTCCAAACTCCCGCTCTCCCTCCACCCACTCCTCTCCTGTCCCGTCTTTCCGTCCCTCTTACCTCCAACCTACCCCACCTTCACCCTCCCCCCTTCTCTCTGTCCTTCTGTGCAGGGGGTTGAGGCGCTGAACAGATTATGGTGTAATTAAGGCGCTAAAGCAGCACATTATCCACCTGGTGGCTTATCCAGTGTGGCTAGCACCGTGGCTAGGCTAATCAGCCAACAGTATATGTGTGTGTGCATGTCTGTGTGTGTGTGAGTATGCGTGGGTGTGTGTGTGTGTGTGTGTGTGTGTACAGCCAGCAGCATTGGGGCCCATCTCACCTGATTAAGGCCTCTTATAGGGATGTGTTAAAAGCATTAGGTGAGGACAGGAATGTAATTCGTCATGTTTAAAGGCTGGAAATTGAATCAGGGATTAGGTGGCAGCCAAATGAGCACACATACACATATTCAGCTAACTGGAGGGGAGTAATAGCAGCACGTCTCTCATTTTCCATGTGTCTCTCTTTTGTCACGTTCTCTTTGTTATTCTTCTTTTTCATCTATATTTTTAATTTCATTCGTTCCCAGCTTGCATCTCTCTCCATTTTCTTGTTGAATCTGCAGTTATGTGCATCTCAAAGCAGGGAGACAACACATCTCATCACACTCTTTCTCTTTCTCTCTTTCCCTCCATTGTCCTCTAAGTGGTTAAATTGAAAATAATTGTCAGACAGACCCCTAGAATGCAATTAAAGAGCAGTACAATGTACTTGGAAAAAAGCTGATGTTATTAGGTTGGGAAGAGTACTAAGTGTATAGTAAAATACCTCAGAGAGTAATTTTATACCTTCAGACTTTATTAAAGCTAATAGGTTTATATATACCTCCCCAAGGCTGGTCAATTCATTAGTTGTAACCGTTAGGAACTATTACGCACACAACAAAGTCAGAGCGTTGAGGCAGAGAGGAGGAGAGAGAGAGTGCGTGTGTGTGTGTGTGTGCGTTTGTGCGTGTGTGTGTCTATTCATGGTTTTCTGAGATATTTCATAAACGGAAAAGCAGATTTAATTTAAGGCTGTTAATCAGATCATTTTATCCGTAAAAACATGGATGGATATTTTAAATTTAAAAATGTAAAATTTTAAATACAAAAATATTGTCAACATAAGTTACTTTAAAAGGTTGAATAGCTGCCTCAAAACAATAAAAATTTGCATCTTGCAAAAATTTAGAATTAGCAGGAAGATAGTTCAATATCTTTTGTATTACTTTGTGTTATGTCTGATTTATATTGCTGTAGAAATTTGAAGTATTATTATTGCAATTAATTGCTAAAGAATCATAAGACTAGGTTTTAGCATATTATACATATTTAATAATCCCAATTGTAATACTACAACAACTACAAGGCTACTGCTTCTCTTACTACTGCTATAACTACTTCTTCTACCACTGCTGCTATTAACACTACTACTACTACCTCTAATATGAGTAAAGAATAATAAAATGACATTCAATATTGTATTAAAATAAAATAAAATAAACAATGAGCTCTCAGTTTATTTTATGCTAAGAAAAGAAAGACTACATTCAGTTTTAAGTGAGGAAAGCACAAACTTTACATGCCATCTGACAAATTCCACATGTAACGACAGCTGTATATGAACAGCCTCATTGTTTTGCTAAAGCAAAAGCATTCAACAAAGAATCTAATCAGAAAACTTGAAAGAAAAAAGAAAGCGGACCCGCAACATTGGAGTGTCTTTGTCAAGGGCGCTGTCTTTTTTTCCATACACTGCTGAGTGGGACATGCTGAACAGTAAAATGGTGAGTGCTTAAGAGCAAGTAATGTGTGTGTGTGTGTGTGTGTGTGTGGGTGGGTGTGTGTGTTATTATATGTGAGAGACACCTTGAGGGGGTATGAAGGTGATGATGGTCAAGTCAAAGCCTGTTGGAACTATAAACAAGATGAAGGAAATGAAAATGATAAAATTATTAGAAATATATTTGTTGAACTAAGATACTTCAAGGAGATAAACATTTTTTGACCAACTGGCATCATCGCCCTTTTGACCATTTTACTACATTGTAGCACTTTCACAAACTAGTGCAAAAAATGAGGCACCAACTTTAGCACATAGTTTCTGTTCATGCAAAACATTTTTACCACAAAATCATTGTTAGTAAACTATGTACATATGTGCAGCCTTGTTTTTAAGGATTTTGTTGTGTAAGTTACTTTTTTTTAGAATATGTCACAAGACTGTCTAAACTAGGCAGCTGGGATGCTGTTTACAGACTCGAGTTCATTTCCCTTTTTCTAGAAAGCAGTTTCCCTACTGTAGTGTCCTTAAACAAGAGACTGAACTCACTGCTTCCCATGGGTACCATTTATATTTAACCTTTCCCTCTGACCTCCCTGAAGGCAATAAATGAAATAAGTTACTCTATATGAATGAAAGATTAAAATGCTTAACATAATATCTTTTTTCAATGTATATGTTGGTTCACACATATTAGCTGCTCTATCATATAAAGTACAATAAAAAATATTAAATATATCTGAATTAGTTTTCTATATTTTTGAAAAAGAGAAGGGGTATTATCCTTGTCATCACAGTATTTTGAATAATTTTAATCAGAGCATTTTAAATGATTTTCATCACACAATTTATGAGAAGAAGGAAGGACAGGTTTGCCTTTAACCATTCTTTATGTCTGAATCCTCATCTACTTCATAACTAGTACAGCAAAAAAGAATAAATTTCAGAAAAAGTTCAATTTAACAAGGATGGAAAGCATCAATACAGAAAGGCTGAGTCATTGTCAAGGGCACCTTTTTTATATTCCGTGCAGGGTAGGACATATGTGATCATGCATCTGCAGCTACTATTAAATGATGATTGTACCGTCAGCAGTAAGACAGCATATGGTCCAAAAGTGTTCTGCATTTTTTAATCAGTGACTAAATTCTAAAGATAAAATATAAAAGATAAAATATCTATCATCTATAATTTCTGCATATGTATATTTTATCCATACCAAATGTTGAGGATTTTTTTAAAAGTCAGTGTGTTTGAGATTCAGCCAAATATGTGAATGTTTTCTCTCATGATCTGTGCATAAAGTATCAGCCAAACATTTAATCATCTAATTTGAATGAGATTCACTAAAGACCATGTCAGCTCATGAAAATAAAAATACATATAAACCAGATACACTCGTTTAGAATGCATTTAAATAACATTACCAGACAATACATACATATTCATGTTGTGGCTGTGGTAGAATACATCTAAGTGTAAATTTTAATTTATTGCATACCTTTTCATTTTCAAAAATAATTATCTTTATTTGTAGCATGTTGGTTACACATGCTGCAAGTCTGCAACATGCTGGTCATCAAGCTCGCAGCACTGTGCACATTGTCTGGCCACATCTGTAATTCTATTTTTAGACTGGAATCCCAGTCAGATGAATGTCATTCCCACTAACAATAAGAAATATTTTACATTCACATATTTTACACGACGTTCCTTCATTCAAAGGCTGGATTTTTTTTAAAAAAACTTAATGTAATTTTGTGGATCAAATAAATTGACATTGGTAGTCCAGATGTTTGTTTGTGCTTATTTACAATGTGTGTATTCTTAGAGATGAGACAGTTATGTGTGATATGCCCTTTGAAAACTAAATCATGATGATGAAATCAAATGCATTTTTTATGACTTAGTATGGCAAAGGCTTAAATCTCTGTAGCACAGGGAACTTAATACTTTTCTTTCAAACTTGAACTGATTTAGGAACTAAATGAAATTTAATTTATTAACAAACTATCATTCTGATATCGAAAAGATGTGACCACTCAATTAAATCGAAACACAGGACAGCTACTTAGTCAAAATAAAAACATTTATTCATCTACCATCTACTAAAACAAAATAAATGAAAAGATTGATGATCAGGTGCTAATGGCCAAGCTGGAAAAAATAGTTTTATCTAGTTAAAGATGATAATGTAAACTGTATAAGCAATTATGCAACCAGGAAAGAGATGATAGGGTTATACCACCCAGATGTACTAATAGCTGATATTAGTTAAAATGAAGCTTAAGGATTTAAAATATCATTTTGACATTAACCCTGTCATTAGCAGGGATATATTTGATTTACACTATTTTAGCCATGTTGACCTTTGCTGGAGATGTTTTTTTCCCACAGAGGTGGATGCTGCAGGACTAAACCTCTTTGGGACTCTGGGTTGGCCTTCCTCAGGATGACGCGAGGTTGCTGGGTTTTTTCATGTGTTTGCCTTTGTCATTTCGCAAGCTGAGGCTGGAAGCAGACTTCCTTTGGTGGATACACAGCCTGGTTGAGTTTGTATGAACAGACATTGGAAAATGTTAAGTCTGCCTGTGTTGCAGGTTGATGGCAAAAAGTGTTAAAACATAATAAGAAGAAAAAATTATAAATATGTCATGAGGCACTTTGGTCCTTTTAATTAAATTTTTCAGTTTTATTTCATTACCATCTAATATTTGTTGGTTTGTAAATTTAAAAGATTAAGATTGTGTGTAGAAAAAAGTTGCTCTGGAGCATGTGGTAAAAAAAAGAACAAAGAGAAGAGTTTGAGGCAACAAAAAGTTAATCAAAGAAACACAAGTTTTAGGCCCATTTTAGAGCAAATGAAGTGTTGCGGCTATCACTTTGGGTTCAGTGTTGGATGGTCCACCCATTTACAGATGCAAATTAAGTCTCTGCACAACATTGTAGCAGGTTTTTCAGCTCTGCTCAGTCTGATCGACTCATCAGCTAGTTGGTGATGTAATGTTGTGTTCATCCAGAAGTTAAAGACTACTGTCGAACACTTAGGAATCTTTATCAGTCTTTATATCCATAAAGAGGTGCTATTAACATTGTAAAAGAGCAACAGTTACTTTAACAAAGATTCAAACTGTGCAAATAAATAAAGGTCCTCGCAGAATGGTGTTTCAACAAATTCAGGTGCAAAGAGTCAGAAATAAGAAAACATTTTTACTTTTGGTGATGCATACAGTTCTTTCATGTTACTTTCTCTAGGAAAACAAACACAAGACATCAGTCCAAGATGAGGCCTTATTGCTTATTCCCACATTGTAAACTTAAACTCATTCTGTGGAGATTTTGATTACCATTTCCTTTGTGTCTGCCTGGGTCTTGCTGAGTTCCACCAGGTCTCTATGGGACATTTACATACTGTGCTAAAAGCTAGTCCTTCCTTGAGGGGTGTGGTCCATCTTGTCTGTTTTATATCAGTGTAATAATTTGTTATTAAGAAGTATGAGTAGATTTTTGAGTGCATAAACAAGCTAAACGTAAGAAACCTCCTCAGTAGTTTTCTAACGGTGCTAATCTTTGTCCACAATAGAAGTAATCACATTATTTTTTTAGTATATGTAACACAGCAATTATTCTATTTATAATGTAGCAAAAAAGTAACAAAATGTGACACAGCTGTTTGCTACCAACAGGCCAATTATTCACCTGACCTTCACTGAATTTACTTATCACACTGTTCGATTAATGGTGACACTAAAATAAAAATATATCTGCCCTATAATTTTCCCATATTATTAGTTACTGTCGAGCAACTCAGGAGTTACCATTTTTATATTTAATTACAATCAAATTACTTTATAATTACTGAGAGGAAGAAGTGGTAATCTGCATTACTGAAAATTTAAACATAAATACAAAAAATCTTACTGCCAAATTCCTCATTTACAGTTACTTTTATGTGCAGGCTTGTTTTGTGTGATCAAAGGTGTAAAACTGGTGTAGTGTTACATATTCATCCTGTTCCATTTATCTGCATGTATTTATTAGACATTTAGCGGCGAAACAATACCTTTCAAAACTAACTGAACCCACAGGAGCCTCCTGACCAAGCATTTAGATGAGTTTGTGAATTATGTGAGAGGTTGCAGTTATCAGAAGGAAAATGTCATCCTGGCTCTGCCTGTCTTGATGATGTAGTGTGCTCTTTTTTGTTTATAACTTCACTTTATGCGTGGTTGTTCTGTAGCTATTCTGGTGCTGAATGTGCTGGATGACTCTGTCTGCCAGCTCAAAGACAAAGAAGGACGGTCATTAGACTATTCTGTAACATCAGGTACTGTATACCTCTCCTTCTCTCCCTACCTCTTTCTTCTCCCTCTTTCTCTCTATCTGTCTCTCTCTCTCTCACACACACACACACGCTTTCCATCTTTCTTGCTCTAATTTTCTATTTCTTCCTCTACCTTTCTCTCTCTCTCACACACACACACACACACACGCACACACACTTGCTCTGTGCTACGGTCCGCATTCCATCAAAGTCCAGTGTCATTTCCTGGTGTAGAGCGCCATCTATTGGTTTTACAAGAACCACCTCAGCTGCAACTCAAACCTCTAACTTCCATTTGCTGGTTTTAAAAGAGATAAACATTTCAAGACTCAGCAACACAGTGACGTTCACAGTGAGTATTGGCTGTGATGTGTGAGTAGGGTTAACAAACATGAACAATATGTAAGTAAATAGAAATTTTTACATTAAACAAAAGGCCATCCTCCTCACAAAATTTTGCTCACAGATTAATGTGTTGCAATGAGGGTCCCTTGTAGAATAGTTGTGTTGCTGAAAGAATAAATCTGAATAATGTTTCACAAAAAATAGTTACATGAATATTTGCATTTGGTCAGCTGCAGATATATATAGGTGTCTGTAGAAATGAATCAGCTGGGAAAAAATTAAAATCTTTAGGCTTCTGAATGGAAATGCTTTGAACAGGTTCTTTTTTTTAAATTATTAAATTCTTGGCTGATGTTAATTACCACAAGGGCAACTCAGGCCTATTTGAAAATTATGCATTTACAGTATTTACTCACATTTGTTACTAACTTTGTGGAATGCACTAGGCTGCTTGTAAAAATATAAACGGAGAATGTGTGTGTGCACGTGTGTGTGCATGCGTTCGTGTGCGTGCGTTCATGTGCGTGTGTGGGTTTTTGGGTGTGCATGAGCATACATATTCCGTACGTGGCTGACTGAGTGCAGTCATTGGCCTAAGTGCAACTGCTTTAGCTTTTTGTCTTCTATTTTGCGAACTCCTACAATAGCCTGTTATATTTGCTAAAGTGATGAATGAGTTTGCCCATTCCATTCTTCATTTCGTGTGCATGTGTGTGTGTGTTCCAGCCCTCTCAAAGTCATTGTTTCCCTAGAGAGGGGTCAGTGTGCTGGTCAAAGCTTTCTGCCGCCATGCTCACCTCCCACCACTGACCAGACGGAGGGAGGGAGACTCGTACTGAACAGCTTCGTGTATAACAATGACATTAAAAAATTTTAAATCAACATTCAGTTCCGTCTTTTATCACGCACATTTCAGGTATTCTGAAGAAGTTAAAACATATTGTCCCTTGGATTTTGCTCTGATCCAGTTACATCATAAAACTGGTAAAAGATATTTGAAGCTTCATTTGAAAACCTCAGTAGAAGCTTTGAATGTCAAAAAAGTTACATTCAGTACACTTCTATTTATGCCTGTAATGTAAGGAAAATAAAGTAACACTGTGGTTTTTCACTGTTTAACTTTTAAGTTAATTTTTTTATCAAATTACTGTGGTATCCACAGGGCATAAAGGGTAAAAGATATGCAGGCACCATTCTCGTTTTAAGTTGGGAAGAAGATCAAACTACTTTATGTAATTTAGTAAAAGCACTCAAAAAATCATTTTTTTCTTGCCATGTGGTTACCCCACCAACATTTCAAATGTTAGGGTGAGAACAGTAGAAGCAAGCAGAAGAGTTGGGTCAAAGGCTCCAAAACCCTCCAACACACTCGAACATACACACACACCAACACTCACACACACCGTCCACCCATTATTAAACAGTCTGTCATGGGGGTTGAGTGTGTCGCTACTCTCCCCCATTCGCTCGCTGCCCCAAGAACAATTTCAATTTTAATAGCTTTTACTATGTATGTGAAGCACTGGAGACATAGGAAGAAAGGGCAACACACACATACGTATGCATACACACACATACACACACACAGCGAGGGAGAAACTAGTCCCCCTTGTTGAAAATAGAGCCATCAAAAATGAAGGCCAGCCCAGCGTAGCCGACAGACAGACAGACAGACAGATCCCGGGAGCATCTTGTAATTATCCCTGTGGACGAGTTGCCTCTAGCTGGGCTTAGCTACCCACCCCAGCCCCCCTTTCTATCATCCCTCCATCCTGCCGCTAACCCCTCTGCTGCTAATTTCATCCCAGGGATTAGCCCCCGCTTGCTTGTCTATCTTGTAATATTTCTTGGGGGTGAAATGGTGAAATATCGCCTTCTTCTACTTATAATAGGACTTAGTGAGCTGGGCCGGGACTGGCCTGTGCCTTTTTCCGTCCCTCCCTACTGCTATTCAGAGATGGAGAAAGAGGGTTAAAAAAAGGGGGGAGGGAGAGAAAGAACACCCCAGGAAGTGCCGCTGCTGCGACGCAAGCTCTACCGGGAAGTGACCGCAGAGAAGGTGTGAAGGTGAAAGTGAAAGCGGTGCGTGCATGGCGGCACAGCGCTCTGGTTGTACCTGCAGGGCAATGCAAGCTGTTTTCTTTATGCATAAAAGAGAAGGAGGGAGGAGGAGGAGGAGGAGACACCTAGACAGTAGGGCCACACGCCGCATATTCACAACCCCAGTCTTTTGTCTAACTATCCTTCTGATGTTCTGTAGCGTCTTCCTGTCTGTCTCTTTACCAGGCTTTGTCATAACCATAAGTTTATATGATGCTTTAAACACCAGTATGCCTGTTTTTAAACATGTCTGGTTGTCCATATTGTCTACAAATACAAATCCAGAGTAGTTTTCTATGTTCTTTCAGGGATTAGGGCAAATTTAATTCAAATTACATTGAATTAGTGAATCGTTGAGAGAAAAAATACCAGCCAGGGAAATAGTACTGTGACTGTAGTCTATATTTTCAGTAAGTTTTGTAATTGAGAAAAAAAAACTTGATAAATATACTTTAAAATATTAAATATAATAATTATAAATAAAAACAATATTGAAGAAGGATAACATCTTCTGTTTTGTTTTTTTTATTAAGAACGGGAATTGGTTGGGTAAATTGGGTATATTAGGTCTTTTTTGCTGTGTTTTGTCTTCTGTAGTTTGCTTTTTAAAAAACTGTTTTGCTTTACTGTGTTTATTAATAATTTTGAGAAAGAAAAGAGGAATGCATATCTGATGTCTGGAAAAAAATCAGAGTATTCAGATCATCCACTTAATGATTTCTATGAAAATGATATAAAGACCAGATTTTCCACATCTAACTAGTCATACATATCCATCACACACCCAGATGCAACTATTGAAAGTATAAATTCTTCTCTTTTATCAGAAAAAATTCAGCGAAAACCTTATGATGTGTTTAAACCCTGCACATCTGGACATCCAGGCAAAGATAAAGACTGTAACAGATGACTGGGTATCAAAAGGTAATGAGTTTGTAATGACTGACATTATAAGTCATCAAAATCAAATGCATAAATAATCCTGTTCAATTCTAATATGGGATATAGTGTGTGTTTCTGTGAAAAATCTTTCTTTATAGCTATGTAAGGTGTGTTCTGTCTCTGTCTCTTTTATGCGTGTGTGTGTCTTTACATTTACAATATCTCTCTACCCGTGTGTGTGTGTGTGTATGTGTCTGTCCATCTGTGTGTCTCTGCATGCATGTTTTTCTGTTCATGCACTAAATGACCTATAGCCCTCTGTCTCTCTCACACTCCTCTCCATCACTCCAGCTTCTCATTACGGCTGCAGAACCCCAGCCTGTCACGTAATTAAAGGCAAAGTTATAAATGACCAGCAGGCCAAAAACCATATTTCACAGGTGGCCACATATTTATTTATAATTTTTCACCTTTAAATGTGTTTCTTAAGCAAATGAGAACCAGGACACTTTTCAATTAACTTTGGGGGGCCAGTCCCTCTAAGTACCATGGAAGCTTGTTATTGAAAATAGAGTATTTTTGTTATCAGCCATAAATTATTCCTGTGTGTCAAAGAAATTGAAAGAGGTAATGTATGGGCCTGTACTTGGCGCTTCCAGCAGTGGCCGGTGCATTTCCCCTCCCTTAAGGACTTTACAATTGCTTTTCTAGGGACCACTTCTTTTCATTCTCTAACAGGTACATATATGATACGACCCCCTCCTTATTTTTGCTTTTCTTCCAGAACCTCGTCCTCTCTTTCTCCTCTCACATTGAGACACAGTCAGACTTGCACTTAGACTGCTGGGCAGTTTAACGGTATATTATATGAGCAATTGGCAGGCAGGTAGGTAGGTAGGTATGGTTCTTTTATGGTGACAGACTGAGAGTGTCCCCCTCTGCCTCATTTTCTCCTTAATTGACCTGCTAAAGGAAAGCAGTAGAGCAAACCGGCTATACTATCACCTCAGGGAGGGAAAGACGGAGAGAGAATGAGCTTTAACAGAGCCAACTCTCTACAAGCAGAGCAAGGAAGACAGAAAGTTAAGTCGCAGAGATATCAAAAGAGAGACACAGTTTGGGAAGGTGCGGACAGTGACAGAGTGGTTGTAAACCCGCGAAAGAACATGTGTTCCTCCTGCTCTCCTGTCTTCTCGGTAGCCCCTCACAGTGGGAGATGTGTAGGATATGCTTTGAGGAACGCGTGTGTGCCTTCACAAGTGTGTTACATTTGTTACGATGTGTGTGCACCACACATTAAGGTGTGTGTGCAGCTGTGCCCTCTCCCTGGTGCGTAAAAAACGTCCATTAATTGAATTCCCCTAATTTCCCGTCAGCCTCGCCTTGCAGAGCGAGACGCTTGCCTGCCAGTGGCGCAACGCCACACTTCAGGTATGCTGGATAATGGAGGATGACATTTCTGTCCCACCATGCCTCGGGGCAGCATGTGATACATGGCTTCCTCTATGAAGGTTAAACTCAGCTAACCTGCCTTTGGCGTTTCATTACCCACTTGTTAAATACTCTTTTGGTAATAAAATGATTAAAAATTTTATTGCTTCTCTCAAATGAGGCCTCTTTTCAAAGGGATTTAATGACTTTGGAGATGGATATGTGTATGTGCATGTGTGTGTATGTGTTGTCTGTGTGTGTGAGAGGGCTTTCTGCCTGTGAATGCATGCATGAGTGTGTGTGCGTGTGTGTCCAGACAAGTGCATCTCCAGTTAGGCACGACCAGTGTGTAAAAACCTAATGAGAGTGATCTGCTTTACAGCGAAACCACCATTATTCTCAGCCAAACGACCTGGGCTGTCATTATGTGTAAAGTAGCAATACCTTTTCCCTCTGCTGGGGCACATTCAAATAGACATGTTTTATACATACAGCTCAGCTGTGTCTTGAAGCGAAGTGAAGTATTTACACTAAAATGAATGGGCCTGACTATTTTTACATCACAAGTTAAGCAGCGTGGCTATAGCAACGGGACATAAAATATTATATTCGACCCATTAACAGGAACTACAAGCCTTGCCTTGGCCAATATGGCTCCACAGCGACTAAGCAAATCATTATACCCAGTGTCATTTTGGCTGTAAAATTAGCAGTAAAGGGACTTGAGAAACTGATCTCAAAAACCCAATAAAGCAGTCTCCTAAGGTCTGTGTCAGGAACCCAAAGGGGTCATGGGAACCTGTTTTAAGGCCACCCAAAAAAAAAATGTTTAGGTGTGATGCAGGAGGAAAGCACATGGTGTTTTACTTGAAGGAGTTAAAGTTAATAGAAAGGGTGTGTATATGACTTCTGCTTTATCTATATGGTGTTAAACTAGGATTATTCCTCATTAATCTAAAATATAAAAAGGCCTAAGTATAAAGTTTGCAGTCTTTCAATTTAACATCTCTATGTCTCATATCATGGTTCATAATGCCAAACAGTCTGCCCTCTGTGGGCTGTGGGTGGGTGGGTAGTTTGAAATGCTTCAAGTAAAAAGTATATTGTTTTTGTTCAGGGATTTCCCAGATTAGCCTGCCACTTTTGTTGGGGCTCATTGTTGTTCTGCTGCCGGCCTCACAGAACCTCTGCACAAACACACACATTCACACACTAACACACACTTAATAAATGGCTGGGTCCCCCTCCCTCGGGCCAGAGGAGTTGGTGCTGGCCGGTTCATCTGATATATCATGGCAGCCCGCTCCGCTCTGCTCCACTGGACCCTGTCCAACACCTGTTCTCCCATCAGGGGATGTTGTGTTGGCGTGGCATGGCTATGCCACTGTACAGATTGGCACTGCCCAGTTGGGGCAGCGGAAAGGATGAAGTATGAGATTCCCAGTAACAAAATGTAAGCGGTAATTAGGAGGGAGGACCACAGTGGAAAACGGTCATGCTTTTGTAATATCTTCTGAATTTTATGATTTAGGTACCAGTTTGGAATAAAAGTGTTATCTTAACATCACACATTAATTAAGTTAATCTTGAAAAAAACTGCATTATTTTTGCAACTTCAGCTATTGTTGTTAATGCTTTCATCGGAGAAAAATATCTAATGCTGTGTATAATTAAAGTAAAAAAGTTGAATGTCTGCTCTTTACATTATTTACATTATTAACTTACATTATATTAAAATATTTTCATTTTCATACTCAAGAAAAATAAATAATATTTTACTTTTAACTGTAATATGTCTTAGTTCAATATAAACTCTCCACTCCAGTTACAACTATGCACATACAAAGTTTTAAAAGATGTTGATGACAGTAACGTATGTTTGAGCCATGCTTCTATTGCAAAAGTGGTGTACTTGATATAATTAGACAGAGGATTTTTTCCGCCCTTATGCTTGTCTAACCATTTATGCTGCGTCCTCAAAAAAACTGCAATGCAATGCCGGTTATTAAAGTAGTAGTTTTAGTAGTACTAGCATAACTGACACAAATGATTAACAAAACACAGACTCTAAGAATCTGGAGCCAAAATCATTTTATATCTTGCAAGTCAGTCTGCTGTTGTGCTGCAGTTTTGGTTCTTCCAAATTCCATAAGACTGCGGCCGAAGGACAGGATTTAATTCGTCCACTGTAAAAGCAACCATATTTGGCCTTCTTAACTCTTTGTTTTCTGGGAAAATGACTTAAAAATAAAGTTAATCTCATGAGATGAATCCATGGTTCCAAAGTATTTAATTTGTGCTCATTAAAAAGACTCAGCAGAGTCACCATTTTTTCACATTAATAAATCACCAATGGTTGACCTTTAATTGTCTTTTCCTCACTATAATTTGGTTTCTGCCAGCACCCAGACATAATGTGGCAGATGGGAATACAGTAGGGAAATTATGGGATGTGTATACATACACACTTTTTGGAAAATGTAAAAAAATGCAATTTAATACATTAGCCTCCTCACATTGTTTTAAATATACTACAGGACACAGTGATACAGGTGACAGTAAGACCAGTTATCACATGACATTTAGAACCTTATTATTAATTTTATTACCTCTTACTCACCTGTCTGTCTGTCTATCTGTCTGCCTGTCGGCCTGTCTGTCTGTCTTTTGTGGCCAAAGGGACATTTAGCACAGGGGAGGTTAGAGGATCTTTCTCCTTGTCCCATCAGCATGAATAACTGCCTGGGAGACAGAGGAGGTGCTGAATGAGAAATCAACATTTGCATTGCGGCATAAGTGAGACTGTGATATAGTCTTGTCACATAGTCATAATTCTACCAATATGGGCAGGTTTCTTTTTTTACTCTCAACATCGTAAGGTTTGCCATTTGAACACGGGTAAAAGAGATGGTGATCTCATGAAGGACAATTAAATTTGTCTCACCTCTAAATTAAAATTAAAATTATGACAAAGGTTGCTCATCTGACAAGAGATACTTAACTATTATCACTGTTTACAACCAAGTTTATGGTAAAAATAACAGTTTTTGCTACATATCATGTTTTAGAAATGAACATTTTATTGCCAATCTTATACAAACAGCTTGGCTTAAAGTAAAGAATACACCCAAACATACAAACATCTTCACTAATCAACAGACCTTTATTGTTTGGTTGTTACAGTAATTGTGGTGGCAGTTAATAGCAACCAAAAATACCTTTGAAAATGTTACATTTAGTTATGCAGATAATTATTCAGACACAGTATCTGAGGCGGGCGATATTTTATTGTTAGATTATTGTGATGATCAAAGTCTCTTCTCTTCTCCTCTCCCCCTGCTTGTACACTGAAAGTATACTTTTCGTCCAGTGGATGGCGACAGATACATACATATAAAGTTAATGAGTGGTTCGCTATAAAATGCAACAGTTGCAAACAGTTTTAATTTACTTGACCGATACAAATCACAGAGTTAGTGGCACAAATTTCAGTTTATGTTTATGTTACTTTTCACACAATCAGAGAAGGTGGTTAAATCTGGTCATATCTGCTGTCACTGGGAGGAGTTTCTGGAGGAGTTTATTAGACAGTTTTTGATGCTCTGTTGGTGGAGGTAGTCATTCCCTGACAATAATGATTGATCTTTAATACTTTCACATATTTTTACTTAACAGGGGTAGACATTAATTTATTCTGAAATTAGAAAAAACTGAAAACTGCACTTCGCTTAGTCTATTAGCCCTAGCCCATATCCTTGGACTAAATTAACAAGTAAAAATAATCAGGTCTCATCATTACAGACCAATGACTAAATTTATCGCTTAGTTACAACAGCCAGCTGTTTTTTTTAGTGTTGTCTGATTTAACATTAATACCTAATGCATCCTACAACTTTTAAGGACATTTCTTTCCACATTTGTATTGTTGCCTGTTCTGCTCATCACGTTAAACAAAAAAACAACACTTCAATAAAATTCATACTGACATTCCAGTTAGTTAAAGTGCAGTAAATGGTAAGGAAGAGTAATCTGGACCATACCATTTTGTGGAGGAAGAGGGGAGAGACGTTTCCTCGCTCAGGATCAGAGGTGATGACACGCGCGACACTCAGTCCCGCCGTAGGTCTCGCGCCGGAGACATGATGACAGTCCGTCGGAACAGTTTGCACTCTCTTAGTGAAGAATAGTTACCGGACCTTTTCTGCAGGATTGTAGAGGTAAGTTGTTGTGTTTTTTTGTGTGTGTTTACCATTGTATCTTTGCGTGTAGAGCAGATTACCTTTTGCCAATTCTTGATGATTAACTGCAGACCTTCACTGTCCGCGCAGTTGTAACTGATGTGATGCTGTTTGGAAACAGGATATTTTCACTGCTCTTGTTAAGAGGGCTTCAGTCTGTGGAGCTGCGACTTAAATATTTGTCACGTTTCCTGGAAAACCTGTATTATATAATCATTTTATGCATCTGTTATAAATTTCTCACACTTTGTTTTTGTTTATCTTCATGGTAATTTCGCTTCTTTCAACTAAGGTCTCTAACTCTAACCTTAATTAATGTGTAGTTCTGTGATCTATCTGTAAACCGGTGTTATCCACAAAATGTTCTACTTTTTTACTTTCACGCGCCTGGTTTATATCAGGAAACTACAGTACAATTTCTCAAATCATTGAAATCTCTTTGTAAGCAGTAAAAATGCTACGCTAACATTACGCCAAATGTGTTACTTTTCTACTGATATTAACTTTGAAGATCCCTCCATACTTGATTTTTTTTGCTCAATCTATTATTTTGTAGTATGAATATTTTTCCGAACTCATGTTGTTAGGTATAACACACACGTAGTTCTTAAGTTTATTTTAAGTAGACCTTTTCTTAAGTTTTATTGGTCTTAAGCAACGTTGACTGCCACCAAATAATTTTTCAGAAAAAAAAAAAAAAATAGGTGACTGCTTTCTGAAAAATGTATTTCTTTGTTCAACAAAAACAGTTATAACTTTTTCTCAAAGGATAAACTGGAATCTTGGGAATTTGTTATTAAGGAAATTTGCAAAGACTTGTCATAATAGATTCTTTATTTACATGTCTTATTATTTCGGGTGTTTATCACTGTTCATTAAACCACTTTTAAACTTTGAAAAACATGAAAAGGTTGGGTTGTTGCAATTTGTCTAGAGTAGGCGGTGTATTCATGCAGCTTTGTCTTCTCCTCCTGACGTTGCTCCTAATACTAAATTCTGTGTCATTTAAGACATTTTAAGTCACACAATTACTTCTCAATGCAAATCATGATGATGGGGATCTTTCAGTTTATGATCCAGTTAGAGTTGTGCAACTTCCTGCAGCTGAAAAAGGTTTCAGACTATACTAAGGTGCACTTCCAGCCAGAATTGCATGCCTGTAGACAACACAAGTTTCCCTGGAGTTATGCAAGCCAGGGAGAGCAGAAGAAAGAAAAACTGCTCAAGGACACAGAGCACGATAGCAAACCAGCAGGCAGAGTGACACTGAATACTTAGAGCTGGAGCTTTGTAGTGCCTTCCAATCATTCTTTACACTAACTCTGGCACTGTGCGGTATGTAGAAACACTAACATATATAGTTTATAAGTTTGTCTGTATTGTTTCACTGAAGCTTGCTGCTAACAATGTTTTGAATTTCTTATTTAACTGTTGCATGCTGAATGAAGTCACATTATGAAGACTGATGTGTAAATATTGCTCTAAATGAGTGGACGGCCCCTTGTATGGTAGTCTCTGCCACTAATGTATAAATGTGTGTGTTAGAATTGATGAATGCTGACTTGGGTTGTAAAGCACTCAGAGTGGTCAGCTAGAGTAAAAAAAAAGCAGTATGTATATGCAGTCCAGTTACCATTTAGGTAGAAAAATAATTGTTTGTACATGAGTAGCAGGCAGGACCAGCAGGACAGTGATTGGAAATTCAGCATTTTGGTAGAGCTGACAGGTTAGCGGAGTGGCTGGCCAGTTCAGTTATAAGTGTGTGGATGACTAGTTGAATGGCTGGCTGAGGGGTTGCCTGAGCATTTGGCCAGTTGGCTGACTGGCCATCGATCCAGTGTCTGTTGAGTAAACTGTGAATGGGAGCATTTGATGTGGGTCAGTGGTCAATGATGAGCCCATCTGAGGGTCCACTATGTGTGTGTGTGTGTGTGCATGTGTCTGTGTGTACAGCTGACATCTCTTTGCATATGTGTGGCTGTGGGTCAGCGATCACAGAGCATCTGCAAAGCTGGAAGTTTTTCTCTTTGATTTCTACTGTTCAGGGCTGAGAGAAATGCTGCATTGACCAGCTGACACTGCTCAACATATTCCCACCTTTTCTCTGTCTGTCACACACACACACTCACAAACATTATCTATTAAGAACAATTTAAGGCATATTTCAATGCATGCATTCGCAGAAAGATGGATATCTGTGTTTGCATATGTGTGGAGTGTCTGTGTGTGTGTTACTGTGTAATATGATCAGCTAATGATGGTGGGGTGAGGTGGAGGTTGGACACTGCAACACTGCTTGTCAAACTGAACAGAAAGAAAGAAAATCAGGGATGCTGGATGTGTTTGTGTGTGTGTTTGACTGGTATGTGGGCCTGGCCAACAGAGAAAGAGCCTGGGGTTCTTATCTGACCTCTCCCAGTATGACCTTTCACCCCTCAAGACAAGCCCTTTGTGTCCACTGAGCCTGAGCCCATGGGAGAGCGTGTGTGTGGGTGCGTATGCATGTGTGTACGTCCGTGTATGTTTGTGTGCGTGTGTATTTGAAGTATAGTCCACATCAAAGTCTCACTTAAACATTGTTATCTCTACTCACCTTTGACCTTTGCGGTCATGAGACATCCCTCATACTGAAACGTTCATGCCCTCAAAGCAGAGAGTGTTTATGTGGGTTTGCATATATTAGCAGTAAGCTGAGCTTGACATAATGTATGGGCCTGAAAGGTGGTGGAAAAGAGCAGCAATCAGTATTCAATCAATATTCTACCCATCTTCTTGTTCAGTAATTTTGATTATGATGCTAAAAAATCATTTTATGACATTACCAGAATTGCCCTGATTAATAGAAAGCTAAGAATGTTATACTATGTTTCTCTTATTTTTTCATCTATAATTGTTTGACAAAGAATCACTTACATCTGGGTAATGTTTTAATAATAACTCTTTAAAATTGCTAAAATAATCCAAGGATCTTGGTGTGGTAGCATTTTTTGTGGATTGAATGGGGCTCAGAGTTAAAAAGGATCCTGACTACTGGTTTGTACGTATGTGTGAGGTTGTGTGTTTGAAGGAGGTGGTGGGAAGGGGGTCCAAGGGGTCATAAAACACCACAATAGTGTCTCTCTCTCCAGGGTGAAAGAAAGACAGAAGAAGAGGAGAGGGGAGATGAAAGGATCTCCCACTTCCATGTGAGGGTGAGAGAACAGAGGGGGGGGGATGGGAGGAGAAACGCATTATTAAAAGTTTTATATTGTGCTTATTTCTGTCATCTCTGTTATGTTATGTCTTATTTCACTTGCCAGAGATTTCCAGGCTATTAGGAACAGTTATGTCTTACAAATAAAAATGATCTGTAAAAGTCCCCATGTGGCTAGAGACCAGAATGAATGCTTTGACTGCACAATACAGATCATATCACCAGGTTCCCTTTTGTGCCTCTTTATAGCCATTAAAAGCACATTATTGACATTATTTTACAACCACCTGCATTTACTCCATCCTAAATCAATACCTGGACAAACTGCTTTCCTTGATTTTATATAATATTGATTATAATCTGGCAGAAAAGCCTGACTCCAGTTGCAACCAAGTGTTAAAACAGACCCACAGAACTCAGTTATTTGATTACCAGTTGGTCAGATGTTTAGGATTTTGGTCAGGATTCAATAAAAAGGTTGAATACACCTCTCAGCTTTCATCTCTCTCCCTGCTCCCTCCCTGTCTCCTCTCTCTCTAGTTGTAAAAAGATCAGTCTGCTCTTTGGTAGAAGGTGTGATTACTTCCTGTCACTGCCGGCTGTGTTATGACAGGCCTTTTTGTCTTCCATCCTCTGTCTTTCTACAAAGTGGTGCAAGGCCTTAAAAGTCTGCACTGCTTCTTTACATATGAAAGTGTTGAAGCAGAAGGTGGCTGGCAAGGTATGTGTGTGACAGAGGGAGAAAAAGGGAGTGTGTTTGTCTATGTGTGTTCATCTTCAACATGAATTTTAAAGAGGAGAATGGGCTTGGCTTGTTTCACTCTGACATGTGGAACTTTATTTGATAACATGCAGATGTCTAGAGAAACTCTGAACCAAAGTAGCTGGAACAATCTGTAGCTCATGCTGTTACTTTGACTGTTTTGGCAGAGATCAAGGCGAAAGTAAATTCCCCCAGAAGTGAGTCGAGTAAATAAAGTCCATTACAATTAATATCAGATGTGCAGTGAATGTTATTTTTGTTAATCTGACCAAGATCACAAAGGGAAATACTAAGTTTAACTTTGAGCCAGTATATTTAAAACTTTAGGGACATTAAAATGCAAATGTTGGTGTGTTTGGTTACAGTGTTGTCCACTAAAAGTGCGAACTAATTTATTCATTAATTTTTCCTCAGAACTACAGAATTCAATCCTACTCATACAAATGTAGAGAAACGTACAAATTTAAAATTAATGCTTGATTTTGACCAAAAAAAAAGCATTTTCCATAGCTCCACTTGTTATATATGTAGAATAAAAGATGTTGATCCGGACTGCAAAATATATTTTCTTTTGACTTTGTTTTTCAAGCGATTCAATGCACAAGTTTCTGAAACTGTACATCACCTTTAAGACAAAAAAAAGGTTTGTTTTCCAGTCTTTTGTTTTTCTTTATTTTTAAAATCTATGATCAGATTATTTTGTTTTGCTAATAGTGTTATATGTAGCCTGAAATGCTGCTGGTTACAAGGCTTGTGTGGTTTTTAACAGTTGCACTTCTCACTCTGACTCACTCTGCTAAATGTAAGCATAAGACATAAACAGCTTTAAGTCTGTAATCTGACTGGCTTGTCTATTCTTTAAGCTGTCTTACAGATTGCTGACTGGTCAGTGAGTCTATTGCTTCCAGTTTTGTCAGTCATATGTAGCATCTTGTGTGTGTGTGTGTGTGTGTGTGTGTGTGTGTGTTTGTGTGTGTGTGTAGCAGCCAGCATATGGGCAGTCAAAGGTTTAGAGCAAAGGGATTAAGTGGGTGTTGAGTTGCCAACCTTGTTATTTCCGACCTCACTGACACAGTAATTTACTGCACAATATGTCTCTGGGTCTGACAAAACTTGCATGAAAACTGTAAGCAAAGATTACATCCATTCAGGATTTTATGTACATACAGGCTGCAAGTTTGATTGCAATTTTGATAGCAAGGATGACAGTATCTCCGAATTGTATTGACTCTGATTCCCATTCCGCTTATAGATTTCCGATTTCAATCCAAACTTAGAAAAAAGAGAAGTCAGACATTAAGATACCGAAATATATTTATTCCTGCAAGGGTTTCTAGGACTTGTGTTTTTTTAATTTAATTATGTCAATTAAAATGTTTTTCTTGAGTGAGGCCCTCCACCTGAAGCTAAGCACTGCCATACAAATGCAACATAGAGCTACACAAACAAATCATACCAAACAAGACAAATGAAGCAGCTGTGTTTAGCTGAAGAGTTTTCTAGCTGCTTCTTGGATGTATGCAGGTGGACTGTATCAGTAGTTTGTGATGTGTCTTGTATAACACAAAGACATCCAAATAATACATAAAGTGCATTGTTCAAAAAATGTTAACATATTTTCAAATATTCTGGTGTTGTTTTGCACACTTTGTAGGAGCAATGAGAAGATAAAATTGGAAGGAATACAATAACTTGCACACAGTGTCTTGATCCGTGTGCAGTCTGAGAGAAAGTAGAATAACAGAGAGAGGGAGTAGCGTCTAGGTCAGGGTGCCCTGACTCTGTCAGTGCAGCTGATTTTATGGCATGCTGTCTGGACAGCTGCCCTCCAATAGAAACCACGGTGTATGTGTGTGTGCGGGCCTTTGTGTCTTCCCATGTGAATACATGTGATTCTGGATTTTCAGCGTTTGTGTGTATTCGTTTATCGATGCATAAAAGCCGAAGTGTCAGTGAGTGTCTGTGTGTATGTGTGTGGTTTTGTTTGTGTTTTTGTGTGTTTGTGAGTGAATGGCTCAACAATAAAAAGCAGTGCTTTTACTTTTCCTTGTCAGAGGGTTTCAACAAGTGTAAAAACTTGTCAATGTATATTGTCTTTTATCACATGAAGAGTCTTTTTTTTTTTTTTTTAAGATATTTTTTCAGGCTTTTA
>JAPZDY010000001.1:7376690-7386818 GCA_029783645.1 Ctenochaetus hawaiiensis
CAGGAAACAGCCTGCCTCTGATGCGTTATGATTCCTCCTTTGAAAGCATGGTGTCTGCTCTGGAAGAAAGGTAACACATATTTGATCTACACAACTTTCACTTAATCAACAAGTTTGAATTACTTGCAGTCAAATAAAACAATAGAGCAAGAAGAACCTCACAAGGGGTCTCTCTCCTAGGTTTCCTAAGCTGCACAGTGCTGTGATCCGGACTACAGTTTTGATCCAGCAGTACTGCGTAGCTCTGATGGCTGCATCCGGCCGAATTGGCGGCTCCCACAGTCTCCACAAACACACCTCTGTGGAGACCCTGGAGATTGTACAATCATTGCTTAGTGCTGCCCAGCAGTGTCCCGCCCACCACGGTCACATGGTCCTGCTGCGGATCCCGTCTTTGGCTCTGGCAGCATGGGCCCACAGACGGCTGTCCAGAGTTAGAAGGCAGCTGGGTCTGGAAGAGAGTTTTGAAATTATACTGGGGAATCCAAACCAAGCTCTGAATATTGGACAAAGCTTCACTGATCAGATCAAGGTAGGGACAAATCATTTTATGGATAGATAAGCTCAGAAGTAGAGAAATAAGCAAACCAACTGACTGTGAAACTTGTGCATTTTTTTGTACTTGTGCTCATGTCCTGCAGATATGGCTGAAGATCCAGGATGCTAGCTGGGTTCCTCAGACCTACCTGGAATTGGAGGCCCTTCCCTGCATCCTGATCCTTTCAGGAGCTGAACCACTGGGAGAATCATTGCCTAGGTACTCACACTGAAGCTTTGGACCTTGAGCCATTGTACCCACCCCTCCATATATTGTGTCTCCAATACCACGTGCTAACATTGTATGAGAAAAAAAAATATGCTTGACAATATAAGATCAAGATTACCTATTGCTACTACATGATAAAAGTAAGACTCTATGGTTTCTATCAGGAAAGTCACATAAGTTCTAATAAACATAAGTTTAATCAGTGAATTCATTCTGCCCACAGGTCACTGAAGTACTGTGATCTTAGAGTGATTAGCTGCTCCTACCTTCAGCGAACCACACTCGAACAAGAGCTGGGACTGGCTGCTTATCTAGTGAGAGCAGAGTCACGACCCCCACACAACCCCGGACCAGGAAGTGACCTGTTGGAGAGTGATGCAGAGAAACTAAGCAGCACTGACAATGAGGAGGAAGAGGGACAGGAGAACGGTGAGATGAGATGTACATGGACTGATTTTAAAATCTCTTTTACTGTTTGAGGGAAAATCTCAATTGAATTGTTTTATCACTTACAAGTCTCTCTCTCCTTCTATTTTCAGGGGACTCCCCTCTGTCTTCCAGCCAGCAACTCCAGTCATGCCCAGAAAGTGGAGCTTTGGATCCCTTTCCTGCCCAAAGCACCATCTCTCCAAATGTTCAGAAAGGGACAGTGGACACTGCTCAGTTTCCCCTACAATCACAGACTGTTCCACCCCAGCCCTCATCTCAGTCTTTCCTGTACCCTCCACCTCTTCCACACCACCAAACCCAATCTCAGAGTTATTCCCAGGCCCAGCCAATCTCGCACCCACAACCACAACCCCACACTCAGAGTCAAAATCAGCCGTTATCTCAAACAAATCCTTACCCTCAACCTCAACCGCCTCCACCTCCCCAGTCTCATCGCAAGCACTCCAAGTCCACCTCCTCTGGCTCCTTGTCCCCACCGGCCTCCTCCCCTCATCTGAGCTGCTCATGGGCGCGAGGAGTGAGTCGCCCTCCCTCTGTGCTGCTCCCTCGTGCCCTCTATGATATTATCACAGCCAGTGACAGCAGCGGGCTTCCCCGATGTACTTCATTCCTTCCTCACATGTCTGTCGCCTGGGCAAGTAGCTTCAGGTAAAATCAACATGAAACTTACACATGCTAGATGGAAAAAGTTTTATTTATTTTAGTAATTTTCTCACAGAACTTCAGGGATATACAAATGAAAGCTTAAAATTAAATTGGTCTTACCTATAGTTTTTGCGTATGTAGTTCTCTCTGTGTCCTGGAGAGATTGTATACCAAAAGTCTTCACAGGAGAAATGTAACTGTGTGTTCTTTTTGGGCAGGCCTTTGCTGAGTAAGATGATGACATGTACAGAACAGTCTCTGTACTATCGCCAGTGGACAGTCCCTCGCTCCTACCACATGGACAGCAGCAATCGCACCGAAGGACGAAGTGACAACTTTCATCCTCGCAGGCTGCTGCTCAGTGGACCCCCACAGGTACTGTCTGCCTTCATTTCTGTCACTTATTCAAATTCAAGCTCATGCTTTACAACATCTTTATATTTTCTTCTTTATTCCTTCCTTTGTCAGGTGGGTAAGACAGGGGCGTACCTGCACTTCCTAGGGATTCTGTCTCGTATGCTGATCAGGCTGATGGAGGTGGATATCTATGATGAAGAAGACATCAACTACAGTCAGTATCCATTTCTCATTTCCCGTCCTCTCTCTTCTCCTTACTTCTCAAAAAACTACTGTGTAGCAGCTGTAATCTTTTTTTGTTTGCCAACCCTTTTCTGTTTTTAGGGTTTTGCTATTATTGCTGCCAAAAATTGTATCAAGAAATTTGTCACAAATATATATTAAAATCTTCAGTATTTACTGTTTAAATAAACTAATGTTAAAGCATATGCTTGTGAATGTGGTATGGATTTAGGTGCCCAGGTGGAGGGGTTACAGTACCACCCACACAATGCTTCCTGGCCAAACCCAGACATTATGAAGAAGATGCCCTTTGACTACACCATCCACGACCCCAAATATGATGACATCAGCTCTGTCTACAGCCCAGGATATAAACCCGGTGCTGAGGGTAAGCACAGTTAAAAACAGTTGCATATTAACACAAACACAGGTATAATAACAGAACTTTGTTCTTCTGTCAGTGTTAGTTGCTTGTCAAAAACATGAAGTCACATTTATACGAGTTATTGTCTTTATCAGTTTTTTGTCACTGTTGTTGTCTTGCCAAGGAAACCCTGTGCGTCAGGAGGACGTGTACCTACGTAGGCGAACTTCTAGGATCAAGCTGTCTAAATATGCTGCCTACAACACCTACCACCACTGTGAGCAGTGTCATCAGTACTTGGGCTTCAATCCGAGATACCAGGTGAGCAGCAAAAACACAACAAACACACAGTCTGATGAATGACACTCACACACAGGTGATGCAGTTGTTTCTCTCTTATCTGATATTCAGATGTATGAGTCAACACTGCATGCCTTCACATTCACACATCTGCTACTTGGGGAAGAGATCCAGCTCTACTTCATCATCCCAAAGTCTAAAGAGCACTACTTCAGCTTCAGCCAACCAGGAGGCCAGCTGGAGAGCATGCGGCTGCCCCTCACCTCTGACTGGGTAAGACCTTCCCTTTGCTGAGTTCACACTCAAGAATCAAAGCCCTGAAAACAACAGAGAAAAGGTACAGAAATGACTATAAATGACTACAACTAAAAAAAAGGGTTGGCTTCATGGTGATGTGTATCACCCATTGAGCCTTATTGTAATTGCATGAGAACACTGATATTTTTGAAACTTTAATTTACTTTTTAGGAACATTATCAGTCTGTGTTTCAGGTAATCCCTACTAGATACAGAAACTAACCAGTATACAACAACACGATACCACTGCATTTAAGTGATGAATTTCAGAGTTGACCACAGTGCAACACACTGGAGCTCCACTAGGTGGTGCCACTAGCTAACCTATGACTCAGATTGTCCTTGTGGTGAAATGGATAACTGTTTTCATAAAAATATATTTGCTTGGGAGATTTTTGCTTGAGAACATAATTTGTACATTTTTAAAGCCCTAAAAGCATAAAATTTGTACTTAGGTGTTTTATTTTATCACTGGTTACACATAAAAGAATATCATTTTTTTATTTTTCTTTCTCCTCCCCAGAGCCCAGACTGCATCAAGAGTCCAATCTTCACCCCAACCACCGGTCGTCATGAGCATGGTCTGTTTAACCTGTACCACGCTATGGATGGAGCTTCACATCTTCACATCTTAGTGGTCAAAGAGTACGAGATGGCTGTGTATAAGAAGTACTGGCCGAACCACATCATGCTGGTTTTGCCTACTGTCTTCAACGGAGCTGGAGTTGGTATGTTTCTGCTGCTGTTGTGACATGCGGAGGGTTTCCTCCCATCCCTCAAGTCACATAGACATATACAATACTGAAATCTCATTATCAGCTGTTTTCTTTATAATGTACCACCTTAAAAAAATATTTGTATTCTCTTGCAGGTGCTGCTCACTTCCTGATTAAAGAGCTTTCATATCACAACTTGGAGCTAGAGCGCAGTCGGCGTCTGGAGGGAGGGGGCCCAGCAGGGGACGTGTGGCCCTTCATCATCCTGGCTGATGACTCCTGTGTCATGTGGAATGCGGTGGACCTGGATGCACGCAAGTACGTACAGACACATAGTTTTTACAAATGAGTGTGTATAGCAAAAAATAGTTGCTGCTTAGAGTAGAAGTATATGTCAATTTATTTTATGAGCTCCTTTAAGAGTAACCACTGTTGCTTTTTGCTGTCATTAGCAGTCCGGTGGAACATGCTGTTTCACTGAAGCAGATCTTACAGCATATGGAGGCCTGTCCAGACCTGGCCCACTACGGACTCTGCGGGATCAGGAAGTGGAGCAGCCGTGGCCTCTCAGGTCAGAGGGTCACAATGTCAGAAGCATTGATAAGCTAAAAATACATGTACAGCATGTCAGTCTTAATTATTACTATACAAATGGACAGAAAATGAATGTTTCTTTCAGCAGTCAAAATGTTAGTAACAATGTATAGTACATTAAACCACAACCTTAAAAATGCAAACCTGTTGTTTTGGATTAAACAGGAAACTTTTAATGCTTCACTGCATGTGAATATATTTGCATATATACCTGCAATTCATAAGGTTTCATTGAAACATTCTTGGCGGGTTGTACTCTGATCTTGAGTGCAGGCAAGATTTCTACGTTGCCATCACTTCAGTGTTTGCTTGTTTACCTCAAAGACGGATACTTTCCAAGCTGTATGTTACATCTTGATTGGTCAGTGTGCAACCTTAGATAACAAAATATAAAGCTTAAGCTGACAGAATCTATTGTAATTTTTGAATCACATATTTTAGGGGAGTTTCAATAAGAAACATGCAAATTGTTTTTATTATAAAGTAGATACAAGTGTAATTAAAATCCTTGTAAATATGCATTTATATTTTATTCCATCCAGGTAATAAACAGAGGGAGCCCTTCTCCAGAGGTCACCTTCATGACTTCCTACTCCTAAATGTGGATCACAGTCAGAACGTCCAGTACGACCAGAACCGCTTCACCTGTCACGATGTGGACTTCACGCTGAGGCTTCACAGCGCCGGACTGCTCGTCTGCCGCTTTAACAGCTTCAGCGTCATGAAGAAGCAGATTGCAATAGGAGGATACAGGACATTTATTATTAAGACCAAGGTAAAAGACAAATAAAAACACAACTACATATTCATAATAATATGTGTGGTAGCTGAATTTTGGTTAGCTTTCTAGTAGTCAATATGGCTGTGAATAATAATTTTTAGCAGTTGATGAATGATATTTTGTCTCAAGATGTTTTTGGTAAAAAAAGTCACTGAACAAATTTTAAAATTTCTCTAGATGACAGATGTTCCCACTTCAGTGGGGCCCTCACAGTACGTCTGCGCCCCAGATAGCAAGCACCTTTTCTTAGCTACACCAGCTCAGCTACTCCTGGAAAAATACCTCCAGCACACCAGCCAGAAGCTGTTTCCACTCAGCACTAAGAACTACACACACCCTGTACTCTCTGTGGACTGTTATCTCAACCTGGGAACTGAGGTATACAGAACAAACACACGCACACACGCACACTCACATACACACACACAGGCATCGAGATGAACTGAAACCTTAAAATGGACTTTGCTGTAAAGAAAGAGACACACAGAATCACACACTCTTTGTTTTTGGTAAATGATTAACTCTGGGTGGATGTATGGGTTCATGTGCCCAAAGATTCCAGCATGCAGAATTAAAAAAACACACCTTTCTTGCCTCCTGCAGGTGACTGTGTGCTTCGTGAGTTCAAGACCTCACTCTGTCAACATCAGCACCACCGGGCTGCTGTTCAGTGGCCTTCTCCTCTGCTTCGCTGACTCCTTTGTGACTCCTGGCTTCCTCAAGAAGTTTTCTTTCCTAAAAGGTACAAAGGCAGACAAGTTACAAGCAATAAAAAAGATATACCACTGTAAACATCTATACCAGACACATTAAAATGTATATATTACATATCAAAGCAAGACAAACATGGCATCTTACATTATCATTTTATCAACACCACAACACAGAAAAAAAAGCATACAATGTTACTGCAACATCTATATGACCACACAACCATACAGCCAGCTCTCCTCACCCATATTTCCTGCCTGTGTTTCTACAGTCTACCGTACAAAGTCAGAAACTGTTGTTTATGAAGCATCCTGAAGTAATTTTGATTTTCATGTCATAGTTAAAGTCTCTGTCCCTCTCCCTCCTGTCTGCCTCCCTGTAGGTGCGACTCTGTGTGTCATCAGTGCAGATCGTAGCTCCTTGAGGCAGACGGTGGGCAGGCTGGAGCTCGAGGAGGAGTGGAGGTTCAGGCTCAGTGACGAATTTCAGACTGCCAATGCCAAGGAGGACCGACCGCTATTCTTTTTGACTGGAAAACACATATGACTGAAACAGATGTGCACAGTGGACAAAAAGAGAAGAAATGCACCTGAGTGTCTTTTACGCACTACGTGGGTTCTGAGTGGACAATGTAAATATGCAGAAGACATCAGACTGTGCATATTACTCACACATTTGAGACCCTTTGGAAACACTGAGTAATGAATATTGAACATTGATCATTGCCTATCACTGCCCAAACACACAAAAACAGGATTTTGTGGTGAGTTCCAGATGGAGGCTGCCAACATCAAGACAGCCAGGTTCTTCTGGTTAAGTTTGTGAGCTTTGATAATATTCTTTTGTTATGGCCAAACAATCAAGAGGAGATGATTTTGCAAAACATATAGTATATGTGGCCTTCATTAGTCATGAATGTCATGTGAGCTTGCAAAAATACTGTTTAGAAAATATGAATGATTTTCAGAAGTAGTTTTTTAATTCAGGTGAATTTTTTTAGTATTGAAAAACTTTTTGGAAATAAAGGGTTAAAGGATTAAAACTATTAAAAAACTTTTTGATAGATAATTACAGTATCTTAATCATTGCAGGTGAAAAATAATATCTATACATTTTTTTCACTAGACTCAGTAATTACAGGTGCTGCTTTTATATTTCTTGATGTAAGTTGGCAGGGTTAGCAGTGTTTAAGTTTTTATTGCAATATATAAGTGTTCTGCACACTTTCTTGCAGGTGCACACAATATGAAAAGCTTTTAAAAGGGTAAACACAATCATTTGTGTGCAATTGTAGCCGATGTTTGGCAACAAACATTTTTTAATCAATGATTTTAGGGGTTTGTTCTGCATGCCTGTTTTTACATATGAAATTTTGTGAATATGTATTTTTTTCAGATTTGTTTGATGTAAAAAAAGTACTTATTAGCTCTGTCAACAAGTGGTCTGTTTGTATGTAGAACATTGGTTAATCTGTGCGCTCCGCAGACTGAGTATTGATTTAATATGTAACATGAGGAAATACAGATTAACTCTGTGTTGGCAGAAATTCACAATTTACACTTTCGTACACCTTTGATTGTATAAATGTACAGACAGTTTGAATTTGTTTTAAGTGTATGTTTGTCTGGCCTTTGCTTTTTTTCAAACACAGAACTGAACAGATGTTAACTAATAAGTCTAAATTTCACAATCCATTGATAAAGAGTGGTTCAAACTCTGTGGACTTCTGAGGTTTGGATCCTGAAGGTCAAACTTGCTGTCGCTTATTAAATGAAAAATTAAAAAAGGGACAGAAATAAAGTCAGTGTGTGCTTAACATAATATTTTATGGCTGTTTTGAAAAACCTGAACACTTTCACTTAAACTTTGTACTCAGAATAATCTGAAACAGTATAACGTGAAGAGATATGATAATGAGATGGGATCATTACTGAAAATTACTGATTAGAGGGTCTTTAGTTACTTTCCCTGATAACTAGTACCATGTCTTCAAAAAATACTGTGTTTATTGTTTGTGTGTTTGTATTCGTGAGATGGAGAAGTGTTTTTCTGTCATACAATGGTGTACTTTACACTCAGTTCTCAGAGTTTATGCTGTTTCTGCTCACAGACATTGGAGCTTTCGTCTGTGTTTGTGTTCAGAATAACCATGAGCTAGATCAACAGTTCATATCTCCATGCATGACCTCAAACCCACGTAGGTACTTATAAAGGCATATTACACCACAGTTAGCGAAGCTATTATGTAATAGTCCTGCACAGAGGGGCCTGTGAGTGGCTCTGAGGGCTCAGGCAGCAACTCCACAGTTCCTCCAAATGATATCTGCTTGAGGTTAATCTTCAACTGAAGTCAATTGCTGTCATCATTTTATCCCTCCAGTTATCATCGCTTTCTGTCGAGATTTTCTCACATCACATCCCATGTCCATTTCACTACATTTAAAGGACTGAAACAATATGAAGCAAAAATAACCTTTAAGTCCAGTAAATAAAACACACAAAAACTTAAATTGTTTTGTAATTGTTCTACTGGGAATTATCTAGCTTTAAATGCTTAGGACTGCAGTTAAAATGGTGTATCTACACTGATAATATGGGGATCTTTATCTTTCACAGCCTCTGGTTGAATGCAGTCATCTTGCCATGAACGTCACCACAGCCTGCTGCATATCACTAAGGACAGCGCAAAGTTAATTTGCACTGTTTGAACAAAATAGTTATATATTAATGATGCTAATAAAATGTAATAATCAGTGCTTACTTTACGAGGGAATTTGTTTCATCAGTCCTTTAGTAAGCCAGTAACCACACTTACAGTATGTGGCTTGGTCTTGGTCTTATAAATAAAGACTTGGGAAGGAATGCACCATTTTTAGAGTCAGTTTCTAACACTGAATGACAGGAAGTCCTGGTTCAAACATGTTCTTCCAGCATACCAGTAGGTCAGAATGGAACTGTAGGCAGTTGAAGGACAGATTTAACCAGCCATGCCTGACCATGGAAGCCAAACTAATCAGATTTCTCTAAAGCTGCTGAGCCTGTCTGGTAGGACTCCACATTGGTGGGTTGAATAGTTCAGTTGTGTGTGTAGCTCATGCAGCCTTCTGATTGGCTCAAGTAGCCCATCCCCCTGAAAACACCCCCATTTCCATGGTGATGAAATGAATGCATTCTTGACCTCAGAGAGAGTTCCTGGGAGAGATCAGTCTACCCCGATCTACTACTTCTTCCTTCCCCTCCCTCGGTCTCACGTGTCTGACAACACACTGCAGGGCAGGGGAGAGGGTGATTGTCCAGAGGAGATACAAACACACACATGCATATACACATATTATAAAAAGACACACAAACACATATACACATACTGTATGCATGCACACACAAGCACACACAGTTCATGCATGCAAAGAGCAAACATTAACCCACCCACATAAACAAACAAAGCACATGGCCTCACGTGTGCAGTAATGAATGAAATTCCTGAAATGGAGCAAAAGTCAAATCCGTGTCAGTATTCTTTATACTTGAATGTTTTTGTTTCATCGATGGTGCCTCTGTTAATCTCTAAGACCTGCAGTAAACATTACACATAATTAAACAGGAATTAAACAAGAATTTATTAAAAGTGTCATTGATCAGCCATGAAGAAATTCAGAAATGTGCAGTCCAGCACACTGCATATATTTCTTTGAATTAAGATTGTAAAGGAACAATATGACATTTTGGAAACCTTTTTTACTTCTTGTCAAGAACTCCATGAGAAGATTGAGAAGAAGATCACTCTCTTTAATGTACATTAACTATCTAGCTGCAGCAAGATAGCTTAGTTTAGCATAAGGACTGGAAAACGGGTGAAACAGCTAGTTTTGTTGTGTATTTTGAACTACTTAAGGCTAAGCTAACCAGCAGCTCATATTTACAATAT
>JAPZDY010000001.1:7391135-7413079 GCA_029783645.1 Ctenochaetus hawaiiensis
ACTAGTTCTTTTTTTTCTGTTGAACATATATAATCTTCTTTCACTGTCACACATGAAAACAAACTTTAACATTCTACAAAATCACCTACTTTAATAGCCTACTTTACTTTCTCTGCAGTCTCTCTGAACCTCCCTCACGTCCTGTAGTTGGATCCCAGTTACGCTCTGATAAATAACCTAGAAAGTTCTTAGAAAATCTAACACGTGTTTCCTTGTTCCCTCTCCGGCTGCCTGGTGCTGACTGTGTGTGTGTGTGTGTGTGTGTGTGTGCGTGTGCGTGTGTGTGTGCGTGTGCGTATCAGCAGTTATGACGCAATACATAACAACTTGTTCAACAGTTACACAGTACAAATGTGTTTACACAGCTATTGACTGACAGCAGAAATTGATCCACAGAGTCATGAACTGTGTCACATGTTGTGACTGGTGTTCATGCACACTCCAACACACAAGCACACACACACGCACGCATGCACACACACAGACAAAACCCATTCTAATCCTCATTTCTCAAGAGATGCTTGGTCAACATCTGTTTCAGTGTTCACATGTTGGGACAGTTTTTGTGTACAGTGATGTGTGTGTCCGAGTTGTTTCACTTCTCTCTAAAAGGGTCTAAAATATCAAAAAGGAGCAGAAACAGTCAGATGTCAGAGTAACTTGGGGGTTGCTTCTTAGAAATCACTGGGCCACAAAAAAGACATAATACATTGCCAGGAGAGACTCCATGGTGAAAGAAACTTTTTTCTTTGTTTTTCTGAAGCAGGAACTTTGTGTCCAGACTCTGAGGTCAGGCAATAGCACCTTACATATCCCCAATGTAATCTGATTACAGAAGTCAAAAACATTTTGTATGATTAAAGTTAAGATAAATACTAAATAATATAATTCAATATTATTTAGTGCGCAAAGTCGAGTGAAAGATGTCACTTGAGTTAGTGCAGGAATAATGTTTATGACAATAACTTTATTGTTGTGGAGAAACTGTTTCGCAGCCCAGAACTATTATTCACAGGATCACACTGATGACGATAACAGTAAGTGTTTAAAACACTGAGAGCATATTTTTTTCTGGTGGTGTCATAAAAATAAAATGTACTCAAACAAATATTTACATGCTTGTTTGAGTACATCCAAACATGTTTGAAAATATTGCAAAAATATAATGATGCTGCCAGACATTTTGCCCCTGTTTATGTAATTGATCCTGTTATCATTATATTCCACTGGACCCTACTTAGTCAACTTGTCTCCTTGTGTCTGTCTCTTCCTCTTGCACATATGACTTTAATTTGCACAAGGCCTGTATTTTTGTCAGTCTACACCCTTTTGATAATTTTCTAAAGGGCACATATTTATATGTGTGTGATCCAGGATTCTTCGTGTGCAAATATTGACCATAATACACAGCACAGGTGTTTTAAGGTAGGACTGATTAAGAGACTAATAATGCTACACATCCTGTGTAGACTACATACATCACAATAATTATTACATGCTATCAGTAGATTAAACATGTTGTTGTTTTTATGCTTAAAGTATTTCTTGTTCTTAAGGATTAGCTTGAGAGTTTAGGCTTTCTGACCTGGAGTTAAATTAGAGGATTTCTATCACTCATTTATATCCATCAGTTCAGTTTGAAACTGAAGTCTGCGGTCAGTTAGCTAAGTTTCTTGCTTAGAAACCTCATGGGGAAGACACGACTTTCCAGAAGTTTCATCATCTAACTCTTTACAAGCAGACAAATAAGCCTGTGAGGCAAAGTATTTATATATTTCTTCGAAATGAGGAATGTTGCTCAGACTTTTTATAGTCTTCATGTCGTAAATAATTCAGAAATTCCTAAAAAACCACAATATGGCACATAGATAGGATAAAGTATTGCTGTTGACAGTTAATAGGGTTTTCACTTCAGAACTGTTTATTGGGTCTAATTTGCATGTATTTCATTTTGTTATAAACCTTAAGATGTAAACAGTAAAGGAAGTCTGTCATTTGGAAATAAAACAAACTCAGAATACTTGCCTCAATGCGTCGGGGCAGGTGGTTAGATTTACAATTTGAAAACTGAGACACAGTCAGTCGTTGCAGAACTACAGATGCCTTCGAGTTGTCTGAATGTCACTGCTATTCTTGTCTCCTCTGCTCCTCTGCTCCACATACTATATTTGTATTTCTTTAGAATAAGAACAAGATCTTACTTACTGCTCTTCTTCTGCACAAAAAAGTTTAGATTCTTAGTTTTCACATGTCATTTACTTTTCCACTCATTGTAACAAAAGGAAAAATTAAGACATTTCAAGTATTAAAGCATTCAAAGCACACTTGATCATTCTCTAACTTACTGTTTGACAATAACCCACAAAAACAAACAACTAAGCAGTTAAATTAAATTCACAGATATTCTGTAATTTGTTACAATAATTAGTAATAATTAAGATAACAAATAGCATTTTTCACTATGCTGATAGTGACCCATTGAAATAAAGCATTTGCAGACAATCTTTAACTGTTTTTCAGAGGATCAGAGGTCAAACAGTTAATTGGACTAGTCTCCCTGATTAATTGAAGCTAAAATGACAAATAAAGTGTAACTGCGAGAGAATAACATTGCAATCCAAAAATATGTGTTAAGAAGGATTTGAGAGTGATCTTTAGGCATTGGTCAGTGATTGATTAATCATTAAAAACCATTGGATAGTTCGCATTAGTTTATCAAAGCTACCTTAATAGACAGCGATAGTCTGGTATAATTTAAACTAAAGGTAAATCATGCAGAATAACAAAACAAACAAACAAAAACACTGATAATATGATCATAAATAAAGCTGACTATGAGGGAAATTTTCGGTCAACATTGTGTGACGTCAACGTGGGCTCAGCCAATCAGGTCGCTCTTTCTCTGCAGTCCGGCTGAGGTGGGGGGAATATTTTAACTGCGGTTTAAATAGCGAAGCATCCTCGAGCAGAAGATCTGAGATCAGATGTCAGACAAGCTTTACCGTCAGTGTCTGGATTGAAGGCGGACATGTAACGGAATAAAACCACCAAAGGACGTTTGGTGGATCATTTTGATGGCGGACAATTTCCGGAACGAAGAGCAACATCGATAAATAATGTAAGTGTGATCTTCAGCAGCCTTCTGTGAGGAAACATTAATGTGCTAACATGCTATGTTTTTAATATTTAGCGTTCAAAGTAAAGATTCGAATGCCTGTCTTCACGTTTGTTGTGCGCATTACAATGTGCGGCAGTTTGAATGAAGTGCGATCTGCGCCGCGGACTGCAGAGCCTCACCCCGTGTGCAGATGTTTACATGTCGCCTCACAGGCCACACATGATACTACGACCAAAATATCAACGACATGTGAATGTTTTCATGCAACAAAAATCTCCATTCCTTCTATTTATGTTAGCTTTTTATGGAGAATGAAGTCATAGATATGGACCATATTTAAAACCATATTTAAAAATGTAAGCCCGTTTCAAAATGACATATGCGACCTTACTGGATGCAATGATCCGTCCGTCCTTGTAGCCGTTCAGACAGTAAGCCCAGAGTGTCAGCTGCTGCTACAGTCTCAATCATTGGCTTTAATTGGATCATCTGTCATATTATCATCTGTCTGTAAATCTGTCGGCACCTCTCTCTTTAGTGATTTTACTGTTTTGTCTGTAGTGAAGATTAAGTGTTATATTTAAAACTGCTGTTGATAAAAAGTCAATGTGGACTTTGACATGAACATGAATCAGAAATAACAACTGTTAATTAGATGAAGGTTCATCTAATGTGGTGCTGTTTCTTTAGTGAAACAATACAGCCATTGCTTTGAATGACTGACCATGATTTTTCTCGGGATTGGTCATTACATAATGAGGGGCACTGTGATTGGCTGTTAAACCAAGATCCCGGGAAGAGTGGTCACAGCTTTCTCTGAGTGTGTGTGTGTGTGAGAGAGAGTGTGAGTGTATAAATGGTCTGAACTGGTTGCACGTGGTCTCTGTTGACAATGATTTCAGACCTGTGGCATGTCCACGAATGAGCACATGTGCATGGGTGTGTTTTGTAAGATAAAGAAAATAAAGGAACAAGTGAAACAAAAGAGTGAAATAATCATGTGATTACTGTCAAACAGTCCCACTCCCACTGTTTTAAGCAGTGACAAGTTAGAGGGCCAAGTCGCCCAAATGGTAAACAAAACAATATATCCACTCCTGTGGCATCTAGCCAGACAGGTAGTTGTGTTTGCTCAGATTTTTAGATAAGCAACTCTGTTATTTCTATGCTCTCCCAAATAATGGAAATGAAAGGTTTTTTTTTCTCATCTTCATAGTATTGATTGTTTATTTTATTTTATTTTATTTAGAAATATTACAGTGCAGTTCTTAAAACAGCACATTGATTACTCTGGATATTTCAAGCTCTCAGTCAACAGTTTTACTGGAAGTCAATTAAAGTGTAACGAAAAAGAAAGTATACAGAATTTTGACAGAAGAGACAGAATATGCTTCTTGTGATTTGGTCTTATGTGTGAGCACATGGGTGTGTTTTTGCAGACTATAAACAGCTGTACGTTTAATTTGATGTGATTCCAGCAAAGGCACTGTGAGACATAATGGGAGAACAGTTTTGTGGTAAACTATGTAGCTTTAGCTGACAGGTCAGAACAAGCCTGTGATGAACTTCTCACGTGAGTTTGATGTATAACAAGATAATCCTCAGTCGTCAGAGCAGAACAGCCTCAATGTGTGAATCACATTAATTGATGGTGTTAACAAATCACCCCAGTCATTTGGATGTTTCTATGTCGTCTACCAAAATATGAAGCCATCTGTCCCTCGGGGTGTGTGTGTGTGTGTGTGTGCGTGTGTGTGTGTGTGTGTGTGTGAGGTGTATGTGTGTGTGTATGAAGGTACAGGGATAACTGAGTCAGCACAAGCAGGTGGCAGGTGGAGATTTTAAGGGATGGTTTCTTATAAATACAAGGCAGTGATCTTACATATGTGTGTGGACAGAGTAACTCCCCCTTCCTCCTTTCTTAATAATCACACTTCTCCCAGTTTCCTGTTAACATTTCCTGTCCTCAGTATTTCCTGTTTTGTTGTTTTTTTTCATTTTTTCTGAACAATTTCACTTTTTTTCTTATCCTGTTATTTTATTTAGTTAAAGTTAGATTTTTTTGAAGGGACAATACTCATAGGCGATGTAACATTTAAATGCTAAATTACAACAACAAATCAATATTCTCACACACACACACATTCATAAACTAATGGTCTATGGGTCTCAGCTTCAACCTGCTTATCAGGAACCCAAGGACACTTCCACATGCAGACTTGAGGAGCTGGGGATCAATCCAATGACCCTCTGATAACTGTATGACCTGCTTTACTTCCTGAGCCACAGCCACCTAAAATTAAACAAACAATTAAACAAACCAGGGGCAGGTTCATAGTTTTAAAATGCATTTGTATAAAAGTATGAAATATCAGCCTATCTTCAAACAGTTTTTTACAGTAATATGGATTTTTTCTGGATGCTAAAAAAACTCTGATTCTTTTCTCCCTCTGCCCCTCAAATCGACAGCCTCTCATCCTGCAGCTCAGTGAATGCATCTCCCTGTTTGTTCCTCTCTGCAGAGCCTTGTTTGGCATTCTAGGCAGAGAGCATTAGAGGCTGTGGATCAGAGAGGCTGGCACAGCACCACACGATTACTCTCGCCCCTGATGGCGTGTATACACATTTCAGAGAGGAAAAGGCTCTTTTGAGTTCCTATGATGATTTTTGATTTACAACAGGCAAAAATAGCAGAATGTTTTCATATCCATCACCCACATACCAACGATGATCATGACCATAAACTGCCAGCAATATTACACAAGTGCAGAAAAGAATGTGCGAACTCTGTTTATGGTTTCAGCAACTTGCCAAATATCTGAGATTGCAGAGTTGGCTGGCCTGTGTGGCCAGTAATTGGACTCAGTGGATCAATAATGTATTTTAATGTGGAGGTCGAATTTTAATGTGGCCTTTTGGTTGCAAAGAACATCTCATCTGTCAACAGTCTGATCCCTGACAACTAATAGGTCCATTAAAGAACATTTATCCTGCCACTGTGTGATGCTCTGCATACATATAAGGCCTGAAATGTAAATACAATCCTATTGAGGAGACAAAACAGGAAACTTAATAGTAAGTTTTTTGTAGGAAAGATATCAAGATAGATTCTCTTGTTTTTTCTCTTTTTTCCAGCAGTCTCACACAGGCTCTCTAAAGGACTCTATGGACAACTCTCTTTCAATAAGATACATGCATGTGTACATTTTTAATGTGTGTATGCCATTGAAGGACAGTAAAAATCAAAGAGTGCAGTTGGGGGCTCCGCTTGTGTTTACAGCGCTAGGATAACAATATCCTAACCTCTTTTGCAGACCATGAACTATGTGGGTCAGTTGGCCGGCCAGGTGTTCGTGCAGGTCAAGGAGCTGTACAGAGGACTCAACCCTGCAACCCTGTCTGGATGTATAGATGTTATCGTGGTGCGGCAGCCCGATGGCTCCCTGCAGTGCTCCCCCTTTCACGTCCGGTTCGGCAAAATGGGAGTCCTACGGTCCCGTGAGAAAGTGGTGAGGTTCACAGATGGCTGCTTCCTCATGATCAGTGATAAAAGAAGTATTCATTCCTTTTAGTACCTTAAAAAGGTTCAAAAATACTCTTTTCCATCAGTTACATATAGCAGCAGGCGAGAAAACATATTGTATTCACCAAAAATAAAACAAAAAGTGCATTTAAATACTACATGAGAGTATATTAAAAAAGATGACTCCACAGCACTCCCATGACCGTCTGTGCTGCTGAAGCTTAGAGAAGATGCTAACAGTAACTCACCTGAGTTACATTAAATGTCAGCATAAAATCTCAACTCTGATGTTGTGTGATTCATGCTCATGAGGTTTACAACTCATTAAGTGACTGTTAATTTTGGTATGCAGGTGGACATAGAGATTAATGGAGAGCCAGTGAGTTTGCACATGAAGCTGGGAGAGAATGGAGAGGCCTTCTTTGTCAAAGAGACTGAGAACACGTTGGTGAGTAACAGTCAACAGACTTTGTTTCTTTGAGTCAGTAAACACACGCACAAGCGTATGATGAAACATAACTTATTGACAGGAAGGTCATTCTGTCTGAGCCAGAATACAAACTGGGCTTTAGCTGAACTGGTTATACTTAAATTCTTCCCCTTTTGCATTGTGAGTTTTAAATGATATCACCGCTCACTAATACACATGTTGAACTTATTTTAATCATCAGGCTTAGAAGTTTAGTTTTCCTGCCCAGACAAGCCCAGAGAAAGCAGACATGTGCCATCCTTTAAAGGAGCACACCTTCAGAGAGCTGCTGGTGGCTTCAAAATGTTTAAACAGTCAACATCATGTATTCGTCACACAGTATCAGTGTAAAGCTGAGGCAAGAAAAGGCAAACAGATTTATCTCAAGGTCATTTTTCTATGGATTTAGTACATAGTGTCAGTAAGTGCATCAGAGTATCCTGACCCTTAAAGGGATTGATAATTCTGAGTTACAGATGAAAGTATGAAATAAAAGTTAAGCAATACAATAATTTAAAAGATTTTATCATCTCAAAACAACTCACATTAGTTATGGCAGCGCTTCAAACTTAACTCCATTGAAATGCCAGAGGCTGCACCCTACAGTGAGTTCCGCTTGTATTTAAATGGCCAATACAGTGCACTGCTAGATAAATGTAAGTAAAATACAGTGCCAACCAAGAAAGCCTATTTTACCTTTTATCTTCTTATAGATAGTCTTCAAATGCATTGCAAGTAGTAACTTACTAGTCACTGATGTTTGGTTATATCTAATGTATTATTTTATTTATGTGCATGTGACCTGCACTGCTGTTTTCAACACAAGAGCTCAGGGTTCAGACCTCAGTAGAGAGACACCAACTAAAAAATGTATGCACATACAGGACCATAAGGCAGAAAAAGCATCCACCATGTGAGGATGACAGTGTCGCTGACAATGTGAACAGTGTGTTAGTTGTTGATGCACAGATACGATTAGGAAACATGCTGCAAATCCATGTCATAACCCTTTCTAAGTCCGTCAGACTACAAATGTATGAAATTTAGATAACTGCTCAAAATGACACACAAGTTTTAGTTAAATAGTTTCTCATGTGTTCATAATAGATCATGTCCCATGCACAAATAACATAGCAGAAAATAATCTGACATGGGAATATTTCCTTTTGTTTAGTTAACTTATTCTGCAAAGTGATATGCAAGAACTGATAAGAGGGATTTATGAGAAGGAGAGGCCAGGGGAGTTAGCATGATGAGAGCTGGCTGTGTTTCCTAGTCAGGAATTAACAGCAATATGTCTGAGAAGATCTGATTCTTAATCTGAGGGATTACATTGGTCTACTCCTGCTTTTATTACTTACTGTCCCTGTCAAAGATTGTGAGTCTTTCACTGTCAGTCTGTCAGTCAATCAGTTGGTTACATTGATGAGTTTTGGTATGGATCCCAGAGGATAAGGTGTACCTCAACCATTGATAAAATGGAAAATAATTACTGCCTTAGACACATTTTCAGATTCAGCAAAGATTCTCTTCCTAGACACTGAGAATTATGTGCAAGTTGTCTTTGAAATGTCCATCACACTGTCTGGACCTTGTGACAAATCCTCTCCTTGACATAGCTTTCCCTCCAAAGAGCTGTGAGGGCTATTTATAGCTCTGCCAAATTCACCTTCATGTGCAGTCAGTTGCACTCAGCCTGCACTCAGGAACTGTCCGTCACTGATCTGTGCACTGGCCAAACTACCAGGGAAATATACAAGATGGTCAGACAGATGGACAAATTGCGAAGGAGGAGCTGGACAAAGAGCGCACAGATAGACAGAGAGCACAAACAGCATATAATGTACCCAAGAAAAAAAGCAGTGTGTCTTCAAAGCAGACAAACATGCACAGGATGAACCACTGTCAGATATGGGGGCTTGAGAATTGTTCAGCTTCAAACATTCCATGGGTGTTTTTGTGCCGTCTTTCCAAAACGGTCTGAGTTTATCGTCTCAGCAATCTGAATAGAAAGAGATCAACAACATTTTTAAGGAACTATTTGGCATCCAGCCCAGTCTTCTGTTCCTCTCCCACCCAACCCCCTCTACTCTCACCCACTCTGACACAAGTCAGATCTCAGGATTTGTTGAGGCTTGTAGAGCCAATGCAAGAAACATTAACCAAATGTTACAGTAGAAATTAACCTTCAAGAAATAGCTTGCGGTGTAATATTATCTTGTTTTGTTCTCTGTAATTAAATGTCTTACAGATAAAACAATAAAAATGAAGTGTAAATGTTTTCATGTTTATTTCATCAGTTTACTACATAACTACTGTTACTTTCAGTGTGATTAATTTCAGGGTTTGAAAAAAGGGAAAGGAAATAAAATCTCACTAAAAATCTCAGTTATTTCATCCTAACATCCAGTGATTTTAGTCAATAAATGAATACTGTATTATTGGTCTGCTGCAGTCAGTGAAGTGTGTTTGTCTCAAATGGTAGTCCATCTGAAAACAGACACAGTGACATATTCTCCAGTGCAGTTTTTTGCAGTAACTGTCTTACACAGTAGTAAAACAAGAGAAACAGCCGTGATTCATAATGAAAAAAAAAAACATTTAAATTAATTAAAAATGTTTTGAGGGTAAATGTTTCCAGCAAGGCTAAATCTTTGAGTCTCTATTCCGGTCCTGTCATAATAAATTGGGTTGTGTTGGACCATGCTGTGACACGTGAACTGCACAACATGTGTCAGTCTGCACTGTTTGGATCATCTCTTTATCTTTCTCTCTGTGTTTCTGTGTGTCTCTCTCTTTCTCTGGCATAGACAGTGAGACTGTGATGAGCAAATCTGTGTGATTCTGCAAATCTGAGCTCAAACCCAAATTCCCACCAGATTATGTAAATCCAAATGGAGAGAAAAGCATTTCTGTCTCATCAATCAGTAACGCTCAGTTTCTACTCTGCAGTGCTGTGGGAGTTTTTTGGTATACCTCATACAGGACCTATCCAGTTTTTAATAAACTAGTTGGATCGTTCTGGGGATGCCAATATCTGTACAGTCTTCTAAATATTTTAAGCAAATACCTTGAAAACAAATGGCATTCCCATCAGCCTCAGTTGTACTCTGTGACAAGCACTAATTAGCAAATGTTAGTATGCTAAGATAGTAAATTTAAAATGGTATACGTGGAAACTTTAAGCCTGCTAAACATTCATTATCATCTTTAGAGTGAGCATGCTGCCATGCTAGTGTTAGCATTCAGTTTGAACAAAGGCTGCAAACTCTAACTTTCAGACTCTATTTCAGTCTGAATTGGAAGGTAATTAGATAAGTTTTAATTTTCTCATATGATCTTCCTATGTTTCTCTGTTGACAGGAAGTAGTTCCGTCCTACCTCGCAACATCTCCCATAATGTCAGCAGGGGAAGAGTTGATGGAGACCCAGCTTGGCAGAGGCAGCTCTCGTCACCACGGTAGGCCCGACTGAAAAAGATGTTTTTGGAAATTGTGAAAATGTGCGCTAGTTTTTAAAGATTTTTCCATGCATCTTTCTTTCTCTTTCTTTCTCTTCACTTAGACACCATTCCCTGCAGCTCACTTCCTGTCCAGAGCCTGGGACCGCAGCAAAGTGATGGCGGGATGACCAAAAAGAGGAGGAAGAGAAGGAGGAAGGCCCGTCCAGAAGCAAGCGGAGGAGGAGGAGGGAGAAGAGAGGAGAGCGGGGAAGAGTTCTCAGAGGACGAGCACATGTTTACAATTGACTTGAGCTCGGATGAGGAGAGAGAGGGTGATGGCAGCAGGTATGTGTGTGTACATTATAGATTTTTTGACTGTGTGTTTAAACTCAAACATGTAAGGCTTCCAAGAATGACAGGAACGACTATTTAAATGTATTTGAGGCAACTGCTTATGGTTGTTAATCTCTGGCTGGTTTAATTAGCAAACTGTCTGAGGAATTTGCAAAGCCCTCCCCTCTGTGCCATTTCAGTAGTGTATGTGTGAGTGTGTGTGTTTAAGAGAGAGACACTGACAGACAGAAGGGTTATTATATGTCAGTCATCCTGCTGTGGTAAACATCATCCGTCAGCAGTCACAATGTTGTGAGCCAATGAACCACTGCCAATAACTTCTTGTTCCGTTAGACTATGTGTATGTGTCTGTTTTTTTCATGCATGAATGGGTGTGCAAGTGTTTGTCCTGCTGTCCAAAAAAGGGGTTGTGCCTTTGCGCCATGTGAATCATAAGAACTGGAATAGAAAAAAACCCCTGAGGACATTCTGTTAATGCTCAAATTGGAATATGTCCATTATAGCAGTGCGGCTCAATGGATGTTATGTCAACTGCATAACTCAACCACAAGAAACATTCTTCGAACACTCATGTCCCCCTTAGGATAAGTCGCAATGATCTGAATGATCCCTTCACACATCATCAAGTGTCATTTTCAGGCCCAATAACAAAGATTTAAAAGCAAATATCAGTACCAAAAGAACTAATAAAAAAATCTATTTTGTGTCTGTTAAATAACCAGAGTTAGTGTGCTAACATGCTACAAGGAAATGATGACCATGGTAAACATTATACCCGCTAATCAGTGTTTTTTTTTTTTCTTGCATTGTCTCTGTGAGCATGTTATCATGATGCCATTAGCATTTAGCCAGCAAATAGCCTCACAGAGCTGCAGGCACACCTATAGAGTTGAACTCTCACTCCAAATGAAATGCTCATGAAACAAAGCTGCAGGATGAGAATCAATGTAAGACTCTGCGTGTGTGAGCCAGTTTGTGCTTATATGTATGCACGATGCACTTTGAAATCCAGCTCTGTTTATGGGACGTGCTCCAGGGATTCATCCTGTTCCCACAGTGTTTGCTGTCTCTTTGAAATACTGGAAGCAGAGTTTTGGCTCAGAGTGTGTCCTTACTGCAGGGACTCCAAGCTTTTCTTAGAAAGCTTGCCACAGAGCAGGGCAGAGAGCATTTCTGTATCCCTTTGAGACATGAACAAATGTGAGTTTGCCTCACACTGAATACCGTACTGCACATTATGTACAAATATTAGATTAGTTTATAATAAAAGGTCACAGGCAAATATGCTACAGAGGTCTGCAGAGCTGTTTTTATAAAGCTGAGAAAACTGCACTTGTTTCAAGGTGTTTCAGGACACTATTTTGACACTTACATACAAAAACTCAATATCTTACCAAGTGTATCTGTCTAACTTTCAATCAAAATATGTAATTACACCTCATGTAACAGACAATTAATGAACCAGTAACATTCCATTAGAGGATTTTTCACTTTCCAAGCAAAGACACTTTATATATATATATATATTTTTTTTTTTACTAGTTTTCAAAGTGGCATTTCCAGTGCAAACAAATGATTTGCTTTGCTTTATTTGGACTTGCAAAGACTCTGTGTATTTATACAGTAAAGAATGTGCACAGGTTGTATAATAATGTGTTTGTATGTTTTTGATCAGACCTGCGTATGATGATCAGGGCTCTACAGCCAAGACACACACACACGCTGGCACTGACTGGACCCGTTTACAGAGGTATTATTTAGACACAAAACATACTTTATGATTACTTCTTCTTGTCTTGTTTAAATGTTTAGTAAACTGGACTGAATTCTCTCTTATCCTGATGATATTGAAATAAGAATTTTTAATACTTCTCATGTGCTCGCAATGAATAGATAATAATCATGATTTACTGTCTCTCACTCTCTCTTTTCCTTTTCTCATTTTCTCGTTCTGTTTTTTTACCTGTCCTCCTGTCTTTTTATCTTCCTGTAGTAATGTGATTAAGGAGTCTCTCTCCATCACTCCACCCTGTGGTCTGTCCATATCCTGTCCTCAGTCGACTTCTCACTTCTCTTCCCCTGTTAGGTATCACATTCGATTTTTGCCCCTCTCTCTCTGGAAATGAAATAATGCACTAATTAAGGAAAAGCACACACATAACAACATTTGAATATTTTCAAATCTTTTTATTAGAATGTCTGCTTCATTCATTCCTGCACTTTAAAATTTAAGCTTCTTAAAAACACATAACTTGATGGAGTGTAAACAAATAAACTAAGTGTCTGTCAATTTCCAAGCAGCCCCGATGATTCACGGTCATCAACACCGAAGAGCGACTCAGAGCTAACCAGTCAGAACAAAGACAACCCTGAGATGCTGTGGACCTGGGGGGAGCTGCCACAGGCTGCCCAGGTACTTACACACACACACACACACACACACATAACACATGCTTTTTACTGTAACTATTTCACCACTGAGACAACACAGGAACCAGTTGGCCTGAATCCTTTCAAAGCCTCTGTCTAACACTCCTAAAGCTTTTTGTTTGTCATCATTGGTGTAATTAGCAGTGACCTGCAAGCCACCTTAAGTTCAGGGAAATTAGGCCTATGGGAAAATTTTAGTACAGAACCTACTATAAAATGGGAGATTATTATTTTTATGGTTAGGATTTTGTGCACCGGGTTTTGATCTCTGTCTCTCTCTCTCTCTCACAGCTGTCCTTCCTGACCACCCACCAGACACAGGGGCCTGCCACAGCCGTGTCCATCCCAGTGTCTACCAGCACTCATTTCAGAGCTATCAGTGCCACTGAGCCCCCCTCCCATAATAACTATGCTCCCCAGCCAGGGGAGACTGCTGTTCATGGTGGAGACAAGGACACCATTGAAAGCAAAAATGGAGTTGATTTAACCACTAAGGCTATGGAACAAGGTTGTTACAAAGATGACATTGTTTTTATTATTAAACTGCAAAGTGTTCTCTACTAGTGTCTAGAATGCCAAATGACCTAAAAGAACCAAGTGTGTTATTTCTCATTTATCACAGTAAATGCCAAACATGTTTGAACATTTTCAGCCATTAAGCAATACTGTGTGTTAACAGACTCAAGTGTTTACTCTTTCTGTGTAAAAAAAACTTTTTAAACTAATTTATTAAAAATGAGTTTGGAGTCATTATTCTGATAATACCCTCTGAGCCACATGAAAACTTAGGAGCTAATGTTTTTTTTTCTCTTAGGGAGAGAAGTGGAAAGTGTTGGGCCATCGTGTGCAGAGGTGGAGGGTTTAACAGCTTGTTCAACATCTCCGAGGATTCTCCCTGTTCATCTTGATGAAGGCATAAATAGAGGCAGTCCTGTCAAAAGAACTGATTCGCCATCAAAAAAGAAAGGTATTGATGATCTGTGTACATGTTTCAGTGTCATCTTTCATGTCTGTCATAATGATGATAAATGTTATTGTCTCTTCCTAGAAAAGAGAAGCCAACACCTGGGTGCTGATGGCATTTACCTGGATGACATTACAGAGCTGGAGCCCGAAGTAGCTGCTCTCTACTTTCCTAAAAGGTTCAGTAATTAACGTATAGATCTATTTAACATGCTTTTACATGCCTTTATATGAGTAAAATACATACCTCACCTCAGTTTACACACATGTGCTGTACAGAGGGCTTTCATGTGGTATAATGTGCCCTCTGGTGGCCAACATAAAGGTCTTTTGCATTTTGTAGTGTCCTTTTGCAGAGTTCATAAATTATTTTATGACTTCTTCTTCTTTCTTTTTTTTTTTGTTGCTTCAGCTAACCATCACTACAGTTAAATAATTGTAGTGGCTCTAGTTTTTTGTTTGCTGTGCTTGCAAGTTATCTACTTGATGTTGATATCCAAACATCAATATAACATTCATTTTCAGAGATGTATGTCCTTGAAAGTGTATGTATTTCATTGTCTCCTCAGTGACGGAGGCAGTAGCTCCATGCGGGGAGACTCAGAGATGATGATGGGAGTGCGAAGCGCTAATCAGTCCCCACAGTCAGTGGGCAGCAGTGGGATGGACAGCGGTGTGGACAGTTTGTCCGATCAAATGGGAGACCTGCCTCATGTTGCCATTTCTTTGTGTGGAGGACTCACCGACAACAGGGAGATCACGAGAGGTAGGATGTGAAATGTGCGGGGAGGCAGTGACAGGGGAACGAAAAATGTGGTTACATTTCTGTTAAACTCTGTGTGTGTGTTTGTGTGTGTGCATGTGTGTGTATGTGTGTGTTTCATGCCACAGAGCAGTTCCAGGAGAGAGCAATTTCCTACCAGCAGTTCTCTGAAAACCCTTCTATAATTGATGATCCCAACCTGGTGGTCAAGATAGGAAACAAGTATGTATCACTACACTACTGTGATTTCATATGTGATACACATGTAGACTGAGCCAGAAACTACCATTATGTTAAAGGTTATTAGGTTATCATTTTTAACAATAATTTCGTAATGCCCTTTACTGTTTTTTGCATGTTCACAAAGTCATTATTTTTGGAGTGGCACCAAAGTTGCAGTTACAAGCAGAGGAATAGTTCATCATTTTGTGGATTTTTTGACATTTTCCTGATATTTACTTGATGTTATTTAGATATGATGATTCACATCTATACAGTGAAAATGAAGCTAGTGATAGCAAATAAAAGTCTGAGGTGTAAAGAAGTGCTTAGAGCGCTCTCTGTTGTCTGTTGCAGGTACTACAACTGGAACACAGCAGCTCCTGTCATGTTGGCCATGCAAGTCTATCAGAAACCACTGCCGCAGGTAAGACCACCACACTGACACACCAATACTGTATTAACACTCATCTGTTTCCTTATTTTCTTGCTAACTGTATCTTTGTTGTTTAGATTTATTGAAGTTAGAGTAGCCAGTATTATCAGAAAGAGTAAAAGTACTGATTATTCAACAGGATGGACGCTATTATATTATTATTTTCTTTATTATTTAACTGGATTATTATTTCTGATACATTAGTGTGTCAGTAGCATTATCATGTTGCAGCAATTTGTATAATGTTGGGTAACATTAGGGGCAATGCTATTAAGAAATAGTATGATGTACTACAGCTTTAAATAAAAATAGTCAAGTATTTCTGGTAGTTTATTTTATGTATGTCATTATTTTATTTGTTCAATGCTTGTTTGGTGTCATTGAGCACTCTGTATCCCCCTGCATCACTTTTTCTGTGCACTTGCAGCATTTTGCAGTTTCCCTTATCTGATTTTTCACTTTGGTTCAATACAACAGCATCCTGTCATTAATTCATTAAATTTTAAGCAAATGCTACTAGATGATGTCTGTTCCCTTTTGTTTTAGACTCTCATGATCAATAATCAACTATTTCAGTTACTGCTATATTTCGATTTTCTGATATGCCAGTAACTGAAATTGTCTGTTTTTGAACACACATGGGGAAGCTGAGATCAAGGCTGTCGGTCTTACACCACAGTGAAATATGACTTTAAATCCAACTGTTTTCCTAACACTTTAATAATGTCATGTCTTTATCCCCCTCCTTATTTTTCCTTTTTATTTACACATTATCTGTCTCTCACCATCCATCGGATGTTTGTGTGTACTAAGTGTTGGTGCCTGAGTTATGTGTTTTCTGCTTTTGGCCTCTTCTCATACTGCCTCCCTGGTCTGTTTGGCTCCAGTCCTTCCCAGCCTGTATGTTTTCTTGCTTTGCTTGAGTGTTGATGAGGGCATGTCTTTGTCTGTCTGTGTACCATCATTTCACCACTGTAAGCTTATCTACCTGCCTTGCTCTGCTCTGCATGTCTTTCTTTCTGTTTGTGGTTCGTCTTGTTGCATTTTTGCAGGGTTAGTAACAACTGTCGAGTCACAATCTTCAAGAATCTCTTTCTGTCTGGTTTTACCATGCATCCTTTGCTCTGTGTTTGTGTGCCACTGAATACTCACCTGCCTTTTCTTCTTGGCAATTTTGTTGGAGTTCAGTGTGTTTTGAAATATGTTGTTTGTCATGTCTTTGCATCGTGGGTCATCGATTTCTGTTCTTCTATTTGTTTATTTTACATATGTTTTCTGCATCACCATATTTTGAGTTTTTTTCTGTCAATTTTAAGTTGCATTTTTAGTCAGTTCTGAGTTGTATGTGCATGGTTGTCTCCAGGCCTCAGTGGAGAACATCATTAAGGAGAAGATGCCAAAAAAAGGAGGACGCTGGTGGTTCTCATGGAGGAGCAGAAACAGTGACTCCAAATCAGTAAGTACACAGAAACTATAAGATAATATAATTTTACCTCAGCGATTATTACCTATACTTTTCAGGTAAGAGTGTCAGAGAAGGTAATGGATGGAGGCAAAGGCTGAGGGCCATAACCTTTATCCATTATCCGTCTTAGGAATCAGTGACGGAGACAGCAGGAGACCAAGGGGAGAGTTCACAGACCCTGTCCTCAGTGAACAGGTGACTTCAGACTATTGTTCATCAAATTTCACTCTTGAACTGTCAGCATTCATAGTTTCATCTTTTACCAAACTGGTTGCCTTTGATTTTTTAGGCTGAAAGATGAGTCATCTTCTAGTGATGAGGACCTCAGATCGTCCAATCAGGTGTCAGGATCCGGCCAGTCAGAACTCCTCGTGGGTTCAGGCAACGTCTGTTATAAGAAGACTCTTCGGCTCACCTCAGAGCAGCTGGTATATATTCCTACAGCTAGATTTATTGACTGCAATGATGATTAAAAACAAGTATATACTCACTTTTGAGCTCTGCTTTGGCTAACTAAATGGAGCACCTATGGTTAGTCATTGTTTTAGCAAGAATGTGGGAACACAAGAATCTCTGTGTACATACGAAACATGGATACATTGTCTTCCCTTGAACTAGTCACGGGCTAGCCACTGTAAAAACAGTGAAATTAAAAGCAGCTGACAGCATGAAGTGTATAGAAGGGTGGTTTTCTCACATTTTGACAGTAAATCACAACAGAATATTTTTTTATTGCCCCCTTCTGTGCAATGGTGCATCAGATTTTAGCATTCTTAGCATAACGTCCTCCTCTTAATCTGTGTGGGGTTTTTTTCTTGACTTTCCATGTGTGTGTCTGCATGTGTGTTTACAGGCTAGCCTGCAGCTGAACGAGGGGCCTAATGAGGTGGTGTTCAGCGTGACCACTCAGTATCAGGGCACCTGTCGCTGCCATGGCACCATCTACCTTTGGAACTGGGATGACAAGATAATCATCTCTGATATAGATGGAACCATCACCAGGTGAGAGAAAGCAGGATTGTCTCGCTGTCACTGTTTTAAGCCACCGGGTGGATTTCATCTGTGATGACAAACAAGTATTTAACAAAAGGCAGTTCAGTTTCAGCTATGTTGGCCTTTACACAGATTTGATGTTGGGGTTTTGTCTCTGTTAACTGTAATTAAGTGTATCTGGACTGATTGTGTAACCTTGCCTCTCTTGTGTCGTGCTGTAGGTCAGACACACTGGGTCACATCCTTCCCACGCTGGGTAAAGACTGGACCCATCAGGGTATCGCACGACTCTATCACAAAGTCAGTCAGTGAGTGCTTCCTTACATTTTGCACATTTTACAGATCGCTGTTACAATACAAATATCACATTTATTTTGGGGTCATTGTTCATTTTAGCTTAACTGAACTGTAACTAATGGCTGATCATTTTGAGATTTATTGTTTAAACCACAGAAGACAGTTTAATACAAGCTCGATCTCTCTCTGTCACAGGAATGGATATAAATTCATGTACTGCTCTGCGAGGGCCATTGGCATGGCTGATATGACGAGAGGCTACCTGCACTGGGTCAATGAGAGGGGAATAATGCTGCCCATGGGCCCCGTGCTGCTCAGCCCCAGCAGCCTTTTTTCTGCTTTTCACAGGCATGTTTTTTATAAATAGAAATTACATGTCAGACTGGTTTTGTCTCATGTAAATATAAATATACAAATATATAATTTAAGGACTGTGATGCATCATTTCACTAATTCTTATGCATCTCTTCGCTAAAAATTCCCTTCCAAAGCATGCATAGAAACAGATGTGCTTTAGGAATAAGCCACAAAAAATGTCTGAAACCTGTATGTCTTTGCCAGTGGATGTCTGTCCTGTTTGATATCATGTCGTGTTGTTTAGGGAGGTGATTGAGAAGAAACCAGAGAAGTTTAAGATCGCATGTCTCACAGACATAAAGCACCTTTTCTACCCAAACACTGAACCTTTCTACGCTGCTTTCGGCAACAGAGCTACGGTGAGACTACTGCACACAAACGGACAAGAGCATTTACTTCTACTGTAACAAGAGTTCCTTCATTATAAAAGACCTGTTGGAGTTTTGGTGTTAGTTTTATATCCCATGGAAAATGTATTTTTGTATAGTATACTACCTCTTAGTTTTGGTGATGAGGCTGATTGTGTGTGTGTGTGATTTTAGGATGTATATTCCTACAAGGAGGTGGGAGTTCCTCTGAACAGGATTTTTACTGTCAATCCCAAAGGGGAACTGATGCAGGAGCACAACAAAACCAATATCTCTTCGTAAGACCCATTCCGTGTTTCACTTGACTTTCATCAGTGTGATCTGATTCTGGATGCATGTGCACAGATGTTTGACTGTCTGAATCTCTGTGTTTCTCCCTCTCAGATATGGACATCTGTGCGAGATGGTCGACCATGTCTTCCCGATCCTAGTTCGAGATGATGCAGCAGACTTCCCCTGCTCTGACACCTTCGATCAGTGCAACTACTGGAGCGAACAACTTCCCTCTGGCACCAATCAGGAAGAAGATCCACAGCCACTTGAGACAAGCTGAGGAAATCCCATCGAATCCAGCACTTGGAATGTTTCAGTTTTTCTACAAATGCAGTCAGGCACAACACTATGGTTAGTGGTTTTGTGAGTCACTGTGGAGTCATCAGTACTTATTACAGTGAAGATGCTGATATTTAGGAATAAAAATTTAGAGAAGAACTGCAGGAAAAACAGCCTTTAAGCTTTTTCTAAAACCTATACCTGATAAATGAGTCGCTCAAAGACATTACTTGAGATTTAGAAAATGTATCCACTGATTTAAAGTCAAAGAATGTGTTTCCTTAACCCACACAATATCCAATCATATAACAGTTACACACATGAGACCAACTAGTCTATTAAGACTGCTGCATTGGAAAAGACAGAGAGTAAATAAATCAAGAATTTTTTTATAGAAAAAGGAAGAAAAAAGAAACCATGGTGACTTTTGGTTGCTCAAATATCACACCTTTCACATCTGACTCAACAAAAGCACAAACACGTTCACATAAGTAAAATCTGTAAAGGTATTCAATAGACAGCACACAATACTGCAGAACAATGAGTAAAATATCTCTCACTACACAAGATTCCTTTCTCTTTTTACCTTTTTCTCCTTCGGCCCACACCACTCTTTTTACACTGGTGGATAGAAAAGCTGCACTATACTGCTTGAACACTGTTATATTTTGCACCAATATGATTTATACAGGCTGGTATCCTAAATTTTTGAAATAGCCAGCTGTTCGCTTAAGTGTGAGGAGTCACCATGTGAATTAAATAAGAAATTATTTTGCAGAAATCCTGCTGCATCCTACAGAGACTATATGCAAACAGCACTTCCAAACTCCAAACCCACACAAATAGCTTAAACAATGGATGATAAAATAAAAAAATCTATTAAGTTTGATAAAGCCTTTCAAATCTCAACTCAGCCTGCCCATGCATTACTCACTTTATAATACCTCTTGTCTTGTTTAGAAAATAACACTTCCTTTTTACCACCACATGTTATATAGTCGCCAAATAGTAAGTAGAGACCTCAGAACTCTGGATGAAGTTTTATGTGGCTGTTGTATTTTTTTTCTGACCTCAACTTCGGTAGACACAGCTGACAACAGAAAAAAAAACAAATATTATATTACAGTGAAACTATCCAGAACATGCAAAAATAGCACAGAGTGTATCCAGTCCTCCTCTGTGCCAAACTCCTTTGCAGGTCCAGCTAAATGTGGGTGGTCTTCTGACCGTGCTACTGTGATAGATATGGCTCCGGCATATTTTCTAACAGGTGTTTAATGAGGACACTTAAGATAAATGCAGGACAATGCAAATAATGTCAGTCTGTGTTTTCTCTGTCTTTTTTTATACATGAAAATAAATTAACACCAGTGATATGCTACAATACAGTGTATAGGTTACTCAGAGTAAACAGTATATTGTTCTAATGATTAATGCTCATCAATGCAATGACTATACGCCCATACAGGACTACAGTCATACATTTTTAGCTTTGTAATGTCAGTGCACAGATCAGAACACTTTTACATACAGCACCAGTCTGTCCTCTAGTGTAGAATTACAAGTAAATGCAGCACGTTCCGATGCTGTAAGATTTTTCTATTCACATCTTTGTCATATGTCCACTCAAAATTTTTTTTTTTATCAAATGTTTATTTTTCATTCACTGATCAAAAATACATCTACTGTACTGCATACTGCATATTTTTACCATATGTATAACCTAAAATGGGGGAAACCACTGTATATATTGGATTACTTACATTTTTATGACCTTATGAAGAAAACTTACATTTTTTTATATAAAACAGCTCTGCTAATCTTATACTGTCAAAAGTACTTTGTTACTGGTGCTTATTCAAATGCACTTGCAGTCATTTTATGTTTTACAATTTTATTTTTAAACAAGCTGCCTGCCATCGCACCAAGAGGTGGCAGTTTCTCTATGTGAACACTACAACAATAGATCAACATGAAAGGACTTCAGGAGAGCCAATAGATTGGTTAAATGTTTCATTCCTGATGCAACATAAGTTGTTAATCCTAGTTTATTATAGTCAACCAGATCAATAGGTACGTTACGTGCCAACCACGCTGTGTTTGAATATACATGTGCATCTTGCGACATACAGGAGACTACCACCAACATAAAACCTTTTCTGTTCTTATTGAGACAAACTTGGACAGCTGAAAGC
>JAPZDY010000001.1:7413179-7426131 GCA_029783645.1 Ctenochaetus hawaiiensis
GCAAATCTGAAAAGCTGTTTAATAAACATATGCTTAAAGGCATTTAAATGAAGTTAAGTGTTGGAGTTTGTATTATTCAAAATTTTGACGCCAATATTTTCACTTTTACTGCAAATGAATATCAGCTCCAAATATCGCTTATCAGCCTCCTTGACTACTAATAATCGGTATCGGCCCTGAAAAAAACATATCTCGGTCTATCTCTAATCACTACAACATTTTTAGTCAAACTGCAAATTATGTGAATAATTACTTGCTAATTTTTAGCAGTGTATTTCATCATGTTGGCATATGGCTTAGCTTAATGCTCTCAACTATGCACAGAATATGCAGCATAATTAGATCCCTAATAATACACATTGTAAGCAAAATTACTGAGACTTGCCATGATGATTGCTGCCATATTGATCTTACCAAGATTTTCACCCTGATTTATGCAACAGAGGAAGTCCAATACTCGCATCTTTGTTTCCATAACATCAGTGGCCTCAAAAGGACGAACCATGACACCTGTAACAAAACCATGAATGAATTTTTCTTTCGCCTAAAACTGCTTGTTCAAATAACAGGTAATAATTCTCATTTGTACTTGGCTTTGTATTCTGTTGTCTTCATGCAGAAAAATGCTTGCACTACAAAACACTTAGCCAGGACACTTTAAAACAAACTGTGGTAAAGTATATAAATAAATATATTTTTTAAAAATGTTAATAAACAGTGTAAATTTTATGTAAATTGCTGGATGTCACTTATTTTTTCACTTTTAAAAACATTTTAGTTGAACCTAAAATGCTATGAATACAAAACACATTGATAAAGGACCAAAACAATTTGCCTTCAAATATGTTAAGAGATTAATCAAGGAACACCTGCAGGTATTAAGCCATTCACTTGTTTTGTTGAAACAAACGACACAGAAGACTTCTGGTTTATTGTATTTGCACAATAATTTTTGCTTTTACACCTAAAGAGACTTTCAGAATGACGATAAGTTGATTTGTAAGTCTTAAATGCACTAACAATGATTTTTTCAGAACTCCTCTTTGGGACCTTTTAGGACTGTCTCAAAAAGTTCAGAAGACAGAGCTTTGTGTCAGTTACTATGGAGCCCACTGCTTTTCCTGGTAAGACCCGCGCCACTGGCCAATGATTGATTTCCTTCGTTGGATGTATTGGTAAGGCAATGATTTGGGTATGGAATTACACTGTAAGACAGTGAAGCGACCAATCAGAGGCACAGTAGGGCGGGTTTTCAAAGAAAAGAAGTGGGATCGTTAGTGACAGAAACACCCGCGAACTAGGCTAAGTCTGAGCTAGCTTTTTGTTGAAGAATGTTACGGTAAACGACCAAGATGAGGTACATTTCAAACTTAACCAGCGATGCATATAAGGACTGCAACATCAAAGTTGGTCCGATACACCATCCAACATCAAACGTGACTGTCCAGCAAGAACAGAAAAGCTGACAGGAAGTTCGTTTAGATACTTACTGTCAAGTACACGTCTAATGCCACAGAAGTCCGCGTATTTCTCTTTTTCATACAACTCTAGAGCCAAGGACGAATAATAATCCACTAACCAGCGGTTTACTATAGCTTCGATATCGCTTTCGTCGCTGTTTACAATTTCCATAATTTTAAGACTAGTCTATCACCAATCACTACTTGTTTCAGTTATTTACACGAACGCAAGAGCTTTCTCTTCTTCGTTTTTTATAGTTCTTCTTCATCATCTTCTTGTAATAGTGGGCGGTAACAGCTCGATGGTACATTACTGCCACCAACTGGAGTGGCATGTTGAAGCCATGTTTTCACTAATTCTAGTAATAAATAAAAAATAAAAAATAAAATGAGAAAAAAACTTCCTGAACTCCATACCAAAACAGTCTTCAGATATTGTTACAAATACTGACAACACTTTTCCCCAGAACTTCTTTGTAAAAGATATGTACAAACACACACACACACACATATATATATATTTCCCCTTGTTGATCAAGCAGTCAATCGGGGTTAGACATGCCTGACCATGCTAACTTGTAAATTGCAGCAGGAGAAATCAGTCAGAGACATGTCACTAAGGTTCAAACAGGACATAAGCTTTAATTTCCTGAGTGAAAGCCTTCTATTTAATCCACTCAGCCACCATAACCCAACTTTGTTGCTTTACATTGCATCACCTGACTTCCAAAAACCTTTTTGCCAAAAAGTCTTTTCTGGGCTACTTCAAAGAAATATTGGGCAGGGGCAGAGGTTTGGTTGGTGTTGGGAAAAAGGTCCTTATTTTGTTTTAACCTAACCGAGGGTAATATGGAGGATTAAAACTACTGTAATTTTAAATTACTAAAAAACTAAAGGGTTAACTTCTAAATGTGTAGTGCTGTTTGTTTAAAGTGGAGAAGTGTACAAAAAACATGCATGTATGTGTGCATGCATGTGCACAACCAAGTTTGGCCTCATTTTAAAGGTTCTGTAGCCACATTTTTTGTTGATAAGTTAACACTCATTAGTTGAACATAATTAACCACACAATCCATTTTTTTCTAATGTATGAATATTTTTATCTTGTTGAAAAAATTATATGACATTCAGTCAAACTCCTCGCTAAACAGTATAATGCAATATCTTGAATGGATGTAGTTAGTTGTAATTAGCTTGGCATTAAGCAGTATAGGAAAGTGAAATGTTATTAATTCACATGCAGTCACATTTAAATTCCATTTGGAGGAGAAAGTTGCAGTGTTCGCAGAGGTCAGGCTCGGTTATGACCTTCTTCTCAGTAAAATGTTGCTAAGCAAGCTTTCACTTCCTGCAGGCATTGTGGATGCAGCACAAGTTGACCAAATTTATCAAGGAGACATTGTAAAATTTATTGGAGAAGCATCACAAAAAACCCCAAACAAAACTGTTAGAATAGTAAATGATGATATTGAGGACGTTTTGCTCCTTTTTTGTTTTATTGCTTTTATTGGTTGACACTAGCTAGCTATAAACTGAAGAACATTTTTTTTTAACTCAAAAGCTAGGCTGGATTTGTGAATCTAGTACTACACCTTTACACCTGTTTTTATTAGCTGTACTGCATGACACTTGCTTTAGTGATGACCAAATCTTCATGCATTTAGAGATTGTATTTGGAATTCAACCAGATTATATAAACTAAAGTCAGTCAGTGTCTGCATGAAAAAGTAAATAATCTCACAAAACTTCATTTCAGTTTTGACTTCCTTTTTTACTCTAGCAGATCTGCAACATGTGACAACCCTGATCCACAGTGGTTTAACTGCTTTGTTCCAACTTTTATTTCTGAATCAGGGTTGTATATCAATTTGAAACCCAGATCACTCAATCTTATCTAGACACAAAATCCAGAAGCACAGATAAGTAACTGTATAAATGGACAAATAACAGTTTTTAGTTTTAATTTAATCAAGTTTATTATGTAAAAGAACGACAATAAAGATATAAGACATTATAAGATTATGACACATTAATAAAAAATTAATAAAACATTCCATTTATATATTGTTAATAGTAACCTTTATAGTTTGTTTATAAAGCTTAAGGACTTTTGTTCTTGAGGAAACATTCTCTCAGGAGAGCAGGAGATAAAACCTTACTCAACCATTCATGGCAATGTACATTATATGGTAAGTCTACGGTCACACATCCAACTTCATAAAATCCATTATAATACTCCACACAATGTTCTTTTAAGTGTAAATTCTCTTAATTTGCCAACTTTTTGGAGACAAACCTTTGACAGAATAGTGTTGTAATTAATAAAACTATTTTGCACATTGTGAAGTTATCCTCTCTTCATGGCGCTTGTAATCTTTCATCTCTTACAGCAGAGGGTGGAAAAACAATAATTACCCTTATAAAATTATCAGTCATTGACTCTGTTGAGGAGCATGAATATAAAACATACCCTGTAACTGAACCCCAATTTAAGACATAATGATTACAGCATCTGAGTCTTGCGATTACACAGGATTGTCCTATTGTGAAATACATGAATCAAACCCAAATTATTGCCCACATACTACCAGCCAACAACAAATACTTGTACTCAGTCAACACAGCAATATTTGTCATACCATACTTAGCTCTGCTGTTTTGCTACTTCCAATGTGTACAACTAAAAGGTTAGTGGTTTATTAATGCCACTGTTACCCCGAGTCCTTCAGGTACTTCCTTCTTCTCTAGTAACATTTTGTTTATTAGGCTCTCACTGGCTTCTCATTGGCTCTGGGTGTAATTTTTGCCACCAATAACAGCAACTGTTTTTATTTACAGCTATCTTAAACAGCATCATATTAGCTCATCTGCCAAACATAACAGCATGATTTCTCATGTTTTCCAGTCCCATGAACAAGTATAAATTAAATAGAGCTTGCATGATTTTTATGGACACACTGTGTGTTTGGCTAAACTTGACTCCTCTTCATTTTGCACCACATTAACTTAAGAGCGAATTCCGCTTTTTAGGGAAGGACTTAAAAGAAAAGTCATATTCTCTGAACATTTCATCAGAAAACTGTTGCTGATGTGATGCGTCCCAGCAGAATGAAAAGAAAATCAAGAAGCCAGAATTAAAAAATTCCCCTGATATCAGTTAGCTTTCAGTGCTGTTACCCTTAGTCCCAAAATAGGTAAGTTTTACATTCTAATGACAACACGTTACTTAAACATTGTAGCCATAGAGCATCAGATATCATCATTTAGTGTAAACAGTAGAGATAGAGTTCCTTTTCCTGACAACCACAGATGAGAACAAACAGCAGTATGTTGCCCAACATGCAATAAAGATGAGACTTTGAGAATCCAGATTTGACAATACTGCAACGACACAAGCCCACCAGTCAGAACTTGAATGTATATCCTGAAGTATAGCTTCAAAAAGCCACATTAAACCAGTGAAAACCCAAGGCCCATTGATTGTGTGAGATAAAGAAATGAGTGGTTACAAAATGAGAAAACACACATAAATATGACAACAATGACAAATAGTTTTCAAAAAGCTGATAAAAATCAATTGACTTACTCACTTTAAAGGCTTGGGTTTAATTTTCAATAACACTGGGAGTGTGTTTGCTACCCTCTTTCCACTGGATGTTACAGGCCTGACGTTTCTGGATAGAAGAACGAAAGGCCTTGCCAGTATCTGCTGAGCTCACCGAGACTTTGTTCAGTATTAAAGCTTGAATAATGAGCCTGGTACCTTGGCCTCTTTCAGCAAAGCAGTTCCTTTTTAATACTGCAGGCTGACTACACAATAGACTCGGCTCTGTGCATCAGAATGAGTTTACCACGAGCCAGTGGAGGCTGTGCTAGTGTCTCAGTTCTATTTTCTGAATGTGCCACCACTTAGAGGGTTTTTCTCAGGGGGTTTTAAGATTGTTTTGCAGACTTTAAATGTTGTTAAGTCTTATTTAGATCATTTATACAAACAAATTCCTTCTATATATTGAACAAGTTTCCAGTTTTTCACAAGGTAAAAATGTTTATGAGGAAAACAATTTAAATTAATGACAATCTGTTTTAGATTGTTATTCAAGCTGAATTCCTTCGTTATGAAAATAAAAAGAAGGCGAATCAACGGTCCAGGGAGTCTGATTGTTTGCAAAGAACTAAACGGGAGCAGCATGAAGGAGTTGAAGACGGAGATGGGATGGCGGATTTATGGACACGCACAATTAATATTTCTTTTTTTTTCCTTTTTTCTTTTTTTTTTAACCTAAACAACGTTTCAGAACAACAGTAGTCATCTCCAGTGAGTCGTTGTGGTCAGCTGTTGAGGAGTGGTCACTGTGATGAAGGTGAAAGGTAAAGGAGCTCCAGCAGTTCTAAAAAAAAAAAATCTAAATCAATTTCTACTGGCTCAAGTAACAGTTAGGAAAAGTCACTCAGTCCTCATGTATGAGAGGTGTATTCATGGTAGCCTTTTCATACAGTTGAGGACAGTGAAAGCCTTATTTCCTGGTTGAGATGACGACTGACCGAGCTGTTATACATGCAAATCCAGGTAGGACAGTTCCATGTCTGGTGTCCACCCTGGTCCACATCCTGAACTTTTCTCAGGTGTCATATAAGCAGTGCATGTCCTTAAATGTGATTCCATTGTCTGGGTCCAATGGAGCAGTTTCAGGCATTTCCCTATTGAGATCCTCTTGTCTGTGAGAGTGAAAGATATGTTGTAGATCCCCGCTCAAAATGCACTGCTCTTGAAAGTCATGTGCACAGCGGAGAAAACAAACAGCTGAGGTTGTGTGCTGGAGGTGCAAGAGCTGAGTTTAAAACTGCACCTTGGACGGTCTCACAAGGAATAAAACACTCATCTAAATTACATACATCATGCTTCACCTAAAAACACACAAAACCAAACCAAAAAGCCGCTTATGTTTAAAATAATATTCCAGTTGTTCCGCATAATTGCGCAGACCAGTGTGTCTGGTCTACAACACCATATAAGAGTCACAATACGAACTTTCAGAGGGTGTTGTGATGTGCTGGGGTCCCACTCGAGCAGGCTGCTTTCCCCCCTTATCACCCACACATGAAGGACAATCTCAGGGGGAAGAGGTCCGTCTTAGCTCCGGCCAAGTAAGGCATGTGAGAAATCTTGCTTTAAAGATGGTTCAGTGTTTGTGAGTAGCATCAGTCTGTCATGCTCTCAGACAGAAAACTCAGGGCCCCCAAGGCGACCATGGGTCAACAACAACAGGCGCCGCAGACGCAGGCCTGTGAATGGATTGCACCACAGGAGGGAGGGTGGACCACCAAATACAGCTTTCATTCCGTCCCATCTCATGCGACGTTCCCATGTGGGCTTCTCATTCTTAAGACGTTCAATCTCCTGCAACACATTCAAATTCTTCTGTAAATCACAAACTCCTCATGAAGTTGTCTGTTTGCTTTTGGTAATTAGCATTCTAAGATACACAATGAAAATTGTATCAAAACCGAGAGAAAGAGACAGCTCGCTGGCCAAATCTGGATCCCAACAGAGAGCCAGGTGGCCTGCCAACCATTTTTTGATTAACAATGAAAGTAAAACTGATCCACTGATTCACTGATACTGGGGATTTTTTTTTGTTCGTTTACACTGATTAGGCAAGACTGTAGAGAGGGACAGATATACCCATTTTAACTCTGATGCCCAGGATACCTCTGATCTCATAAATGAATATTTCACTGATAAAAGCTCAAACATGCTTTCATTTTTTTACCTTGTTAAAAGCAGTTTATATTTATGAATCATGCCGGCATTCAAGTGACTGCTTGATTGAAGAGCTTCCAGCCATGTTTAATGATTCATGTTGTATAAAGTCTTTTAAATGTAACCAGACATTTACAACTTAAATGCAGGTGCAGCTGTTAAATGCAGTAAAATGTCTGATGATCTCATTAAAAGGCCTCTTGTCACAATCTAATTGTGATTATTTATCATGATAGCTTTTACGACAAAGTTGGAAGCTACTGAACAGTACAACAGAATAAACTGACCCATTTGAAAATATATGTCATAACATGTATCCTTTACATACAGAGTCTTTTTCAAATGCCTTTGTTTGAGTTGTTGGTTCTGGCCATGTTGCCTCTAGTTACATGGATGCAGCTGATTCTTTCACTACTTACTTTCTTGCATACTGCTCTGGGTGCTTTTTGGATGGGGTTAAACAGGTCTGCCTTTTATGTATATATGTATGAATATGTAAATCAGAGGAACAAAGCTACTAGGACGCGCTGAAATACTGACCGTCTCATCATTGCAGATAGAGTGGATCTGCGTACCAAACATTACGGCTGTGAAAGTGAGGAAGAGGATGGCTTCAAGACAGAGGAAGATCAGCAGTAGCACAGACACCCCTGGGGAGAAGTCACTGCATTCTGGTCACAGAAAGAGAAAAAGAAAAGTGGAGTTTTATTTTGCACTGAACTTCTACAATGTCAAATAAAAAGAACTAAAGTAAGAACACATTTGGATTTCAAAGGCTGGTATTTCTTCTCTTCAAGAGTCTAAAAGCAAAAAAAGACAACTGAATCAAATCTTGCTGATGTCAATGTTTAGGGTCATGCTGACCTACTGTAGGACAGCATGAGTACACAATAACTCTAATGCATCACACCCAAAAACTGTTCATTTGAACCATTCAAATTAGCTTGAAAACTTCACCTTTACCTTAAAAACATCTTTATACAAAATAGTAGCCACAAAGGATATATAGACTCCTGTTTTACACCTGTCACAGTAGCCTGATGATACACGTTAGCATGGAAAATAAAATAAAATACAATAAAATAAATAAATAAATTTAAAAAAAAGCCCTTGTAGAGTATCATCTTGAACAAAGCAGGAGAAGCTGTAATTCTGAGAATTAAATAATATCCTGGCCAAGTTCTACAAAGAGACCCACAAGGGAGGAGAAAAATATCACTGGCAGCTCTGTAATGATTATGCAGCAAAATGATCTCTGCAAAACAGCTTTTCCTGCAACAGGATAACTATGTATGTTCTTTTTCCACACTGTCTGCCTTTCAGTCTCTTAGCAGATTCATTCTCTTGTATAAATAGCAGCATTTCTGACTCATGAACTGTATCTGACTTCATCTGACATTCTGTTTTTGTATTTCTGACTCAACGTTTCAACACAGAAAGGCCTTACCGTTCCACTGGACTTTAATACAGGTGAAGAAGTGCATACCACTGAGGCCCAGAGCATGGGCAGAAATCAAGGCTATGTACATCTGCAGAAAGAGACAGAAATGAATGGATAGAGATAATGGGAAAATGTGATTGAGAGAACGGCAAAAAGAGAAGCCAGTCGTATCTTAACCCGCTTAACACTTTACCAATGCTGTGTTAATTTAAGGGACGTGTTAATGTGTTAACGCTCATTTCACATTTGTTATAAAGCTCCAAAATCTTTCTGTCTGCAGTTAAAAAAATGCATGTATTGTGCTTTTTTTGCAATAAAGATTTTTTACTGTTAACCTCTATCTATCTATGACAATCTGAGAGAAAAGCAAACTAAAAAATGTCATCACACAGGTGACCTTGCACTGCTCAGCAATATGTGACAGTTTTATGTTTCTGGAAAAAAATATTTCCAGTCAGCATATGAAGCAATAGAAAAGTGCTGATGTGTCATAAGAGTCATGAATGACTGCAAGAGTTCATTTCATGTCTGCCTGTGTGTAGTCATGTGGTGTGTACAACATCAGTGCTGAGCTGTGAAAATGAGCTGGTTATTTCAGCATAAAATACTACAGGGACAATTTTCAACAATTTTTCCATTTTAGCCTGTTATGAAGTCATGTCATTTAAGTCATTTATGAACATGTTATTAAAACGTGTGGAAAAAAGACCAGAGTCAAAAATTATGCTGCTTTAAAAACTTGAGAGAGACCACGTAGCTGTTGTTAATTCATCTATTGTAATGAATATCATGTTATTCAAAAGAATGTGTCTGTAAAATGTTCATTTCCAATCTCGATCAGACTCCTTGTTGAAAAGAAATGGACTTCTCCATCAGTACTCGTGCTGACTTACAGTGAAAAGCACGAAGAATCTCTGATTCTTTTCACCCACGCAGTTATTGACCCAGGGACAGTGGTGATCCATCTTCCTGATGCATCTTTTACAAATACTGCAGGCAGGAGAGAGAGAGGATGTCAGCACACTTACTCATTTCATGTCATCCACTTAACTGCTCCTGTTTACGTCAAATACGCACATACAAATGCTTTTAAAAGTACAGTTTGAATACTACAAGGTGGATATAGGAACGTGTCTCAATTTAATTTGGAGTACACACCACAACACAACATTTGGACTGACCTGCAATGATGTGCCCTCTCAGGCTTGATGCTGCAGCACTTGGGACACTTGTAGATGACCTCCCCAGGCTTCAGCTGGAGGCTCTCCATGTACTCCTTGGTTGCATTGCCCTTGGGAACTGCACCCTGAGGAGAACAGAAGACATATAATGACAAAGTTATAAATGTCCACATTCGTGCTGTGTGGCTTTGTGAATGTTGCAATATAACATTTTTTAATCTTATATTTTCAATATCTAGGCTGGTTTCTTTGAGGGTTTAAAGATTAGATGTTTGATTATGACTGAATTTGAAGTAAACATTGACTCTTGTTATTTCTTAAGCCTGAAAATGCAGGCTGTTATATATTTTAACTAAAACTATCTGTATAGTATGGAAGCATAATGCATATCTGTTACCTGACTGAACTACAATTGGATGTTACTGAATGTAAGTGCAAGAATAAACTTAAGATCTTTTCTTTCAGTAAAACTCCAAGTTTGACACACTACTGTGTAACCTTCTGTGTACTATTTTGAGCTTTTAAAATGGAGCAATTCCTGGCTGTGCTGTGGAGCTACAAAGCATCAGAGGAGCTGTCATCACACATCTACTTCCTTTGAGTAAGAGCGAGCAGACATTGCAGCATCGGAACTGACAGAATTTTGACCCATAACCACCTGGAGGTTGAATTGGACCTTAATTCACCAAGAGCAGTCACAAAGTATCAGAGACCCACTGTAGTAGTCGTGTTGCACTTAAGTATGATGGTGTCATTGAACACTGCAGTATGACAAGGCATAATAAATTATCATTTGATTAGAAATATAAAAGGACTATATATAATTAGCTAAGCATTATTAAAAAAAGGGCTTTCAATGGAACTAACAATGTCAGGTTAATTGAGCTTCTGAGAAAAAGATGAATTTTGACCCAAAAAATGTCAATAATTGTTTTTTGTGTACGTGATCTTTGAACAGAACAGTATTAATAGCTGTACACATGTGCTGAATATCTGATAAATTTGATCAAACAAAGAATCTCTACCCAGAAACCCCAACATTATTCTTAGATTATCAAATTAAAGAGTTGTAACAGAGAACATTCTAACCTGGACAATTTAGTAGGCTGGTAAACTACATTAAAAAAACAACTAAAAAAACAACAACACACCGACATTTTGTTTCAACTGTCAGTATAACATTAATTATGTATTAGTCCACATTAATGGTATCCTTTTCTCCCTTTCTTAATGTGCATCCTCAACATGCCCATTCTTTCTCTACATAATATTCTTACCGGGTCAGTCAACATCGTGCGCAGATGTGAGGCCAACGCGAGTACAGCCAGGGAGTTAAAGGTGGCCCCGTTTAGCAGTGAGTACCAGAAGTTCTTGCTTGGCAGCAGCATGACAAAGTTCACCACAAATTCAGCGTACAGCACCAGGAACCAGGTCATGGTCGCACACACCATCCCACAGCTGTCCTGAATAAACCATAGTGTGCGGTTTCCTGCTGTGTGGCCGGCGTGGGGACCCCCGACTATCACTCCTGCTGCCAGGCTCCCTGACTCAACATCTGGCCCGGCCGACAGCAGCGGGTGGTGCTGCTCCATGTCTCGCAGTCGGTGGTTCGAAGACTGCATCCTGCCCTAGAGAGAGGGAAAATTTTCAAAATAGACTTTAATTAGAGCTACTACCTCTGTGTTTCTACTGACAAAAGACAAGTTATATGCAGTAGGTGTTGCCTTAAGCACATTTTTACAACTACTGATTAATGTCAGGCTAGGAAAAACTATATCCATGAGATATGATGACTATAATTAAAGCAATACTGATCATTGGAATATTTTGTCCTGGTGTTAAAAGACAAGATGTAGGTTAAACAGATTCTTTAAAAAAATCATACAAGCACCTTGAATATATAATTTCTTATTTTTAATTTTTAAACATCTTATAACAATTCGGTTGATGGCTGTTAAAGCATCTTGACTAAACTGAAAAACGCAATGGAGTCCCAAATAACATAACCATCTTCACAGCGCACTGCTTGGGGCACAAAAAATTTATGAACAAGGGTGAATAAACCTTGGACTCAACTCTTCGAGTTTAGGGCCCTTTGAGCCACACAGCTGCTGTTACTGCTGCTGTTAAGAGACATGAGTCATTGGAGTTTCTTTCTCTGTATTCATGTCAAGGTCACAAGAGAATGTTCAGGACCAGCCCAAGAGACGGTGTCAGTAACTTTTAGATAAATCAATGGCTGTGCTGCAAGACTGAGGAATATAGGCTTATAATAATCTCTAGACCCATTTTCCTCCAGCAGGAAGAATTCAATGTGACTCACAAGGCCTGTGAGCGAGCCTGAATAGTCTTCGTAATCAGTGATTTTAGGTTCTTTGATTTGATAAAAAATATAACAAATTACTACTTGGATTAGCAAAAGGTCAGACAAGAAAAGTCCATCTCTCCATGCATGTCCACATATTCATGCAGCAACATTTTGTAAAATTGAAAATAAAAAATTCTGAAGCCTGCCAGTTTATATACAAGGAAGTTTATTGGTCATTATACAACAGGTTGTATAATGAAATTAAAATGTGGTTCCCTCTTGATTGATTAGTTGATTGCATAAAAAATAAAATAAAATTATTAAACATGGAGGAGTGCACATGGTGAATTAAGTAGTCCCACAGCCTGAGGGAAGAAGCTGCTCTGAAGTCTGGTGGTACGGCAGCAGATACTTCTGTATCTTTTGCCTGACGGTAGCAGGGTGAACAGGCTGTGGCTGGGTGGGTGCTGTCTTTTAGTATCCTTTTGGCTCTGCGCAGGCACCTCACCTCCCCGATATCACTGATGCTAGGTAGACGGGTACCAATGATGTTTTGGGCAGTTTTAATCACTTGTTGCAGAGTCTTCCTGTCCTGGGCCGTGCACATCCTATGCCAGTTTGTGATATTTCCAGTCAGGATGCTTTCAATCGCCCCTTTGTAAAAGTTAACAAGAACATGGCATGGAAATTTTGCTTTCTTAAGTTTCCTTAAGAAATACAGCCGTTTCTGAGCTTTTTTAACCAGGGCAGAGATATATGAAGTCCATGACAGGTTCTCTGTTATGTTGATTCCCAGGAACT
>JAPZDY010000001.1:7446755-7462756 GCA_029783645.1 Ctenochaetus hawaiiensis
TCTATCTATCTATCTATCTATCTATCTATCTATCTATCTATCTATCTATCTATCTATCTATCTATCTATCTACATATGTTTAGACCCATCTTACAAACACATCCATGTATGTTATTATCTACACTACAGGTTCTGCTGGTAAACATCAACAGTTTTCACCATTTAACAAATACATTGGTTGAAATGTTGCTACAATGTGATTCCTATTGAAAAATGTGCTGTAATTACTCAGAGCTCAACAGTTATACATCAAATGAGCTCTGAATTGACCCCTAACGATCAACTCCCCCATCTTTGAGGAGCTTCTCAAATAATTATATGTGATAAATGGAGCCCTGGCATTTGAAGGCCGTTTAGTCTTATAGTAACAGGTTGAGGTAATGTCTGATAATCTCCGAGGATCAAATCTAATTAAAGCCACCTTTCCTTTAAAAGCGAAAGAAAAGCCTCTGCTCCTTGGAGGAGCAATGGATTTGCAGCACATGACATTTTTCTTTTATTAAAAAACCTGAAGAGTAAAATATTCAAGGGACAGATTAAGATGGCATCCATTTGGGATGTTAAATGTTTATCCAGCAGACTACTTAAATGCTTTTTCCTGTTTTCCACTGTGTTTTTACTCTTATCCTTGGCTGTCTTGGCTGTCTGTGTCTTCTCAGCCTCTCAGGATTAGAAACCTGTGGAGAAACATTAATAGAGCATGGGTGGAAAAAAAGCAGAAAAAGAGAAGCAGAAATGCAAGACGCATCAACTCCTAAAAGCACCGAGGCCACCGAGCCGAGAGTATTTTTTTGGCAGGACATTGACGCATGAAAATCAGTGGCATGCTATGCTCACAACTGATTCACAGCAGGCTGTCTGATATTTTGTTTATCCCTGTTGTCATCTCACGCAGACACTAAGCTTTGCTAACAGTGAGTCATGGAGCTCTTGAAATTCACAGCAGACTTGCATTGTCATCCGCAGTTCCAAAAATATAAAAGTGATTAAATAAACATGGGGAGGAAAGGGAGGGGATTTAAGTAGTGGACAAGATGAACTCTTCTGAAACACTGCACTTTAAAATTTGTCCCCAAAGTTTCGATAGTTGGAAAGTTCATGCAAAAGTCAACTTTGATGCAACTTTGAAACTATTTTGGGCATGTCAAAAATTTTTTGTTTGAATCTCTGTTATGCAAGGTGTTTCTAAAATAGGCACGGCTTCAAAGTTTTAGAATATGTGCCTCATTACAAAGATTGATGCCACACAGGTGAGTGAATTGACTTTTCCCTGCAGCTTTTTTGGATGCGTTTCATTTGAACTTCTGCGTTACAGAGGCATCGATTTGCTTCACCCCGTCGCTTGGAAACAAATGAACCATGCAGACTGGTTCACAGAGAGGCGAGCTACACACTTGGCAGAGACAGACCGCTGCATCATCACCTCATCTGGACGAAGATGGTGGGTTTCCAAGGCTGAGTTGCCATGGAAACCCTCAACGGACTCTCCAGCTCAAACAGCACAGAAGGTTGAGCAGCGTTACAACTCACACGCTCTCCATAACCATTCCCCATTGCACGGCACTGTGAGTGGTGCAAGGCCGGGGGTGAGCGAGGTGGGTGGATGAGCAGTGCTGAAAGGGGGACGAAACCTGTTTCTTCCTCCACATGCAGATGAAATGTGTCAAAAAGACAAAAACTAGACTGAGAAGTGCTGACCTGCTCTAGCTTGCCTCCTTATGTGAGATAAAAATGCTTCACTCATGTCCAAGTGATTTAACGATGCCTCTTTCTGGATAAAACAGTAAAATTATTATTAAACAAAGATATTTTTTGATTATACAGACCTCACCATATCTAACATCAGCAGATTTAATAACTCTATATATAGATGTTCCTTCTCTTTATCTCTCTCCTTATCTTTTGTTTACTCAACTCTCTTACAATTCTGCTCATCAAGGCAGAATAGGGAGCATAAATAATAAGGGTACAAATCATATAATTAGGTGATGTTTAACTAATGCATGACTCATAATGATAAACTGCATGAATAAATCTATCATAAAGTCCTGTTTCTCACCATTAACAAATGATTAAAGCACTGACTCCGAGTAATAAGCTCAAACATAATAAATACTCAGCTAATTAAATTATAATTTAGAATTACTTTGAGATTAAGTGATATATATCACAGAGTAAACTGCATTTCAGTTACATTTTACTTTATTTGTGTGTGTAAATACAAAATGCAGCAGTTGGACAGTTCTGCTTTCCGAGAGGCTCAGTAAGTACATGGTTGAGAAATAGTTTCATGAGACTGGAATCCAGCTAATTTGGTCTCACATAAACTCATTTATGAAGTGCAGTAATTTCTTATTTATTACTTAACAGTTTATTAAGCCTGAACTTATCACATATCATTAGAGTGACTTTATCATTTGTAAATGACATGAAAGAGGAATTTATGATGCATTGCGGGTGATTCTTGCATTAAAACATTGTGCATGTGGCTATCATGACCAGGGTTTATGATTAACAGGAGTGATCACAGGCTAATGGTCTGTCACATCCTAAGTGCAAAAAGATAAATACTTATGCTGAGGATTTGTTCTCCGTAAATACATGTTCTTTATTATGTTTGTTTGTGAATATAATATTTTTTTGTTAAATATAATATGCTGTTTCATAATAACATTTATAGCAACAAATAATTTTGATTTGACCTGTTCCCAGTGCATTATATCACCTCAGTTGTTTAAAATTAGATGGAGGCCCAGATACTAAAACAACAGACGGCTGTTTGTTGGCACTATTGAAAAATAGTGGACCATAGTAACTTTTTATGATTTATCCTTTTAGAGGATGTGTTTTGATAGCAGATGTGCTTTTTTCTCACATAATTCAGCTTGTTTTCACAATGTGCTCACAAACCATCAAAAGCACAAATCAGCAGAGCAGTTTGAGACAGCCTCAGTAAAAACATCAAATTAATAATGAATAAGTTCATGTTTAATAATGAATCAATTCATAAATGTCAGACACAGGGTACAAACCATTTGACAGAGATTATTTCTCATGAGTTATCAGTTTGCCATGAAGGACACTGCTGCGAGCAGGGAAGACACCCAAAGGACAGAGGGGGGAAACCCTGCAGTGCCTTCAGCACCGACATATGCACGCCTACTGAGAGGGCTGATCATCACACACACAAATACACACTGGCGTTTTCTCCAATTCCCCTTGATAAATTTGTTAGTCAGCCCTTGACAATGCTTACAATCTTTATTTGGTCTGATATAAAAAGGTAAATTAACTTCTTTGTAGTGTGTGGAGCAAACCAAGAAGTGAAAAAGAATGAGGTCCGTTAAACAAAATACAGTTAGCAGCTTAAAAAAATGCAACCCTTCACATCCTGTGTGCAATAAGGCCATTTGCAATCAGTTACATAAAAAAGAATCAAGGAAGTCTGTTGAGGGTCAGATCTCTTCACATCTGATGACAGTGATTGTGACATAATAGATTAATGGCAGTTTAACTTGGGTGATCTTTGATTTTTGCCCTGCTGATCAATTGCAAGGCGTTGCAGTAATGCTAACCACTGAGGGGGCAGAGAGCAGGAAGGCTAAATGCAATGAAAGATGTTTTAACGGACGTCTGACTTTAATTTAAATTTTAGTATGTTAAATGTAGACCCAGCAACCAAGGCTGTTATCGCATCAATTGCTGTTTTCAGTGCATCTGAGCCTGAAGTCACAACTGAAGTACATTACTGTAGTTTATTAGCTGTGTTACACCATTTAATTTTTAAACTGTGACATATAAATGTATCACAGAAAAAAAAAGATTTACAGATTATTATGTGATTGTAGTCAGCGGTGCAAATATGTCTTTTGCACCACTGACTGCATCACTATTTATTTTTTTTAATAACATGTGTAAACTTCTTGTTCTGTTTGCGTCTCAGCTAAGATAGTAAACAAATAAGTTTGCTAACTGACCATTGGCAAGCTTGTGAGGGCCGAGAGCTTTGTTTGTAGAGTGACTGTTGGACTGTGCTTTTCAGACTATGGTGAATTAACATGTCTGCTCATATTATCATAAGCAAAGGTAATTTACTGCCCCTAGAACAGGAAGAATAAGTCAAAGATGACTGTTTGAATCATGTGGGAGGGCTTGCCCTTCAACAGGGAGCAGATGGTTATATTTGGGTGTGATGGTGATCTGTAGAGATCTTCTGTATTTATCAAAGATTAAAATACGGTGCAGTCCAGAACCCTGAGGATCCTGCGGCTGAGGATCTGTGCTCTTATCCTTCTCTCCTGAAGTGTGCAGTGGGTAAAGTTTGTCACCTGGAAAGAGGGCAGGAGGAGACAGCAGACAGTTAGTCTATCATAAGGACTCACGTTACTGTTTCATCCATGAAATTACTCTCCCAAGCAAGAAAATGAGTAACAAGGATAACACAGTCTGATAAATGGCTGGGGGGCAGATGTTCTGTTCTGTCAGCTGTGAAGCAGTGCTGCATTAGCAAGACTATGCAAGACTAGCTAATTGACACAACAGCTAAATGACAATGGTAAGCAGCTAGAATCAAGTGACTAGTGCTAAACTACCTCAGCTTTTATATTTACTTTATTTACTTTCAAGTAATCCCATGAAAAGTAACAAAACTTCAAAACTTTCTTGACACTGTCTAACTTCCTCACCTCGTCTGTGCCTATTTCTTCCTCTTAATTGGCATTTAGCTTTTAATAACAGCTGATGTGGTAAGCTAGTCAGTATTTATGTGATCATGATGGAGTAACTGGGATGTCGTACAGTGCCCATGATTATTGTAATGAAGAGACTGGCCACCTAGTAAAACAGTGGGACTTAATTATGTTCTTTAACAGATTGTGGACAACAATATAGCTCTAAGGAAAAGAGGGAGAAGGTAGGTGAGGTTTTGACTACAGAGACAACATCTGTTATTTTGTTCACTGTTGGTTATGGTCTTTTCATGGGCAAAAATATGGAATTTAACTTAACACTCATTAATCATAGTACTAACTTTCGCTTAATATAAAATTTACTCGGTGGTATATCTTATTGGTATGCTTCACTGCTAGTTTGGATTTGGATTAAGTGTGACAGACAATCAGTACCTGGCAGAACTGATATGAAGTGATCATCTTTTACGATGACAGGGAGCCACTGCTCACAGCCCTCTGTGGCACGCTGGCTGCAGAAGTTGTGGAGGTCATTCAACAAAGGGAAATGGCATATGCGACTGAGCTCATAGTGCTGAGGAGGAGCGATCCATAAATCCTTTTCCTGGAAGCTCTGCAGGATTTCTGCGGGTGAGGACCACTGAAACACACACAGGCAGTGCTTAATGGGTGAACAGGTGTGTTTTTTCCCTTTAGTTTGGTTTATTACATGTTACTTAAAACTGCGGTATTCACAATGTGATCTTCCTCTGTGTTATGGAGAAGACATCAGCGAGAGTCACTGTTGTAACTAGAAACAAACACTGAATAGTGTTTATATAAATGACCCATAGAGAAAACCAGTGTAATCTTTGCCAAACATCTGTTTTCTTGGACACTTTACAATTTTTTTAAGTAGTTGCTCACCATCTAAATGTTGAATGATAAAGAATCATTTCACTTCCCAAGTGTTGTTAGTATTCCAAAATCCAGTCACGTTGTTTTACCTGAGGGCCAAAGAATAACCTTGCCAACTACGTTTTTGGAGCCAAAATCAAGTAGAGAAACACAGTGTTTAATTCACAGTGCTCCACTTATCCTAGCATTACATTACAAAATATTAACATTTAATGACCACTAAAGACTGAGACTGAGTCATTTTGGGATAATGATAATCATGAGTTTTTATTTTCAGACTGACTTATATTTACACAAAACCAATTTAAACTAAAATCTGAAAACATGTTTTAAAACTGCCCCCAACTTACTCCCCAAATAAGTATGACTGCTGGGACTGTGATTAGCAGCTACACTCATTATTATTTAATCTATTAATTATTTGATCTGTTAATTGACTGATTGTTGATTTTTCTATAATTTAGAGAAACATTTAGAGAAAAATGCATGTCAGTTTAAGGAAGCTGAAAACTGACATCTTCACATGTTTTTTTTTAAATTAATAAAAAACTCCAATAAAATAATAAATGGGACTGGTAATAAATAGAATTTTTTAAAACATAAACTCATCTACTTGTCAGAGTAGTTCTGGTATTATTCAGGGGATTATCGCATGAAACAGTCAGAAAGCAGAGAATTCACACTATCACCACAGACAATACAGTCAGGTTACAAGAAATAATCATACAAAAAAAATTCACCTCATAACAAGAAGTACATGTCTGCAAGACCGACTGATCCCTTTAATCTGTGACTCTAAAATGTGCAGTTGTAATTGGAAAAAAGTACATTTTATTAGGCACTCGACCTCACATAACTAAGCTCCCCTTGAGTCAGATGGGTTGTGATCATCATTTGCCTCTGGTGTGACTGCAGCTTGTAATCTATGTATATGTGTTTTAAAACTACTTTGATTCACCTGAAAGCGCACTATTTCCTTCTCATCCTGCAGCGTGTGTGGGGTCTCCTGCAGGCAGCAGATAAAGAAAGCTGTGTCATATCTCCTCTCGCTCTTTCGGACTTGAGGTGTCAGCCAGTTGCTCCACTCATGCAAAGCCCAGATGTTGGGCAACACCTCCAGCTCTCTGCACATCCTGATGAAATTGGAGGGGTTCTGGTTTACCAAAGCCCTCCACTTTGACAGTTCATTAATGCACAGTTCGTTTGCTTTGTTAGGTAGCTCTTGAGCAGTGGCATGCCCGGTTTCTATGCTTTTTAATAACCCTCTCTCTTCCCGTTTAGACACAACTAGGAGCACACCAGACTCCTCAAATGTCTCTCTCAAGGCACAGATCCGAAAGGCGACCTCTCCCGGGATGGGAGAGCCCAGTTTCAGTCGGTCTGTGGCGAAGATTGGAGGTCTGGTCTCCAATGGCTGTTTGACCCTCCGCAAACCAAAACTAGGGGAGTTCCTAAAAGACTTAAAAATGTCCAGCCATTCACTCGAAAAGTCCGAGGAGTCCACCATGCCGCCGGGAAACACATATGCATTGGGCATGAATCCACTTTTGCTGCTTCGTTTCAGCAGCAAAACATCATAATCAAAGCAGGACTTGTCCGGCAGGTATGACCGTACATGGCTGCTGCCCAGCGGTGAACCTGGAGCGACAGCCAGCGGTGTCCTTGACGATAGACTGTCGGGGCCGAGCCTTTGGCCGGCGGCTAAAATAAGAGTAGCCGCCTCCTTCCAGTGCTTCAGGTTCGTGTTCATCTTAAATCTACCAGTCTGTTTTTTTCAATTTTCACTCAAAGTTACTGAAAGTTTTGGTCTAGGCTAGTTTCTATCAGATGGCTTGCGACATTTGTTTTGGAGGAAGTGACGTATTCGGTTACGACAGGATCACACCTCTCACGAGCTGCTATCGCCACCTACAGGCTACGTGACCTGAAGCGCTGTAAGGACCATCCTCTTGTGTCATTCACTCACTGAGTTTATGCATTTATTATCTCTCCCCTGAAAACTTTTGATGAAATCGTTACTTTTCACAATATGTTGAGTGAATCAGGAGGGCTGAAAGACCCAACAGCTTGATTTTTGGGACTGGCATCAATCCTAAATTGTACTTTTCTTTTTCAAAGTGCCTGTAAACATTTGAATGTTGGACAATTAAATATCATTACCCATATCACCCACCAACTTTACTTAACTGCCACACTGCTCAAATTTAATAAACAGGTCTAAAAACTTTGTTCCATTTTCTTTATGGTTTATTAACAAAGCCAGTTAAAATGCTTATTTATCTGCATAAATGGGCATGCACTTGAATTTGAGCTTTGATTTGATGTTCATACACAATGTTAAGTATTTAGTATTTATTTTAAATGGGCAATGTGTAATGACGATATGATCGCATTATCAATAAAATCTTTTTATTGTCTTTACCTCTCGCAAAATTCAGTATAATGACCTTTAATCTTGAATACTGTCATCTTTCATTATAATCCTTAGCAAACTGTTGCTCTGACTGGTTAAAGTTTTAAACTATTATTGTTCTCCTGGTAGTTTTATATCTTAAAGGTTACAAATTGCCTCTGTGATTAAAAAGATAGGAGTGTGTTTTATACAGTGTACACAGTTTCAGATTTCTAAATACAGTCTGGCTGATTCTTGCACTCGAACGTATTGACATTTATTCAGGACTGTTTTTCTCCTCTGGTGGCTTTTATGAAGCAGTAAAACTACACAAGCTCACTAAGACTGAATTTGTTGCTGTAAGTGCACTTAGCCAGATCCTAAGCCCCAGTGGACGTGTTTGTAACACAGGGTGACTGAGTTCATATGCCAATGTGTTAGCAGATTACTATGAGCAGGCAAGGCTGTCAGTCTGCGACAACTATTCAAATTCTCTTATAGGCTTCGTTAAAACATGTTCTTAGTACTTCAGCAATGGTGTCAAAAGCAGCAGACAAAAGATGATTTTTAAAAAATGAACACAACTGCTAGATTCTTGTCATCTGACAGTTCCTGCATGTCTTGTGTCTTTTTACTGACAATGTCATCATTGTGTTTAGTGCACGAATACAGATTTAAATCCAAATATCACTTTTAGATTGATAATAAGGTAAATTTTGTCCAGTTAAATCTACATTTTAAAATATTATTGGGTTAATAAATATTGTGCTGTGCAAACCCTTCATTTATTTCTGTATCTGTTAATCACTGAGAATCAACAATAATACACTCTGCATATTTATTAAATACTGAATTAAAACGATATGAAGTTAAACATGAAGCACACTCTGCAGATCAAAGTAGTTTGTTCTAAAATAATCCATGGATCTGCACATTTTGGACAGTACCATTGAGGAGGTGGATGCATGTATGAGAATGATGCAACACAAGAAAGGTCACCTCAGGAAAGCATAGAAAGTACAACATTGCAGTGTAAACTGTGAATTCTGTAACAGAGAAGGAATTTTAAAAGGAAGAGAAGAGAGGGGGGGCAAGTACAAAGGGAATGTAACACACAAAGGTGCACACACATACACACACACACACACACAACGCGCACCCAGAGGGACAGAGAGGGAAGGTGTCATGTATCCTTATCAAAGAGGCTTTGTGAAGTAAGATAGGCTAAGTAAACACAGAGAGGAAGAAGTGTGTGCGAGTTCTCAGTTGAAATTCAAACTGTCCTGAAAGTGTTGACAATGTAAAATAAATAAATAAATAAATAAATAAAAGAAAGGTTGTCTCGTATTAATCAGCAACATTTAGTTTTGTCAGCACAGAAAGCATCTACATGGCATTATTGATCTGTTACAACAGATGGAGTCATTTGTCTCAAAGGCAGTTGGTATTAAAATAATTTTATCTGTAATGACATTATTACATGCTCTTTAAACTACAATTAAACAAGACACCTGTCATAATACTATAGCCACATCCTTACTTTGTTCCCACTCTCAGTTAGTGTTCAGCCACAAAATATATATTTTATTTTTTGTTAAATTTATATGAGTTTTACTTAAAAAATAAGAATATACAAATGTCCTGAACTTCAAAACACTCTAATCCTTCTATACTAGAGTTAAAAATTTCTCTTTTAGTAAACTAGCTACCTCTTCTTTGAGCTCTAGATTTTATTAACTCAGAAGTAAACTATCCTGGGCGCGCTCCGCTTCCCTGTTTTGATCCACCTCCCTTGCTTGCATGTCTGTTCAGGATGTCCAATCAGATCTGGGAACCTCCCACTGGAGGAGTTTGCTCAGTCACAGGGAGCCCTAGTATTTCATTTGCATTAGACATTCCTGCTCTGCTTCATTAACTTGGCTCAGTATCATTTGCGGGTTCACATAAGTGTACCAGAGTGCAAGCAAAGTACACATTGGTGCATGAGGTTTACTGGACATCACTGAGGTGGTTTTCCTCCGAGGCATATGTAAGTAAAAAAAAAATTTTGAAATTTTTATTTGTTTTAGTTTTTTTATAACTTGCCTTGTATGAAGTACAACATTAGCAAAATCGTGTTCAAATGCATTTAAGACTTTATTCATAAACAATATTAGTTGACTCTGTTTTTTTTTTCCTTCTCACTTGTTCAACACTTGAAGGTTAAACCTTATAATGTCAACTGAGTGTGACAAAATCAAATTTTAACTTATATTACCAGGATTCTTGCCTGTAAATGAAGGTATGGTAATACAGATGTATTTACACTGTGAACAGAACAGAAGCATGGGCTTGAAGGTAAAATGCGTGTGTGAAAGTGTCAGCCATTTGTTAAAAAACATGATAAATTGACTTCAGCGAGGTGTGGAAAAATAGACGACTACATTTTGAGGTGAGCACAGGTGCAATAAAGAACTAAATTTTAACTCTTACAAACTCATTTTAAACCACAAGAATGTATCTGTAAGTACTAAGATACCACAGAAATTCCTGAGCACCCATTGCCCCACAATACTACTACTAAAATCTGCAGTGATTGACTGAAAATCTGTATGCGAACAACAGTTTATGCAAGGCTCTTATCTTTTTGGAATTTATTGTGATTTTTACAACCCAAAATTAATGTGGAGGAAGGATGACTTACATAGAACTGAAGAATCTGATGTGATTGTCTGTTTAATCCTAAAAATAACAAACAAACCAGCCCTGATAAAAAATGAAACATATTACTATATGAACTACCCAAACGGAAAAGTTGCAATTCTTACATTCCTAAAAATGCCAGAAAAGTGACAAGGAAAGAGTGAAACAAAAAAAGGTAGCTTGCCCCTGCAGGAGTTAAGACACAATTCAGAAAAAACAGGTAACATTTTCAAAAGTCTGATGAGTAAGATTAAGGTGGATCTATTGTTAGAATACAGCAGAAACGTTTTTCAAGCATTTTAATATGTAATCTGAAAATCAGAGTTATGTTTCCATTGCCTTAGAATGAGCCCTTTATATGTACAGAGGGAGTGGGTCCCTCGCTGGTAGCCCAAAAGAAAAACAACAACAACAACAAAAACAAAACCCAAACATGATCTTGTTTTTAAAGGAAGCTACAGATCTACTTTAAAGTAAGGAAAATAAAAGACTCTGAGCCAATCTCTGAGCCAATCCAATAGACAGTTAAAGCTGTAAGACAGGGCTTCCCAAACTGTTTTAACCTCAGACAGAGATAAATTTGATGTCTTCTTAAGGAACCAAAGTAACAATAATGACAACAAAAAAAACCATCACTTCTCATGACCTCTACAACTTATAAACCACTGATACATACCAGTCATGAACCCAAAATGTGTGTGAAAGTGTTAATTTGGTTTTAAAAGTACAGCAAAGAGTAATGGGAAGGGACGACCCTAGTTCTGTGAGAATGTGCCTGACTCTTTCTTCTATTTTATCATGAAAATTAAATCTTAAAAAAATAAAGTAATTTCATAGATTTAACTGTTATTGTCAACCTAATTAAAGTGAGTGTGTTATTTATTATAAGTCAGCAAGGGTTAACAGTGTCAATACATTTTGATTTAAGCAGAGTTGATTTACTAATGTAAGTCTCCTTGTTTGCCTGAGGCAATGTTTTCTTGTAACCTTGATGATCCTTGACAGAGAAATTAAAGATTATCTTTTTATAGCTCTAATAAAAGATAATGTCCCTGGTGTAAAACTTTTGCATGCTATTGCAGTGCACCAGCAGGCTGAAATGGATGACGACAGCATCAGGAAGCAGTCTCAGAATGGCTCCACCAGCCACAAGGTGGACTTTCAGGTGGAAGACAAACAGCCTAAGAAGGCTACTGTGCTTCAAAAAGAGGTGAGTGTGTGTGTGTGCGTGTGTGTGTTCCTGAGAACAAGATATTCTCACTGAAGGCTTTCTCCATCCCTTCCTTTTTAAATTATTGGGGCTGAAACTTAGTACCAGGCAGTGCCACAACGACTGTGTCTACATATTTAACTCCACCATGATCCACTCAGTATTGCTGTCCAGGCCCCCTAAGCTCCCTAAGCCCTATGGTGAATTTAAAGTACTGAAAGGGTTTCACTGGATCAAAAGTTTATTATGACAATTTTTTCCTGTTGGTTAATAATTAGCACCACCTTACTTTACTGTACATGTATATAATGAAACATATCTGGTTTGCTGGGATGCAATAAATAAGAATCCAAAGTAATAAAATCCACATCATATTTGACCTTGTGGGAGAATGAATTTGGATCCATTCTAAATGGAGAGTCACATGATAGAGCTCATTAAATTTTTTATGCTCAAATAAAAAAACACAAAGAGCAGCCATGCCACTTTGCCCTGTTGAAAGAAAGTCAGTGGGTCACTGAGGTCATTGGGAGATATCCCCAGGGCACAATGAATGTGTGTACCAGATGTAATTGCAAATCATTTGATAGTTCTTCAATGTCAGAAGAAAATGTACTTGTTTAACCCAAGCTGACACTGTGTTTTGCTTCATTGCCTGTTGCTAACTTACAAAGTTACACCAGCCAGAAAGAAGGTCAGCATGTTTGACTAACTGTAACATGAACAAAACCTTAATATGTAACCTCATCTTTGAACTTTGTTGCCTGAGGCCTGCCTGATAGATTTTAATCTACAATGGTGGCCATATCACAATAATAAAAAAAAAATACCATGATCCAACACTGCATTATCAGATTTCACCTTTTGTTTTCACTGATTTGACCACATCAAGTTGGTACAGATTAATATGAAAAGCCTGTCTGAATCAATTCTGGCCACATGATATATTTCAAGTTTGGTCACTCGACTTTGGTTGGTCTACTTCTCAATAAATAGAACTAGATTGTTGAACAGGCCTATATTTTTAAAATACAAAAAGGATGTTTTTAACACAACAGTTAAAATTTCCTTTCAGCAAGTTCTGACAGAATTTTACTGTGGTATTTAGGAAAGTTAAATTGTGAGCTTTGAAATAACACCTCTACCTTTTTTGTTGTGTGTGCTCAGGTTGGTCTGTTCAGTGGCATCTGTCTCATAGTAGGGACAATGATTGGTTCAGGCATCTTCATTTCTCCTAAGTCTGTCCTGATGTATTCTGGAGCTGTGGGACCCTGCCTCCTCATCTGGGCTGCTTCTGGCGTGTTAGCCACTATGGGTGAGAACCGCATCCTAACCAGTATTATACTTAAATCAGTACCGTTTCCCTATCTCTCTATTTGCAATAAATTTCTTTTTCTGTAAAGAGACATGTTCTGATTCACAAACATTACAATACACTGAACCAGGACACAAAAATACAGCAGGTCCATTAATGTAAAATAAGTTTTTGTGATCTTTAAGGTTAGTTTAACCCAATATCCATTCAAGCATCAGCGTACTATTAAGGCTTTTTCACTGGCACTTTTGGCCGGACAGAGCCACAGCCGAGAGGAACCTTCTCTGAATGGGACAAAAGCGAGTGTCCAATCAAGTTACGGTGACGCCCGGTGGCTTCATTAAAATTATAACTGCTGCCAAAGTTTTCAATCCAGTACAGATAAGCCACGCTCCAAATGATGTTTTTATCAACATTTATTATCTCCCACCTGTAAAAACTAAACAAAGCAATCAATGCAAACACAAGTAGGCTTTTTATCAGCACTATATAAATGACAAACTTTAATCAAAACATCCTCACGAAACAAAACACACACTGTGTGCACCTTCTGACCAAAGTTTATGTGATTTTTACAGCCCTTTACTTGGGTCTTATTGTTTTCTGTGGCTCAGGGCACCACATGTCTCTAAACTGATCACCTGGCTACTGCTACCGGCATGCGCTATTCAGCAATACCCACGCAAAACACCAGGTGGCACCAACACACCACTGCACTCATTTTCTGCAAAAGCTGCAAAAATGTTTGATAGGCTCAATTTTCTTGAGCCCTTGTTGCCCATTTTCCTGCAGTAAGTGGTGGTTGCTGATCAAAATCAAAATGACAGCGTGATGAAAGATGGCAGAAACTACTGCACAGTGCAGGCCTAGGCTTAACAGTAAAGAGCAGAGATGAAGACGCTTCTTTTAAACGTAGGTGTAGTTCTCTGGGATTTTTTCCCAAGTGAGGAAATAAAATGGGCCTTTCTGAAGTCTGCATCTGGTTAAAATTCAGGCTACACACATTTTTACGAACGCTTTAAGATCTGATCATTCCTAAAGTGTGTGTCATGCAAGAGACAATTTAAAAACAAACACAATGGTCAGTCACCATTTTGACATTTAAGGTGGCTTTAACAGTCCACCTTAAAATTGCCGGTAGCTTTTATTGAAGCATTGTGTTTACTGTGTGTGTGCAGACAGCATATGTGGGCTACGGTACTTTCAAAAATGGTACCACATTGATGTGTTGAAACCTCATCTCAAGGCAAGCACGTCATACATACACCCACACAGGGGAAGCCCTGCTGTAATGGAAACACAGACCACTGCCATGCAGGGCCGACTTGCCAAACCATGCCATGCCAAGCCAAGCCACCAATGTGTATGGAAAAACGTTATAATAAGTAATACCGTGATGTTAGTTGTGGACAGTAAGAAGCGTCTTTTCTAAAATGACTCCTGAATCGTTTGAAACCACCAGCAGAAAGAAGCTGTGAACTTAAAAGCTTCGTTCCTACTGTTTTTATACCTGATGTTTGTGTTGTGTGGAAAAATATGAAACAATCAAAACATTAGGATGAAGCCTTGGCTGCATATACCCACTACGTGTGGTTTACACATTGTTTTGAGTTGAAGCAATCAATAATGCAACTTATCATTTTCTCGCAGAACTTTTGTCAGAGCCGTAAGCATTGTTCTTGAGAAAGTGAAAAGCAAATCTGTTGCAAAGTATTAGGAATCAAATTAATCTTTTAAGCTTGTCATTAAACTGTAAAAACAAATGTTTTGGCTGAACAAAAAAGACTTCTGGCTTCTGACAACTTTGGGGTCAGGCTCTGGTCTGGTCTGGTCACTGATGATTGCACTTGCAAATAAAAGCTGCTTCAACCTCTTTTATTACTGTGTAGACAAGGTAAGTTTATGTATGTAGCACCATTTAGACACAAGGCGATTCAAAGTGCTTTACAGGGGCATTGAACTGCATTTAAAATAAGACAATGAGTCTTATGTGGAGGCTCAGATGTCACAGCCATTTAGTTGAAGATGCAATGACTTTCTGCCTAATCTTTAGAATTGTATCTGTGAAAAAAAGGTAAGGTTATTGCATGACTTGGTGGATGGACACCAAGGAGGAACTGATGCTGCTGATGCTGAGGGGTTTGCCAGTCAGTTCACAACGCTCAATAATGTGCATGCAATGCATTATTATTATTATTATTATTATTATTATTATTATTATTATTAGTAGTAGTAGTAGTCGTAGTAGTAGTAGTAGTAGTAGTAGTAGTATAAGTATTAGTATTAGCATTGATTTATTTATTTATTTATTAATAATCTTAGAGATAAAGGAACACTATGCTCACTTTATGCTCACTAAATGCAAAGTCTCGTTTTCCTTCTTAATGTCATAATAAGCCTGGAGTTTGTTTTTTCACCAACAAATGTTTTTCACATTTGTTTTTGTGGTATTGAAACTTTGCTTAAGATTTCTTAGAGAAGCTGCAACTGTTGTATCAAAATAAACAAAATAACCAAACACCCAGATATCTGCAGATCTGCACCAATACAAGCAGAAAACTACAAACAATCTTACTGCAGATTTCACAGTGGCAGTCAGTAAGGTTCTAACACATCAACATTATTTGTTGTCATTATATACAGCATCATGGTAGGCTCTCAAATGTAACTGCCAAACAATAAATAAATTCAATTTAAACTGATCACAAATGATCAGACATTAAACCTGCAGAATGCTAAGGACATCTGTGAATGTTCTCATTCATCCAGGTCATAGTTATTCAGGGCAAATAAATCGAAGGCAACTGGACTTAGTGA
>JAPZDY010000001.1:7467971-7478064 GCA_029783645.1 Ctenochaetus hawaiiensis
AAAGTAATTTGTATTTATTGTAAATGTAAATGGGCAGGGTAAAAAATTTGCGGTAATAACGCGTTAATAACGCGTTAACTCAGGACACTAATGTGATTAATCGCGATTAAAAATTTTAATCGACTGACAGCCCTAATAAATATGCAATCATGAGAAGTGTCTAACAGAGGCCAGTCATTTTTTCTTTACACGTGAATAAATTGTGTGTGCTTTTTGGTTTATTCCAGAGAATTGTGCATAAAACAGCAGTATAAGCTCAGTATTCATCTATTTGGCTGGGTTTTTTCTGATGGATTTGTTTGTGCCTCCTCAGACTTTTGGAGACAGAGTCCTTCACCCCGTGTCGTGGCTCGTTCCTCTCTTTGTTGTCTTCTCCACGTTTGGCGCTGCCAATGGAAGCTGCTTCACTGCTGGCAGGTACTGTCACATTATATGTGAAGCGCTGAAGCAACTGGATACGTTTTTCTGCCTGCATGTGTAAAACTGTGCGGTGTGCATATTTGTTTGTTTGAGGAGGAAGGTACAAATAAACAAAGTTGGAAAGTGAGAGCTAGAATGTCGATGCATGTTAGATGTGGAAAGACTCTGACAGACACGAGGAGAGAAAAAGAAATGGAGCTCAAGAAAGTACAGTGGAAGAATACTCAAAAAACTCCAAACCTATATCTGTCTTCTTCTTCCTTCAGACTGGCCTATGTGTCTGGCAGAGAGGGTCACATGGTGAAAATCTTATCCTATATTAGTTTGAAGCGCTATACTCCAGCCCCTGCTCTCATTTTTAACGTGAGTCCTGCATTTTTAATGAGTGTCCTTGGACACTTCCACAACACAATGTTGACATTGGTGATTCATTTGTTAATTACAGTTCATGATCACTTGTGTAGTTTTAACAACATATGATTCTAATATACATGATAAAGTTGTATTAATATAGAAATATTTAAGATAGCATATGCAAGCTCAGATAGATTAGCTAAGCAACATGCTCTTTCCTTTCAGGTTAACAAAGTATGTCACTTTTTTTTTTTCTCTGTTTTTTAGGGTATTTTTGCCATTTTCTACATTATCCCTGCAGACATCAACACCCTCATTAACTACTTCAGCTTTGCTCAGTGGGCGTTTTATGGTCTGACAGCGCTGGCTCTCATAGTGATGCGCTTCACCAGGAAGGAGTTCGACAGACCCGTGAGGGTGAGGCCTGCTGACAGAGGAGTTTACAGTTCAGTCTTTGTGGAGGCAGCCAACTCCTTTATACAGATATGTTATGTTCATCTGAAAGTGCAATCCATATCTATACACACATTCAGACTATAGCAAAGCTGACAGTTTCTGGTGCTGTGTTACAGAGAACGTGAAAGTGTTAGAGGACTGATTAGAGGACAGATTGATACTGTTAGCTGGAAGGACTTAACCAAATTTAAATTGCCTATCGAAACCCCAATGTAGTCCTTATTTTTAAGATTTAACATTTTACTCAACAAACTGTCCTTTATTTGTATCGCTTGCACGTAGTTAATCAGAATTTACGAAAACAACCAAAAAGCAAAACAAACAAACAAACAATATCCAACAGCAACTCACTGGACTCATAGCCTTTGTGTTTGAATTCACAGTCATAGTGAAACTGCCCATTTGAAGCTCCATTTGCATTGAGGAAAAAAAAAGGAAAATACCTACATAAAATAACCATGCAATTATCTGACAATATTTCATACCTTCACTTGGTGTAAATTTTGGTGTAAATACTAAAAAGCTAACCTTGTGAAATTGTGTGCTTTGGTCCTTAAAGGTGCCGATTGTCATAGCAGGTATAGTGGTCCTGGTGTCCATCTACTTAGTCCTGGCTCCAATCATTGATAAGCCTGAGCTGGAGTACCTCTACTGCACGGTCTTTATTTTCGGTGGACTTCTCCTCTACTACCCTTTCATCTACAGGAAGTTCAACTGGACACGCAAAATCATGAGTACGTTTCACTAAAATCCAGGATCTAAATTCAGATTACAAAGTGTTCATTTTGGTCTCAGACAATGGTAGAAAATAACATGGAACTACATTTTCCCAAAAGGTAGAAAAGAAACAAGTGAAGCTCAGTGTTGTGTTGCGCTAACCTCATGCTGAACCTCACTGAACAGCAATGATGTGATCTTTTGTCCTTTGTGTAGGACCCATCACCAAACATCTCCAGCTGCTGATGGAAGTAGTTCCTCCTGAGAAAAGTGAATGAGAGGGGACAGAACTGACAACCAGGTCAACTCCTCCAGCTCGATACGAAACACACTGAACCTAGTTTTGGAAACAAGGGGGCCAGAAATTTGGTGCCCACAAAGGGTCTGAGCCAAACACTTGAGCTCACTTGCTTTAAACAGCAGCATGGACAGCAGGATTCAGGTGGGATTTTATTTAAAGATATATAATATTATTAATGATTATAACCAGTATTGAAAGCTTTAAGAAATCATGTTAGACATTTCTTCGTGTAGGTAATGTGCAATAATGATTTAACTGGGCCAAAGATGATGTGATGTAGGTTGCTGGAGGATTTAGCTATACGTGAGTCTGCTCATGAGCAAAGGGAATAGATTGTGGAAAACAACATAGAGGCTCAGTAGGTCAAGCAACAAGATGTGAAAACATGTTTACTTATTTTGCTCCAGAGGTTGTAAACATTAAAGTTTTTTTAATGATGTTTGCATATTGTTTAATTATGCTCTAACTCTTGTCTTGTATGCCTGAATGTACTGGAACAGGGCTGCATTGTAGTTGCTGAATGACATTAAATGTATGAATCTTTTTGAGCATAAAATGCACATAAAAAAATGAACAAATTTATGATTAAACAATATCCCTACTGTGTCTCTCTGCTCTGACTTACAATCTGCATTATGTCAGATTTACATGAGGGAATTAGCAGAGGTGCAATGATATCACACAGTCTCATTGCCTTGTAAATTTATGTTAGAGACTTGACTGGCATGTGCCCTTTTCATACACAAAATAAGATAATCATTTACTGTTCTCCCAAAGGGGACATTCTGGTCTCACAGTAACTAAAAAAAATATTATTATTATTTGTCAGTAAATAAAAAGATTAAATAAAAAGTTTTACAGATTAATACCAAGTACTAATACTAAAAAAAACACAACAGCAGAGCAAGTAAAGTTTCAACAACTAGTATTATACTAATAGTGCAATACCCTCCTCAGCAAGTTAACATGATGATGACATTATTAGCAAGCAAGCAGGTATGAACAATGTAATATATTATCAGCAGACATAACAGTCTTTACCAGGAGGTCAATGAGGACATGCAGCAACAGTAGAGGAGGGTTCCTCTTCTCACAGCATGGTCAAGAAATGTGCTGCTGAATTTAACTCGGCAGACAAAGAGATGACTGGTTGAAGGTTGGATATTATGAATTTCACCAAAGCCATATTTCCACAAGAAAAGTATAAGATATTTGTATTTTTTGTCACTTCTTTTTATGTCAGTTCATGAATTTGTGGGCTATGTGTCATGCTCAAAGCAAGCAACTTGAGATATTTATGGAAGAAAAAGGGCTTGGTGATTATGTTTGTAACCATAGTTGTGGGTAAGTGCCATAATATGAGTGATTTGATTGTCTCAAGATCAAAGTTATCCACCAGATGTCACTACAGCACCGTTAAATACAACTGCAAAGTCACTGAGAGTTTTCGTTGTTAATCCATAGTGTTTTCATTAGTGTTGCAGTCGTTTTGATTGGTATTGATATATAGTGAGTCCCTGGGAATCTAAGGGGATCATTTGAGCGGGTCCCATAAAAGTAATTGTGCGGGTAATTATTTATGTAGGTTAAATAACTTATTTAAAAAAGCAAATAAATTCCTAAATTTAGAACTTTATTAACTATGGAGTTGCATCACCATTAGGAGACTCCGATAGAGACTTAAAGCAGTCTCTTTTTAATAATTCATTTATTTATTCATTTGTTTATTGTGCACCACAGTTACAGGATGTAACAGACAGACACTGGCAAAAAGACACTGGGATAATATTACAGTGAGGAATTCTATGTATTGGGTAATCCTAATGTGATTTTTATGATATCTGGCAAGCTATCTGAAAATCCAGGTGACAAGAAGTGCTGGTGGTTTTACTTAATGAGAGAAGCTGAAACCTGAGACAGAGCAGTTGGTAAACAAGTTTTTGCTCTTGATTTTTAGCAGTATCATTGCATACAGAACAATAAAGAAGCCATAACAAAGCAGGCTGAAGACTTAACAATAAGGACCCATCAAATTCTGTCCTTGTTTAGGGCCCCAAAATGTTCAGATCCAGCCCTGCTTACAGTTACAACTGTGCAGAGGAGGGGAGACTCCGTGGACCTGCAGCTTTACTTATTCCTACTGAGAAAATTTATTGTTTTTACATCAAAGATGACAAGGAAAGGCATTCAAATGATATACCCTGTGTAAAGTAAAGTGTAGCGCTGAATTGGGAAAGATTAACGTTTGTCAAATGTTCGTATTTTCGGTCAAATTTGACGATCGACCCTCAAAATTCTGAGACAGGTACAGCCCTAGTTAATTCATTTTGACAGAGTTATGTGTAAAACATTCAAATGGAAATAGTAGTCCTTTGTATGTCCATGGTTTCAACACACACCATCATTGTAAGCATCATCTGTCATCATCAGTATGAGTGAACATAACATCGATCAGAGTTAATCATTCTTGACAGACGCCACATCTGTTTTATAGCCTATTAAATCTGTGCAAGGATGATTGATCTTGTTCTAGCATAAATTGCATATAGTGATAATTGAGAGTATGTTCACGCAATCTCTTATTCGTCATCGAGTTTTTTGTTGATGTTATTGTCTATCATGTCGACGAATTCAAACACTGATTTTTCGCTCAGAATATAACATTTGAAAATAGAGTGCATGAAAACTAGGGAATGTGTCTGTGACTGTATTTAACACATAGAATAAAAAGTGCAGACATCTTAATTGGTCTTTGTGCATTCTTGTAGCGCGCAATCTATTACACAGTCAAATTAGGATTTCCTATGTGCAGTCCCCGGTGCATGAGTGGAGGTTTCCTACCGGAGGTGGCAGTAAATCTGTGCTTGCTGTGATGAACGAAAGGACATGCAGAGAAGCTGCTCAGTAACTTCTGCCACTTTAGACTGGAAGTGTCTCAGAAGCAGTTGGTTGTGTAGCCTGTTGCATTTACTTTTGTTAGGGGGTTTTAGTCAAGGGATGCTGCTGTCCTGCAAATTCAATCTCACAAGTCCAAATAAAGACCGAATTAATGTTTACAAAACACAGGGCTATCCTGACAACTGCCTACCAAAAGTTGAAGTCATGATTTGCAGTACAGAGCAGTAACATAACATAAACGCTCTGGCTTACATCATATCTTCTCCTCCTATATTTTTTGGCTTTTTTAAAATTTAGAGAGAAGAGCAGTTACATTCTGTTTCATCACTCTTTAATGGGCATTGGGTCCCAGGATGAAAGAACAACATTTTTCATTTGAGTCCTGAGAAGAAAAAGTAAAACCACTATGAATTTACACACACACGCACACACACACACACACACTCACACACAAAAAGGTTTTGTCTTTATGTGGCGTTGGTGCTTTGGAGATGATGTAAGACAACTCCTCAGTCAGTGACAGTGGAGGTGAGGGATGCGATGGCGTTATCGAATGGCTGAGAGGTATTTGTTATCTGCGGTTGGAGAATGTGGTCATTCATGTACAGAGATCCATGCTAAACTTACTATGCTAATCTAAAACTGTGGATCTGCTCTGAGTGTGTGTATTTTAATAAATGCTAAGTATTGTCGACAATATGCAGCATTATTTATTCTGCAGCCTAAGAGGGGGAAGTCAACTTTATGACCTGTCCAAAGCTGTCCAATTTTCATGACATTTAATTCTGTTGGTTTGGATCTGTGGTAGAAATACTAAAATAACAATGCAAAAACACCCACTTAAGTAAATGTTGCACCCTGCCCCCCTAGACATTACAACCAAAATTATTTTTTGAGAAACAAGGAAGTAAACAAAAACACTCAGTACCTATAATGCTCAGGTTAATGCTGAATGGTTGCAATCCATTCATATTCACATGCTCCCACATACATTTTTTCAGCTGTGTATCTTCATTTCAAAATTTTCCTCAAAAGAGACACTGTAAACTGGTCATGCAAACTGGCTGCAATATCATCAAAAGCAGTTGTGTTTTCTGTTTATTACCAGATCTTTCATGTCCTAATCAACCTTTGCATTAGAGCACTGCCAAATTGATTGAACATTAATATGCGAAATATTCTGATGACAGTAAATGCACACTTGCAAGAGCACAAATGTTCTGTGCATATGTATGCAGCTTCACTTGCATGGACACACACACACGCACACACGCAAGTACAGTACACTAAAATATCATCTCATTAATGGATAGACAGCTCTGATGAGAACTCATCTGCATATCATTAACATCACATTTCTGCACTTTTCCAATCAGTAACTGAATTAGCATTTGGATTAGAACCTCACAATCATTCGGCGACCTTTCCAAAAACTGCATTATAATGTGCCACTAATGAAAATATGCTACAAATGAAGTCTGTGCTTGTTCTGATTGTTTTTAGAGTATCAGAAATGATGCTTCAAGATCTCAGAGAGGGGAAAGTACTTGCTGCTGATTTCAATCTGCAAAACTTTTCTTTTTTTTCCATTTCCTCAGCTAACTCAGGTTCTGTCTGATATTTGACTTCATTTATTCACTGTTTGCTCCACTATCACAAGTATTTTGTGGTTTTAAATTAGACTTAATGGTAAGAAGTGCCTGTAATTTGAGAGTAAATGTACTGAGCTCATTGATTTCTCTCCTGATGGCAGAGAAAATTAAGTGCAAAATAACATGTTTTGAGGAGCCCAAACACAGGTGTGAAAGAGAACCAAGTGTCACTTCAACATTTAGCAGAGGAGTCTATTTTGTCAACATGACCTGTTTTCCACCATCGGAGGGCACACTTGAATAAGCAGTGGCAGTGAAGTGAGCCAGAGCCATTTCATGTACACTGTGATCCTTTTACAGTAGAGGACCCACATCCCTTCTTCCCTGACGCATTCCCCCAGATTTGTGGCTCACCCCCACCTGGCAGTGCTCCCAGAAATGTTCTGGCATTGCCTTTCATGAGAAGAACATTATGAAAAAAAAGCTCTTCATTTGAATTATTATGTTTCAAATGACTGTTCTCTCACAAACGACTCATTAATAACTTCGTTTGGCAGACTTTTTCTTCTTATATCTCTTCTTATGTCTGCCTGTTTGTCTCTTTTTTTACAGCTAGAAAATAGACCTGCTGCTGATTTATTGAAAGTGACACTATGTAACTTTCACTGAATAATGCCACTTGGGTAATGGAATAATGTTGTAAAATTTAAGATAACAGTAATGCAGGTATAAAGGAGTCTTAAAGGCAATGAATCAAGAAGGTAATGTCAGTTAAGCAGCAATATCAATCCAAAGTTATCTAGTTAGTTATCTTTCATTGGTCACCCTAAGCCACTGGCCCTAATATACTAAGTTATGCTTTAAGTGTGTTGAATTAAACATTTGTGTGTTTTGTTGCTGATGAATTCCTCTTTTCATTTGCAAGAAGGGGCATGTGCTCTTTTCTGCAGCAAAAATGCACAGCCTCACTCTAGAAGTTGAGCATTTTGTGCAAGAAGCTTCTAAAAAATCCCATGTATTCTCTACTCTTGCAATACTTTACTACAACACTGGGATTACTACAATAATGAAACCTTCATTGCTTACTGATACTGTTAAAAGCTATGTTATCTCTGATGATATTTCTTCTATGATGATGCCTGACATTCTAAAAGAAATAAGCAACTCGCAAAGTAAAGAAGGCACTAAATTTAATTTGAAATACCTTTTATGTGACTGTCTAAACTGCTGGCATTCAAAGCATGGCCGTTTTTCACAAATCCAAACCATTTGGCACCTTGAGTTGCCTTTTTTTCTGTCATTCTATTTCTGATGAACACACACACACATATATAAACAAACACAGCTGCTCTTAAATCTTTAAAATGTGGAAGTGTTTGTTTGCTTCATATTTCAACCTTTTCCAGGTGTGAACAAGCTGCACCCAAGGCTGTGGACACTGCTGATGACAAATTGATAATGACTTGAGGTGACCTCTGGTTTCTCACAAACTCTGATATCTTATGGTAGTTTAGCAATAAAAATGACTTCAGCAATGACTTCTATGTCATTTAGTGTAGAGACAATTGATTAGAAACCTAGATATCACGCTCTATACTGCCGCTCCTTCTCTTCCTTTTTTAGTACGCATTCTGTCTCTTCTTGTACAATCCATCTCTTTGACGACCTTCGTCTTGTTAACCTCTTCCCTGCCTTTCTCTTGTTCACATCCTTTCTCTTTCTGTGTGCACTCTCTCATGCATACTATTCCTCTCTCTCTCTCTTTCTCCTGCCAGGATTTTCTCTGTATTCCCTTTGATCTTCATCCTCCTCCTCCTTCTCTTGCCTTCTCCTCACCCCGTTGAGGTTCCTCACTAACTTTAATTGAGGAACTTAAAGATCAGTGGCTGATGGCATCGTGAACAGTCACTCACAGGTGGAATAGTTCATTTTACTTTGCATATATATACTGTGCGTGTGTGTGTACAAAATATTTAATACAATAGAGGTATTTGCATGTTTGTGTTTATACTTTTCAAATTTGTATGCTTATATATGCACGACCATGTTTGTGTGTGAAAATGTCAGGGATCAGGAGCAGAATTTAAAAAAATCTAAAAAAAGTGGTGCTTGCTAATTGTGTTGCTGTGCATGCTCTGCTCTTGCACTCGCTGTAGTTTCTGGCTGTTTAGCGGCTCTTTGATCAGCAGATAGGGAGATAGTAGTGAGGCTGGATATGCTGGCTTATCCGCCTGATGCATGGGTGGCTCCACTGCACATTCTGCACACAGTGGGAGTGTGGACTGTTGGTGTGTGTGTGTGTGTGTGCATACACGTGAGCAAAGGGAAAAAAGGAGAGGAAGAAGTAAATGGGCAGAGAAAGAAGTGCTTAAGGTGAAAAAGAGGAAAAGGTGAGATAATTATATAGAGAGTCAGTAAGAGTGTTGAGGTGAGAGGGGACATTTTGCCTCGAACAAAGGAGCACAAACAGCTTTTACTGGCTGCCTGGCAGGTTCCTCTCTGATGTTTATCCTGCCTGTGTGTACACCTAAACATTACCACCAGCCTCTGCTGCTTCACAGCCAAGTAATAATCTCTCAGCTTCCCCGTCATAGATGGTGCTTCTCGTCTGTCTGTAAGTATTTGTGCAGCAGAACACACCATATTGATAGAATAGCATTTGCACTTATCATTTCATAGAGTTCATTCAACACACAGCAAGTGCAATAGATTACTCTGCATTGCCGAATGTTTTGCAAAAATGCAGCAAAAAGAATGACATGAGACTGAACTTGAACTGATAATTTAAGACCGGCGGCATCGGCTGTCTTCCATCCCAGATTTTTTTTCTCAGACTAGCAGGGTTGTTATGTAATTTTACAAATATCAGTAAATATCCATAAAAACAAATTCCAAAGTCCAAACAGCCTGCTTATTTGAATCAATAGTACTGTGTTCACCATTGTCGGCCTAATAGGTAATCCTGTTTTTTGATCTACCTTCTCGGAGCAAATCTACAAGCTTTGACATGCTGCTTGTCATCCAGTCAATAATGACCAGCCTGCCTATCAGGGGTTGGCTTTTAAAGATAAGAAAGAGTCTCATTTATGGACAAATGTGTCCATATGGATTTTCCATACAATCCATCTATAGCTTGTTGCAGAGAACCCGCCTCTACTATTAGCATTCATGAATCAACTGTCTTTTATCGACATATGGGGTAATGCAAGTGTAGCTGGGTAATCAGCATGTAAAGCAGAGGCTGGGGTTTGTTACTGTACCTATAAATAAATACATTACTGTTGCGGGATTGTTAGGGAGAGCCAGGACCCAAATGCAGAATCGTTTGAAGCAAAATTTATTTTAACAAAATTCA
>JAPZDY010000001.1:7499782-7511478 GCA_029783645.1 Ctenochaetus hawaiiensis
ATCTCACTGTTAACCATGCCTTGGTTGGTTTTTTTTTTTTTTTTTTGCTTTTGTTGGCTGGATCATATCCCTGCTGCTAAGATGCCTTTTTGAAACACCCAATCCCAGGAATTACAGAACAATATGGAGGAAAGGAAATTACAGTTTTTTTCACTTAATTGCAAGTTCCTGACTACACAAGAGTGACCAGAATAAGAATGAAGAAAGGATGAAGAGAGGAAATTCAATGCTTTATACAAATGTTTGTCCCAGAAGCCAGTTTGAGACTGTACTCTTTACCTCAAAAAAGAAAAAAATCAAAGAGTGATGAGAAGGAGGAAGAGGAGGAGGAAGGGAATGCTACCCTTTGTGTACACTTCTGCTTTGGCGCTGTTAATAGACTGTGCTCTTTACCTCAGATCAGACAGAGCTGCTTTGTACTCTGCACCGAGCATAGACTTTGTGAAGCAAATCGAGCTACCCGGCCTCAGTTTAAGTCAGTGTCTTAACCCCTGGCCGTCCACTACCCCTAATCCTAAACTTTTAGATACACAAAATCCTGTTAGTCATCCACCTCAGGTTATCAGGATATGAAAGCTCAGTCCTCACCCCCCTCTTCCGCCAATTTGCATCCTTCTCTTTTCTTCCACAGGACACTTTTTACTGCTTTGCTAAAGATTGTTCCGAAGGTGCTCCTGCTTGTTGGGGAGACCACTGTGGATGATGAAACTGGGGTGATGCCGTAAGTCCACTGTTATGCCGGTGGGAGTGAACTGGTTGTCTTTGGATTGCACACAGACTTTAGGATGTGACTGATCAAGACTTAATTCATTTGTGGATTTTCTCTGTCTTCCTCTTCTTGTCCCAGTCTTTATCTCTTTATCCTCTTCAGCCCCTCCAAAATGAAGACATGCATGATGTGCTCACATGCATTCTCCTCCCTCTTCATCTCACTTTCTTTTTCCCATGTTTCTTCCTATTGATTGCTCTAATTTTCCTTTTTTCAACCTCACAGCCCCCCTCTTTTCTTGCTGTAGAGGAGGGAGTTGGCGGCTGGGGTGAGCGGAGTGCTTAAAAGTTAAAATCAGCAAATAATTACTTTCCAAATGTTTTCCTGGTGGACTGTAGAAGGAATGAACATGCATAATGAATGAATATTCTGTATCTTAAAGAAAACATTATTTAACCCCTTTTTGCGTTTCACTTACACTTTAGTGTAGAGCTCCTTTCTTTGGTTGTAATGTGGTTCTACAACGGGAAGATGAATGTGGAAATTTCAATACTTTTGTTTCCATTGCTTTATGTTTTGCTTCCCCTTTACGTTTTCTTTTCTTGAGAAAGAATAAACTGGATTAGACAAAATTTGAGCATCTCGAGTGTACTTATTGACATTATTGACGGGAGGATCAAGAACCATTTGGGATATTTAATATTTTTACTTTTTTTGGTCCAGTTTGTTTTTGCAGTTGCAGTCAGCATATGGAAATTTAGAAGTGAGATTGACATATTTTGCAGGTGTTTTTTTTTTTTGGTTTTAACACTGAGTTCATGTGTGCGGTGAGGTTAGTTAAGAGTCAAAACCTTCTTGCAACATGTAACTGGCTCTCTTCCATGTCTGAGCATCCTGCCAATTTTTTTTATAATGATATAAACGACTATTTACTGCTCACAGAGGGCTGCTATAAAGCTACTCTCATTTACTTAACAAATCTGTTTGAGTGTGTTTGTGTGTATGTGTGTTCGTGTAAGAACATGTTTGCTCGCTAATGGAGAATTTTAACTAAAGAGGCTTCTGATGGCAGCGATGAGCCTTGTGGGCTGGCTGCACTAATTAATGTTGTGAAAAAAGAAAACATGTAGCTGTGATCAAAAGGCATCTTCAAACGTTGAAGCTGGCCAACCGCCAGCACGAGCGTAATCTCCCACACTCCTCCTTGCCCAAATTGAGACAAAACTTAAGGAGTTAGCACCTAAACATGAAGTTCTTTCTCCTTCATCAAGGTGGATGAAACCTTGAGCAGCCTTGCAAGGTTACAGACAGCATTTAGTGCTCTTAAATCTTGCCATGTGTCCTTGGTGTAGTTCTGCTCACGTCCCTTGCTCCTCAGCTTTGGTGCTGGACCTCACATTGGGTCATCTGACATGCAGATGGTATCACAGGAGATCTGTGTGACTCTCATTGGTCTTAACCTTAAAAGGAATTTATGTTGATTTTCAGACATTGACCCCCGTGTATTTCTGTTGAAGACTGTAAATGCTTTTTTTGATTTACATTCTTTCAAATTTGGCTGAGGTATGTTTTTGGTGCGAGTGCTTCTCATACCTTTTATAAAGTCCTCACTTTGTTTCGGATGTCAGTGTCTGCAGTGTATTATGTTTCATTCCCTTGATCGTGTCTTGACACACTTGATGAGCTGCAGAGCCCAAATATTGCTTCCTTAAGATTTAATCACTAAACACAACAGGAAAAACCCTGATACTTTATGTCAAAAAAATGCATAAATGCCATCAGGTGTGTAGACCGTGTGCATCTCCTCCAAAAAAGGCATCAAGCTGAAGAAACTGTCGTCATTTTTGACTTGCCACTCCAGGTGTCTCACTGCTGTTTACTTCAATGAAAAAAATTAAATAATTAAGCTGCCATTAAATAATCACTTTCAAATACATTACACCCCATGCACTCCTGCTGGTTTTTATCTTTTTAGCATGCATCATGAACTGATATGTGTTCTTTAATATTCTTGAAGTATAACTCAAACCCAAGACACATTAAGCATAATCCTCCCCCCTTATACCATAGCTAATCAATCCCGTACCATTCATTACGATCCCAACCATCATTAGCCACCACAAACTGACATTATTCTGCAGGAGCCTCAACAGGCGTGCTGCTGACATTTGGTTAGGTTTAAGAGAAAATTACCAGCCGAGGGGATCCAATCCCAGTGTAGCCATTACTGTCAGTTGGTCCTTTCTGTGCAAGTGACCTTTAAGGAACAAGCTGACTGCACACTTCTCTTCACTGACTGGATGACTTCAACATGGTGAGATAAACCACTGGAGAGGATGAGACCTTAATGAAGAATTACTGATGAACTGGGAGGTCTGTGTATTACAGTGAGAAGGCCTCCAATGGATGACAAAGAGAGAGGGTCAGAATGATGAGCTCAGTTTCACAAAGCTGAGTATGTTAATCTAAAAAGTTGCTGTGTGTGTATAATTTTTTGCTTTAATTTTGTATCATTTTTAACTTCTAAAATATATCTCATTTTAAAATTAGTCTTCAGAATAGAGAGATATTATAATCTATCTTCAGCTATAATTTACTGTGGATTAAACTCTCTGCTTCACATTTGCTGTCATAGTTTAAGGAAACTGGAGCCCTAAACTGTCTTGTTTAAACTTTACTTAAAAAATGACTCCAGACTTTGCAGGAGCTTCTACTGGTTGCAGATATCTTCAGAGCTTCATATTCAACCTTTAATATTTCCTTTGCAATGTTTTTCTGCTGTTTATTTCACATGGTAATGTTGATATCACATTAGACCTCTATGAGATAAAGCCTCAGGGTAAACAGCACATTGTCTTGATTTAATAGCTTGCACTAAGTAACCATTAACATAAGCATTGAACTTTCTGTGTCGATTTCTCATTCCCTAACCAGGCCTCAGCATTCTATGGTGTGTCATTTTCCAACCAAACAGGATTTTCCCCATTAATGTGAAGTCATCGTGTTCCTCTGTGCTGTGTGTTCCACTGTAAAGCCTCCTTTATTTGGCTGCCTGGGTGGCCGCCACTATTGATTTTGTGTTTCTCAATTCTCTAAACAGAAGCCAAACTGAGCAGCTTGTATGGATCTCTCCCCTCTCGGTGTTCCTCCCATAACCTTCATCTTTCTAACCTTTATTTCTAAACTGTCCCCTTTTAGCTTCCCCGTCTTTTTTACTCATTGGTGTAATGTTGTGCTCTACCTCTGGCACTGGTATGCTCGGTCTGTTTTTCATGGGCACAGAGGTTAAAAAAGTTGAATCCAGTGTGGACTGAAGAAGCAGCGTTGACAGCTGCAGCATAATAAGTAGCCAAACGTAGTGCCCACATCGTGCTTCAGTGGGTTTAAAAAACACTTTTCCACTTCTTTTTGTTCCCAAAATTCACCCATTTATCAACTTTCTGACATCTTATTAGAAGATTGGTAACTGTATGCTTCTCTTGTGTTTGTATTTAGTGCAAATGGCACGTCATGTACTTTTCCAGTTAATACTTGAGTTTTTAAAGGGTTCGCATAAACTTTAGGGACATCAAATAGCACAAAATACCAATTTTTACATAATGTAACTTTTATAACAAGTCCAACTGAAAACTATTACTTTGCCATTTAAAACAATTATATGACTTATGTGGGTGTATGTTTAGCTTTGAGCTTTTTTAAATAACAAAATATATATATACATCAGAAAACAGTTTAATAATGTCATTATGATAATTTAATTGAGGATATATTGGATTTGACTTTAGACATTTTATGTTACAGACTGCTGTATAGGTGTGGAGTTAACAGTGTATGGTCAGTTACCTTTGAGGTAATGACTTTTAGCTGTATGATAGGGATGGGAGGATCCAGAGTTCATGGAGCTTAACCTCATGACAAAGTCAGGACATCTTGCCTTACAAATTTTAATTCTTTTTTAGAACAACTGTATAGTGTTATGAACTGTATTGCTCTATTGCTCAATTGCTGAATACCTTTTAAACAGTGACTACTACAGATGAAAATTCATCATTATTAAATGTAAAAGGGTTTTTTTTTCACCTCAAATTTGTGAACAATAGCACTTTCCATAATCTCAGGCATGAGCTCAGCATAATCCTGTTTTTTGCATTTTGGCAGTTATAAAACAGCATTTCTCCCCCTTCTGCAAATCTCTGTATTCAAAAATAGGACATTAATTATCTGATGTCTTATTAAAACCTAACTTAACTTTATGTAGGTTTATGTAACACTTTATGTGAAGCCTATAACTATTATTTCATTACAAAAGCATACCTACTTAGTGGACAATATATTACATGCATCATAAATAATAAGGGTTGCCTCAAGTCTTCAGAATGCATTATAATATCAAACATGATTATTTATAAAATATTAACAAGATGCTGCCCTGATAAGATGGTCTATAGTGCATTAATTGCTCAATCACTTAGCCCAGTTATCATGACATGTTGTGAACATCATTTTGTTTTCTGCAACCTTAATGGATGAAGAATGTGGTTATGGCAGCTCAGTGTCTGCCTCAAGTTCAGTGAGCCTGTTCTGGTTCAGTATCCACTGAAAGCACTTTACTGTAAGGCTCTGACAGAGGCAGGAAACAACCATCATGCGGTTTGTTGATCCCGGCACCACAGTCAACATTCAAAACCTTGAGAGAGCATGACAGACATTCAAAGTGTAAGCGTGGCAGCACAAACAGAGCCACAGCCTTGTTAGAAGAACTTCACCCACCGGCTGGGAGCACTGGCTCTGCACGACCCCCAGATCCCATGTTTGAAATTACAAGTATGACTGTCAGGGAATTTAAGAGCATGTCAGACTGCTACTGGTTTTCTGTCTAAGTCACTTTTTGCTCACATTTCTACAACCAAATGGAACTAATTTGAATAAGCAAGTGCATGTGTAATGCTTAAATATTTCCCTGCAGGTTTCAATACAGGAGAAAAAACTTCTAAAAGGTTTAATTCAAACATTTGTTGTGATCACACTTGCAGTTCTTTAAATCCATTTTTGATAAATCACAATTCATCATGCCAGTGTATATAAGACCTTGAGATATGCATTATGATGTAGTATACATGTTTCTATAGGAGATTTTGCACACAGGAAATGCATTATAAGTCCATTATCAAGACTAGATTTTACTTTTAATAACAGTGGGCACTTTTGGATTGAACGTGTCTGTTCTCTCTTTTGGAAAAAATTAAAAAACACATCAGTTAGCAGTGAATATGTATATCTTACAACTTCTTTCTGTATAAAATAATGCTGTGGATGTACAGGATTGCACAGTCAGATTTTAGAACCAGAAAAGAGAGACTTTCCCTGTAATGGAGCTAAACTAAGTTGTTGTTCATCTTACCTCAATATCAGCACTGTGTGACAAGGTTATAAGATAATCACATCTTCAGTCTGCAAGTGGTCCATCGGAGACTATTTCACCGATGTTTATTAATTCTTGTAAAAAACACTTAAAGTTAATGCATAACACTGACAGGTTTGTGATTAACGAGTTCTGTAAATTTGAATTTTCAGTATCATTCTGCTGTCCACCATCTATTTCCATTGTCTGTTGTGCAGACGTGCATATAGCGCAAACTAAAGTTGATCTCAGCCTCCAAAAACCTGAATTAATGCTACTCACTTCAAGCATTTAAAAGAGATGAGCAATGTATGCTGCTGGTCTTTCACATTTCGAAGAATTACCTGAATATTGACTTTTTTTTCTATTTTGTGCCAAAAGCAGTCATATACACTAATAGGATGCACTTAAGAAACGAACTTGAAAAGAATCATTTGCATTCGTTTCAGTGTCTTTTATATTCAGTCACATTCAAGTCTCACTGTTATTTCTCACCTGTTCAATATGAGGGACAGTGAGGGCATGTGACTGTTTCACATAACCTTTATGATCTAAATCCAGCTCTGATGGTAGAAAAAGAGTTGGAACCTGATTGTCTTGGTTTGCATTTTTGTTTAGTCATTTCCTATTGTATTTCATTAATGCCCTCCTCATGTGTCATGGTTCACATTACCTCCTGTCTTTGTGAGCCTCCATACATTTTGATCATTGATTCATTTTCCAGTATGTTATTATCTTTCCCCCCAGTATATTTAAGTCTGTTTTCCTCTCCTTCTGTCACTTTGTATGACTTTGTTCCCTGTCTTCTGTCTTCGTCTGCGCCTCCCTGTCTGCTGTGTTCCTTGTGCCATACTGTTTCTCTTCTTTTCTTTTTGATCAGTTCAGTTTAGTATTTCTCTGATGATTTTCTCTGATTGCTTTAGTTTGTTCCTCAGTTTTTTCCTACTTTGGTATCAGCTTTGCATTATTAAAGCTCATCCTTTGTTCTTTAACCCGTCTCCTTTGGTGTTTTGCTTTTGGGTCCTTGTTTGAACTCTTAAAACCTGATACTGATGCTCTGTTCTCACTGGTGTGTGTTGTAACAGTAGCTGCAAAACACCTGCAGCTAATATGTCCTGCATTGCCAGCAGGGCTAGACAAGAATTATTAGAATATAAAATAAAAATGCGGTTACTGTAGGTCTGTGGGAGTATGCATGTTTTCAAATACACTCAGCTTCAATCAATGTGGCCTAAAACCTGTTGTATCTTATGATATACATGCATTCAGTCTTGAGACTGTACTTGTGATCAACTCCCATAAATGTCAAACGTATCAAGATTCAAAACTCATGTTTTTTTCAAGGTCATCACTTTTTTTCTTCCCTTGTCCTTTCTTTCATATGGGTGGTTACGTCTGAGCTTACATTTAAAGATAAAATAATATTACTCAAAGAACAGAACCAATTATTTCTCCACTGGCTTTTTGTTGGTTTAGGTCAAGTCACAAGCATCAAAGCTTTAAAGAGAAAGGCATTTTGCAAAGCAGAGTCAAATTCTTTGACTTGATGTTCTTGTTTTAAATGTAAGACACAATAAAGTTGCATTCCTGCTTTGACTGCCTCTTTATGAAGAAGAAGCTACTCAAGTGCTGAGGGAAAGAAGCGCATAAACACACAATTATGCACACACACCGCTACATCACATCAAGAGCCCTTCAATATCAACTCTATCTAATAGACTTCCGTTTGCCACAATCTTACCTTTAGACACACACACACACAAACACACCTGCACATTCACACAAACAGTGTTAAGCAAGGAAACCATACACGTTTTATCAATCAGAGGACAGGCCTAAAATCCATTTCCTTCTCTCCGTCCCAAGTAGAAAACCAATCCAAGCAGAGGCCCATCTCCTGAAATGAGATCTTAGATAACCCCAGATAAACCCCAAAGCGTGTGTGTGTGTGTGAATGTGTGTTCATTTATTACATGTGTGTCCATATATCTCAGTATATGTAAGTGCATCTGCTCTTTCTGTGTGTCTGCGTGGTAAATGTCAGCCTTGGTGAGGTTTTCTTCACCTTGTTCGTTGCACAGGTTTCGGATTAGTTATTTTATGGTGTCAGCTGTAAAATGTTAAATAGCCTTTAAGCTACACCTCAGAGGGTTTACACACTCATACACAGAAGCACATGTGGAGATGGTGATAATAGTAGACATCTTAATGTTCCCAGTCTCCTTTGTCCCATTTCTTATCAACATCCGGTGTTAAAGTCTAATGATTTTCCATATTCCATGATTTCTCAAAAAGTGAGCTCACACATTCTCTTTTTTGCTCTGTCTTTCTTGTTCTTTTCCATCTTTGTCTCTTTGACCTTTCATATATGCCATAATCTCTCTCACACACTGCTGTCTTTATCTGCTGCTGATCTGGCTACTTTATAGGACAGAGAGACAGCCACTGTGTGTGTGTGTAGCGTGTCTTTATATGTGTGTGAATATTTGACCACCAACAGCCCAGCTTTGCAAAAAAACAAAGTACACCAGTCTTTTTTACAAATGATGTATGATTTTCAGTAATAAAGCCACATTAAAAACGTGGCTGTAGCTTCTGACACTGAAGGCTGATCTTTTTCTTTCATGAGCTGATCACATCACGCAGCTGTTTTCACTTACATATTTTTCTATTATCAGCTACCTGCACAAGTGTGTAAGAAACACTGAGGTCATAAATAATAATCAGCAAGGCCCAGTAATCAGCCTGAAATTACTCGGCCTTGCTGAGCTTGGAGTCCACATTTATGACCATTCAGTATCGCCAAACATAATAAAGTTCTTTGATATACACATTGTTTTTACTGCAGATAACATTTCGGAGTTTGCATGTGAGAAAGATAAGAGAAGATATTAAAAAAAGGAAAAAACAATGATTAGATATGTTTTTGGCCAACAGGACATTAACAAATTAAAATGATAAATTTACAAGCAAACAATTGCTTATTACACATCCAGCACTTAGGGAGAAACATTATCATTCATTTGAAGTTGGATTTCTCACCACGTGGTGTATTTAAATCCAACATTAAATCTCCTCTCTTGAGGGAAATATATTACTCTTTTGGCTGCTAACGCTTTAATGTTTTCACCAGCTAGTTTCCAACTGTGTCTGTTTGATGTTTGGTACTGAGCATGTAGTGTACAGTGACTCTACAGAGCTTTACAATTCTTGCTTTATTCATATATATATTTAAAACAGCTGCTTGCTGTGGCTGAGGACAACATTATGAAAGTGGTGGGTGAATTTAAAGGGCAAAGTTCATGGCCTGACAGCTCAACAATAAGCTGAAACTTGCTAGCTCCATAAAGCTGAGATGGACCGATGATTAAGGTTCATCAAATGACCCATTTCACATTTCCACATTTGATACATATGGTGGTCATATTGATTATGGCATCTTAAACATGGAGACCAATTGACAACAATCTACCAAACAAACCCCCTTGCCAAACAAATGTTGCCTGAATCAATTCTGCCTTCAAAATTATAAATAGAGGAACATTTTCTACAGCTGCAAAAAAGGTGATGATAATGGTACAGTTTGTACTAAAATTATATATTAAGACAAAGAATTTGGGAGATATTCTGACCAAAGTATAATTAAAAACCTTCTCAGAGAAAAAAAAACATAAAGTACCCTGAAGGCAGAAGATTATTTAAACAAGAGAGAGAAAAAAACATCTGATCACTGTTGAAATTATTACTATTCTTCTCATCTTCTGCCCATTAGTTTTTCTTCTTCATGAGTTGTCACGTTGCTGTAATTATTTTATTGTCCTGTTTTAATTTTTTATTGTCCTGTTTTAGAAATTCAGTTACTCTTTGTCTACACAACTACACAAACACACAGAAACAAGAACTCATAGTAGCTCTAATCATTATCTAAATTATATGGTGGTTGCATGTAATTGCCCTGGCAATATTGTTTGTGAACTATCATACCAATACTAATAAAGCTCATTAAACTGAAAGAGAGTAGAAGGTGCAGGAGTGGCGGCGGTGGTGGGGGTGAGGTGGAGGGGGGCATCTGCTAGGAAAAGCTCGGCTCGTCTGTCAGGAAACCCTGACAACACAATCTCTCAGACCCCCCCACCCCCCACCCCCCACCCCCCATTCCATTATCCAAGTAGTGATAAAATTTCCCAATGACACCCAGCACCATCACATCTGCAAAAGGCGGAGACAGAAACATAAATTCAATGTACCAGTGCTGTATAGTGTCTAATTGCTAATTGTTGTAATATCACATTACAGGCAGCGGGTGCGAACAATTTACTGAGGCCTGTTTTGTGTGTGTGCGTGTGGAGATAGGATTAAGTGAGGAGGATGTGGAAAAAGCAAATTTATTTATCTAAAGTGATCCATGATATTGGATAACTCAATCCAGGTTGAGTTTCAGTGAAGAGGAGCATCATGATTTAGAGCATCATCAAACTATAAACACTGTAAAACTCTGCATGTGTAAAGCAAATCATCATGCATCCAAACAGTGTTTATGTAAGCAATCAAATTCAAGTGTACATTTTCAAGATCTCATAAAGCTTAAACAGTCTTGGGAATGTTACTGACCACACACACATTACACGTCTGTAAAAAAAATAGGGAGGTTCAATCACACAGCAGCTGTCTGGCTGTTGTTCACTGCTGCACCACCTCCCCAGTCTTTGCTCATGGGACACATACCAAAAGGTAAAGCAATTAAAAAGCTAATTTCAGGCAAACAGACGATGTAGTACCCACAAGGCTCTTTTACATAGTGTAGCTGTTATACTTACTTTCACAGTATTTAGCATCATATTATTAAGAAACAGGAAGCCGACTCACCAGGCAATTTACAGACATGTTAGCAAACCTGACTTATAGTTGAATGAAAAAGAGTTGCTAACGTTACAGGTTTCATGCTTCTGAGTTATGATGACAAAGTTGATGAAGGCAGTGCTCTGGACCTATAAAGCTGGTGTGGTGTCTCTGCATCTTTGTTGTTCATGTTGTTTAAAAGCTTTTTGTGTACAGACTGGATAGTCTATGACCATTTATGCAAGCAGTCATCATGGTGATGTAGTTTACATATAACCCTGCTTTATATGCACATATAACTTAGCATGTTGTCATTGTTTGGATGTTTTTTGTTGCTCTGTAAATTGTTTTTACAGAAAACATTTTTGATACTTGATGTTTCTAACTTTTGTCCCAGTTTCTGAACGTGACTTGTCTTTATCTTGTACCTCTGACTGAATTTTCTGTCTTGAATAATAAAATGCCTGAAGTGGAGCGAACTGAACCACTATACTATGGGCACCAAAATGCCAGGAGGCACTGATGAGAAATGACAAAAGCTGCTGACCTCACTGGGCAATTTATTTTATTACTGTTACAGACTGAAAAGTGTCACACACTGTCTGACTGGTGTATCTTTTAGTACTGAACATCTTGAAAAGTTTTTTACTGATCAGCAGTATTGAGAAAGTCATTTCCTTTTACTAAATCTATTTGTGGCAGGCTTAAATAAGCCTTGCTGGGTACATTTACAGCAGAGTACAGCAG
>JAPZDY010000001.1:7511578-7525013 GCA_029783645.1 Ctenochaetus hawaiiensis
TCATTTCCTTTTACTAAATCTATTTGTGGCAGGCTTAAATAAGCCTTGCTGGGTACATTTACAGCAGAGTACAGCAGCTAGAGCTGTAAAGGTGTTAGATCATAGCTTTGGTTTCATGTCAAGACTTTTCAGTTGCACTTTTCATGTGACTAAAGTTTTCCCTCTCAGTTTTACAGCAGGAATCACAAGCCTCAGATGCTTGTGTCTAACCTCTGATCCCTGAACAGCAGCAGAAAACAGCTTCTCCATTCAGAGCTTTAGATGACTGAACCGTACTGATGTCTTTGTTAGAATCCTTTTTTTAAAGATGCATCATTTTCCATGTGGTTTTTGATAATTTGCGTCATTTTCTTTTCTTGCTTGTTAATTCACTCTGTTCAAACCTGAATAGTCAAAAGTAACTATCTTAAATTCTATGTAAGTTCAGCTTTAGAAAACAAAAAGCACTTTGCTTTATATTATGGGAACATCATAATTTGGTTGAAATGTTAATTAAAAGGTGATGTTGTATCTTGTCTGCCGGTGCCTATGCATAAAGTTTATTTTCTCTCAAAATTGATTTTTTTTAAACAAATAAAATATTTTGTGGTTTTAGATTTTGCTAACTTCAGTATTCAGTATATTTAGTATTAGCAATTTTTGTAACTTGCCAGATATAACTCTATTACCTCAGTGTGTTCACAGCAAACATAATTCCTGTCAGCACAACATTTCCTCCCACTCATAATTGAGTTAGAAAAAAAAAGAATTTCAAAGAAACAGAGTTGCATAGGTTTTCTTTATTGCACCATGTTGATTATGGGGAGTCTTAATTCAGACCATCACACAAACTCTGTATGTATATTTGTTTTACACTAAAACTCAAAATAAGACTACCTCAAAGATAAAAAAAAATATTACTTCAATATTACTTTATCTTACATCTTGTAGTTTTTGTGTAATGCATATTTACTGTAACAGGAAACAGTTGTAGCAATAAAACAACAGACATCTGTTAGCAAAACCAAACATATGGTGCACATATTTTTTGTAGTTTTCTGCTAACTTGTTATGAGATCTGGATGGTGCAGTCACCCTAACTTCCCACAGACATACTGTTGAGTGATGTCTACTAGACTTTTGGAGAAAGCATGACCAAAGTTACCTTGGAAACTAAATGACTGACCAAAAATGGATAACAGGATTTCTACTTTGCTTCTATGACCTGCATCCCTCTCTCTGTATTGCTCTGTTCTCTCTGCCTTTTCAGACAGAATGTCTCTTTCCTTCTTATGAATTCCTGATTTTAATAGCTGTTTTCTGAAATGATGCAGCCATCTGGTGAGTTCACACTGCCCTCACAAGGGCTGTGACCCGAGCCCTAACCAGTAGCCAGTAAGGCCTACAGCTAATATTGAATGTGGATTTTCAGTTAGCTCTCCCATCGCCCCTACTCTGTCCACTATCCTAACTCTGACCAGTCCACTCAAAGTATATAGGATATAGTTTCGGGCCCCTGCGAAATAAAACAAAACACAAATTATTCACACTGTTTATGCACATATATTGCTCTCTGTCTTTGTGTCTGTTTACTTACTATTGCTTCTCTCCAGCCGGCTCCATGCACCGTCTTCAGACAGAATAATTGCCCTCTCTAACCCATGATTTTACCATTATACACCACAGAGTCAATATTTATGTCTTAAGTGTCTTCCACAAAACCTTATTTTTTGCTTTCATATCCATATAACTTCTGTATTCATTCTTTTGTTATCAGTATGCCATATCAGACTCTATATTATCAGGGATGTGATAGGTCTGTAGGCCTTACCTAACCTTTAAAATCAAGTTTTACCCTTTAACCAGCCCTTGATGTTGTCACTGGCCTGCATGTCCTGACTTTCAACATTTTTTGTTGGTCCTCATTTTGTAGTGAATACAAGAACAAACTCTCACACACATACAAAAACAAATTTACTGAGGTCAATTAGGGGAAAATACATGGAGTTATCTCCATTTGTTGGAGACTTACCCAACCCTAACTGTTATGTAGCTAAGCTGACTGGGCCTGTGAAAATCTTCTAAGGCTAGCAGGCCTGTAACCTAATGCCTCCAGGCATGTTGCACTAGATGGATGCGTGAGTTTGAAGTGAAGTCTAAGTATATAGAATTTATCCAGCAGTTGTCAAGATATTTACTCTGGACCACAAATGTTGCAGAATTTTAAAAGTCATTGGAATTTCATCCACTAGGGACTCTGAATGTTTGTCTCAGTTTCAATGAGAGTCTATTCATTATTTGTCAAAATAAACCAGTCATTAAATACTAAAATAGCTGTGATATACTTTTTACTGTGTATACTTTTATCTAGTTGTTATTACACTTTAACATTTCATTTTGCAAACTGAGCAGCAAAACACAGAAATCAAGCAGTAAGCTAATTGCATATTTCTTTTTAATGCATAATCCACAAGAGCTTTCCTTATGGAAATGTGTTATATAGGCATCTAGACACCTGTGGGTCTTTGCAGTAATTTTTGAACACTTCCTGCTATGTGCTAATTAGCTATAGATGACATGGTATAGCAGCTGGTGAAGCTTTGTTACCAGTGTTGAATTATTACCTTTTGTGGACATTTATGCATAGAAAATGTATGTGTGTGAAGAATACTTTTTACATTAAATACTACACTTTTACTGTTACTTTAGCATCACACAGATGCCACAGTGCTGCATGTTATTGTCATCTTGAATGTATATTTCACGAGAGCATTTCAAAACCCAGACCTGCTTCCTGTCTGAAGAAATTCAGTCTTCATGGATGACTTGGACTTACCGTGAAGCCAAATTGTGAACAGTTCAGGTAAGAAAGGAATGAAATAGTTGTTTAAAAGTAACACTATATGTGGTATGTAATTTACCCAGCAGACAATAGCTGCTGACAGAATGTGTTCGTGGGCTCAACAGAGTCTGCATCATTTACAGGTCAGAGAGGGAAAGGCAGAGACTATTAAAGAAGACAACAACTTATTCAAAGCAACACCAGCTCCCACTGGATTCATCTTTCCTTCTCTCCAGCCCTAATTAGAGAAAGAGATGTCAGAGTGGGATTGCTATTGGAAATTGAGACTCGCAGTCAATTCTCATCACTCTCCCATAGCTGATCAACGCCTGAATGGGAAGGTCTCATCTGATGCGTGCTTGTTTATTGTAGCGCTCAATTAACAGACTCCAGCTACAAATTCCTGGGTGGTTTTAGATAACTCGTATTAGAAGTGTCTCCAAGCCGTTCTATCTAGCTAGTTATCCTCTGTTTTAGGTCTGTCTGTGTTGTGTGTTTCAAATAATTGCTTAAGAAAACAACATTTGGTCAACACTTTTTTGATTTATGGTGTAGATGATAAAAGGACCAAAGGACCAACCAAAGGATGAATTTTTATAAAGAAAGTTAAAGCCAGTGTCTTGTTTTTTGCACACAAATGAGCACATTTAATAACAAGTGATAACCAAATAAGAGAGCAGAGCACCTGAAGAGAAAAAATTAAGCTTATAAAGCATATGACATACACTAAAGGGTGGTTTTTGTTTTGTCAGAAGTCATAAAGCAAAGGTACAATAAAAGCAAGATACAACTCAATTTACTTGAAATTTTAGGAACGTGTCTATAGAGACATAAAAAAAAAAACCACTTATATATCTCATCATTTCTTAGATAGATTACCCTGAATTTTTTGGACAGAAGTTAACAGCCCTCAAAGGATGACACGTAAGATCTTTGGTGATTCTTGTGATCCCTGGTTTCCCAGTGATGTATCCCACTGTTCCCCTGACCATTCACCTTACAGTGTCATGAATCTGACATTTGTGGTTTTGAGCAGATCCCTTCACATCTATTGGATGAATTACCAAGAATCTGGTAAGGAGTTTCAGGATTTAATTCCTGAGTTAATTGTAACTATTTTTGAACTTTTCATTGTGAGCCATCATATTTCATACCCTATATCGAAAACTGTCAAATAAATTTAGTTTTTGACTAATCAATTGGAAAACTTACCACATTATCTCAAATGAAAAGGTTTGGTATGAGGATGTACAAGGGCAACTCCATCTGCATTATTTTGAGGGCTTAGCCTTTATTTAATCCCTCAGCAGAGGACAGGACCTTTGGAGCACTGTAGTTAGTGACCGGGGTAAAACTAGTTGATGATTGTCACCTGGCTGTTGACAGACCATAGCACCTTAATGTTTCAATAACTACAAAACATGCAATGTGTCACTGTGCTGTCGATTTATGTTGTAGTTGGAATACATCCCAGATAGAGCTAGGACATAACATGCAATTTGTTAACTTCTGCACATGAGTAATTAGTAAACCGATACAGTCACTGTTTTTCAAATGACTCATACATCAGTACTTGCTGCTTGTTGTTAACAAGCACATTTTCCAGTAACACATATAATGTAGCAAATGAAAACCCATATTGTGTGTGAAATATGCAAAAGGAAACTTCTGGCTATGCAGATGTCCAGTTTTTGTCTCATTCCCACATCACAAAACTAAAAGCATGATAAAGAGCTAGAGATTAAAAAACTCACCGGGAGCTGAAGTCTGCAGAAGTAGTACAACCCCTTTGCAAAAGTATTATCTGCACATGGTAATAAAGCCAATGTCTCTAACCTCACTTCACTTTGAGGGACAACAGTTGCTGGCTCATCATTACTTATGTTCTAACTCTTTGCCCATTTTAGGACTCACCTTCAGTAAGGCCCTGCCATTGTGGCTACAACCTAAAACCACTCGACTGTGCTTCACAGTGGCTCTTCAGAAACCAGTGTGTGACATCATATACACTATGACCATGTTTTACATCAATGCTGGTCAACACACATAAAATTATCCAAGCTGAGAACAAAGATTTGCGATTTGATCTGATCTAGGAATAAAATAAAAAACTGTTCAACACAATTGACCTAATTTTTTTCTGCACATTCCCATGTCAATAGCAGACAGACCTAAAATTTGAATTCCTATTTCCTAAAAAAGGAGCTGTTGTAAGAAAGACCTTCAAGTCTAACAGACACTCTGGGAACACTGCCAGCTTCAGCACAGACTATCTGAGAGATAACACGGCTTTCTGTGAGATAACTGACTGGGTGGATGACTATTGCAAGGAAGCCATTGACTTGACTACCATCAATGGAGGCATTTTGCTGAAAATATGTCGCTGCTAGTAACCGGACACACACACACACACACACACACATGCACACGCACAGGGTGGCAACTGCACATCCACGAGATCGGAATTTAGAAACCTAGACAGAGCCTTTGTGGCAAATCATTATTTATTAATGTCCTAGTTTAATTCACACACAGCTTTTGATGTAGATGCAGCCGTGCTGCTTTGGGGGAATGATGTTTTTTCTGGCGATGACTGAGTTGATACAGCTAGTTGTTTATCTGTGAGGTCAGAAGACTAGGATCAACATGTCAGTCTGCTGATGATTTTCTGAGTGAATTCTGCTTTGTGGACATTCTGCCATCTAGTCAGCTTATCTCAGGATCTGTTGGCTGGCTGGTCAGGATTTGTGGGAGTGTGTGAGTGTGTATGTGTGGATGACAGCATTGCACTGGGTTGGATGGATGAAAGAATGCATAGCTAATCAGAATAATCATTCTCTCTTTTTTATTCTCTGCTCGTTACTGGGCAGGATGCAAAGAGCTGACCCTCAACATGCCACAGAACATGGAAAACTCCCCGCAGGGGTCGACCTCTCCAATTTACCACCATCCTCCTCTGCTGTGCTAACAGGCTTGTATGAAGAAAGCAAGCATCAGAAAAGACCCATAATTGAGAGGGAGTGAGTGTGTCATTTACTTTTTTGTTGTCAGGCAACGAGTGCAGAATAAGAGGGCATCAGAAAAAAAGGCACAGACAAGAGAACGGACAGGGAGACAGTTTTGGTAGCTTAGACTCGTTTGCTGACAGTGTGAAGAGAAAAAGGAGAGAAGTTACTTAAGGGGCTGAAGTTGATATCATTTATTCAGGCCAAAACAGATATGATGCGTATAGTAGTTCTTGTAGAGAACCAACATTCTGCATCCAACAGCACTGAAATCACTCTCTTGCTGCAAACACAGTTTAATTGGATCTACTGTTTGGGATAACAATGGACAACAAAACAACCAGCTGCTAAGAGATCTGAGGTTTTTAAGTGTCTTTTCTCTCTGTCGTGGTTACACTTGTAGATTAAATGATTTAATGCAACATAGACATTGTGAATTCCTCTCATTATACACACTGTGTGTGTTATATTTTACATAGCTACCAACTACATAAGTTATGTTCGCAAACTAAGTAGGTTACCCATTAAAACTCTCTAAGACTTTCTCAAAGCATCACATGTTTCTCTCAGGTTTAGGGTTACTTGTACAGACATCAGAGACGGTGTGACTTTGGACTCTCTATATAGTAGCTTTTGCAGCCGATTAAGCTCTTGCTGAGTTGTAGATCAGATCTGGCTGCTGCCTTAGGACTGACCCCTTACATTCATCTGGAGAGACCTTAGTGTGAAGACCCTCTTGATGTGTCAAATGGCAGGTGTTGCCATTTGGGATAATGTGCAGCTCTTGCTGTGTGATATTTTCTCTGCAGAGGCATGCTCCCAACTACCAAGACAGTTCTCCTGATGCTTCATAACCAGTAGAGCGAGCTTCTATCTGAACAACTGTCTTGTTTACTGATCAAGAACGACAAGGCATTTGGAATCCAGGTTGTCTCTAAAGATGAACTGTACATAGTCTTAGTTGAAAGTAACAGATGTTGCTGATCTAAGCCCTGTCACTCCAAACATCCTTCTCATGAGGCTGCAGGATGTCCTTGTGAAAACAAAGTTCATAAGGAACCTTCTTCTGATCCAGCTTTCAACTCTCAGGGAGACACCTGGGACACCTGAGGAATACACATATGCAATGCCAGGTATTTTTCCCTGTCTGCCCCGCCCATTCACACACCTGTTTCCACTGATCATCAGCCTGCAGTCCTTTGAGCTCTCCACACCTGCATCTCTTGCAAAAGTTAAGCTTGAACTATATGTATCTATCCCTTGTCTTTGTTACTTGTCGGATTATTTGCCTTAGTTTGTGATTCTACTCCAGTAGTTTCTTAGAGAATCAGTTTAATTCATATGTCCCATGCTTCATTGTGTACCACCTTCCTCATGTGCAGGATCCTTTTGCATGTTCCTGCTGATTTGCCTCTAATCTCCCCTGCCTGTTTATCAAGCTGCCCACTGTGAGTCTGCTCATGTAGCAAACAACCTTTCTTGTGTCTGTATTTAGTACCAGAATTAATGTAACCATGAGAATTCTGTATTTCCCATTCATTCATTTAATACACTAATGCCTGTTGCATATATATATATATATTTATATTATTGCTTTCTATTTAGCAACAATGCAACCATGCCCAATATCAAATGTGCTTATACTACCCCCAAACATTACTGCATCTGTTATGTGAAGAACACAACATTTTAGTTTTTCCATATTAAACTGCCCTGCACACAGCAGGTCTATCTCCTATGTTGGTACTAAGCAGCTAACACTTCTGCTTAGCTATTTTAATCTTCAGGTAGCTGAAAAAAACTTCATATCTATGTTAATTCTCCACCCAGAAGCCTCTGAGACCAGATTCATATCAAAGAAAGGAAATCACTCGGTCTTAAAATTTGATGAGGACTTCAACTCCAATTCCATTCGTAATGACTAAGACTTTTTGTCCCTATTTCATCAAAATAGCACAGACACAAACACACACAAGCTTGATCTAAGAGGCTTCTTACCACTGGATTCATTAGCCAGCAGGAAACCCGACTGACTAATATAAAAATTGAATATATAAAAAATAAAAAAGGGGGAAAAAAATCAAAGAAATTAGTCCTTGAATGCCAGCAAATACAGGCTTAGATATAAATAAAACATCTTATCCTCCAGTTGTGAGTTTGAAGCAATTTGAACTGGAAAATTACCTCCTTCTAATAAAAACTCAAATTTGGAAAGAGTCAAGGAGAGAAGGAGGCAGAAAGAGACGCATTAGAGCCGGGCTTATACCACTGTTTCAGTAATGATAGTGTTTGCCTGTGGCCAAACACACAGAGAGAGCTGTGTGTTAGCAGCAAAGAGAAGATAATAGCACAGAGAATTATTAGACAGATCCTTGCAGTCTGTGTTTGAGTCAATTCTTTAGCCTTATTACACACTGCAGGGGGATGGGGGTGGAGAGGGAGGAGGTAGGAGAGAGATTTAAACAAGTAATATTGCATTACACGCATTAAAGGGTGACAGTAATTACTTATACCTCTCAAACTGAGACATTAAGACAGCAAAACACGAGCTGTTCTTCCACTTTTTTCCTTTTCCTTCCTCCCTCTGATTGTTTCCTTCTTTTCACCTTATTGTCTCCTTCCTTCTTTTAAACCCTCCTAGCTTCCTTCCCTACCTCCTTTTTTCACTTTTTCCACCAACCCTGTGTTTGCTCCTTCCTTTCCCTCCCCTCTCCTCACCTCTCCCCTCAGCTCGTCCCTCTGTCTCTTTCCTGTCTTCCTTATCAGGACTGTGGCGGCTGCCTGGGTAATGAGGATCAGTGTTGTTTTAAACATGAAATGGTGAGGGGGGCCTGGCGGGGCGGGATCAATAAGGGCCATTACCTCTCCTCTCTAATGATGCAGCCCCCCCCTCCTCTCCTCTCTGCGCACACCACCCCTTGTCTCAGCCCATTTCTACCAGCTATCCAATATCGGATGGGAGGAGGTTATGAATTATCGAATCCCAAGGGCAATGTGCCTCGCCGCCAATTACCCAGTGAAAAATGACCCTTTCTTGGATGTGTGTTTGCGTGCAGATGCATGCCTGTGTGTATGCGTCAGGGTAGGTGGACAAGTTAACACAGACCAGCTGGTGTCACACACTCATGGACAGGTTTGCTTCCTCTGTCTGTCTGTTACAACAACAAACATGTGTGCACAAAATTATGTAAATATGGCTGTACATTGACACTGATTGTCATATTTTATTTGTTTTGTTTTTTTTGCTTCAGGTTAAGGGGACTACATTTATCGTGTTACCACTCCATTGGCTGTAAAAAAAAGATTGAGGATATGACAATATCTCAGTTGCCCCTCAGTGTCTGGCTGTCATAGGGGTCCAAAATCCCCCCTACTCCTCTCTCCTTCATCTAAATGGATGAGTCAGTGGTCAAAATAAATAATCAAAGTTTACTCCAAGTATTGATGATCTTTGTAATTTTGTAAGTATTTTCAAAATGTATTTGGTTTAAATCACTCTCTGATGCTAAAAAGTGGGGTTGCGATGTCATGAATCACAGCTAACTCCAACCCAAGCCCGTGTTTAGATAACTAAGATAACAGCCTAATCTTTGCACTGCATGTTAAAGAAAAAAAAGCATCTCCTCAGCGCTGTCTTTCTAACATCAGATGTCAGTCTTTAATCTCTCTCAGGGAGTCAGAATCCTCTCGGCTCTCTGTATCGTCCACTCTTCCTCCTCGTCTGTGTATTGACGTGTGGAGTTGTCTAGTTGAGATGCCTGCTATCACATCTCTGTCTAACGGAGTTATAGTGCTTTTATTTTGCCCAGTGATTCTGGGCGCGCGCACACACAAAGACACACATGTACAATGAATAGAATTACTGCCAGTCTCAAGTGTATATTTTCTGTCCATTTAGCTGTTTCTATGTGGGGAAGTGCTTGGTGCTGATATACAGCACTTTTTGCTCTGATTGAATTACACTGATGGGAACATCAATTACAGAGCATGATACCAGGGAAAAAAATATTAACCAACACCTCAGATCACATTACTATGTGCAGAGCTTTGAGGCTGCAAAAAATAGGGATCAGAGTGGGAGACAGAATACATTTACTATGAAGACACCAACAGGGATTTTCATTTATCATGAGATGTTAATTGGAGGAGTTTTCTTCATGATAAATTCAATCTCAGAAAAGAAAATAACTATTTGAGAAATTGCTGTGCAGCACAGTTATGTTTTATTGGCTATTTGTCTACAAATGCACTAACCTAATGCTTCTCCAGTTCCCTCAGTGTCTGGAACAAAATTACACAACTTTGGTGTGCTGTAACAAAACCAGAGAATTTTCTTGTGAGACTGAATTTTTTCCACAATATTTATTCACTGAATGAAGGAGCTGAACAGACACATACACACACTGATAATGTTTGATTTTCCTTTTTTTTTTGTAGTATCATGTGTTTAAGATTATTCTCTCTTTTTTTTTTAGGAAATCTGCTCTGTTTGTGATAGTGACAGATGGAGAGAGGCAAAGGATGATGCAGCAAAGGGCCTCAGCTAAAACCAAACCCGGGGCAATGCAATAAGGATTCAGCCTTGCCACATCGTACGTGCTCTAGCAGGTGAGCTACGGGGTGCTCTGGTGTTTGGTGTTTGGGTTTAGTGGACTCAACAACTTGGGCTGTTTTTCATTCCAACTTGAGTTTTTCACCCAGATATTCAAAATAATAAAGACAATGTAGTAGGTCATGTAGATATGTATTTTCTTGACTTAAAAATTTAAAACAATCATCTTGACAATGTCTCTTTTCATTTAGAATAATTGTTATCATATGTTTCCATTTAAATGTGCAATGTGGAGTTTTTGACCTCTAGTAATGCTTTAAAGAAATTCTTTTGGGTTCCTGTTTTACTAGCCTTGCACAAATACTATACACATCCCTCACATCCACATTATATGTTGTTCTACTGATCAACAGGTGGCAGTAAGGTGTGCAGCAATGCACCAGCAAGAGCAGTGAAGAAGAAGATTGCTAGCTCTAAAACACAGATAGAAATAATGCATAACTTAAACCACTTGAAGAAATCAGCTTTGTGAATATTTTGTGAGGAAGAAAACAGATTCAACACATTTTTTTTTTTGAAAATGTAGTGTGTGGTGGTGAGTCACAATTAACAAAGACATTTTTTATTTACAGGAAAACTGAACTATGTTTCTAAAACTGGCTACCCAAGACTAAAACACAGAATTATGGATTTGTAAAACACACGAATACTCCAAACAAAACAGTTAAAAATAATAACAATGGTATGGAACACTACACTTAAAATTAAAAGGAGTCTGAGAGGAAATGCTGTATGTGATTGGTAAATTTCTAAAACAGTCTCACATAAACTCAGAGCAAGAAGAAGTGTTAAACTCTGCAAGCTTGAGATTCACACAGGACACCAGAGTACTTTACAGGGAACTAATGTGTGGCATCCACAGCTGTAACATCTGTAGGAATCACATCTTTGTCACAGTGAATGTGCAGCTAGAAAGTGAGAAGTGCATCTGTGTAACAGTGCAGTTGAGTCAAAACAGTGAATTTGGCAAGTGTCGTGTTTTGTTGTTGTCTGTATTTAATTCTTTGTTTTGGCTCTCTGCACCCACTGCAATTATTGCTTCTCTCAGAAGCTTTCTGAAATTCCTTGAAAAACCATGGTTTCATGTAGAGGGGATCAATGTGTGTGTGTTTGTGTGTGGCTGCCACCCAAGGTTGTTCCTACATGTTGTCTTTTGAGATTCATTGCCTTAAGCAGCAATGATGCGCTCACAGCAAGACATGCCAAGACTGCTGGCCGTAGCCCAAGATGAGGAGCAAAAAGGGAAGGAAGGAAGGAAAAAGACAGATTCTTGAGCCAGATCCCATGATTTGGTTTACTCTGAACAAAAGATTTATTTGTATTGAAAGAGCTAAGTAATTGCTGAGTGTCTTGATTTTGTTCAGAATAGTTTACTGCTCACTGTTGCCCAGAAATGATTGAAGTGTACAAATGTTACCACTACATTAGACATTTGAAAATCTGTGTTAAAACTATGTTTTTCCAAATAACTTGGTTCCCAAGGATTGTAAGTATGACTGAGGCGAAATGCAAAACACTTCAGTTGAGAAACTTGAATTGGGATGAGGAACAAATTCACTTATGATTCCTTTTGCTGCATCCACATCAAAAACATGCAAATCTGACTGTTTCAAAATGTTAAAAGTTTTTGGGATGATACCATCAAACATGTAACATTTTTACACGATAGGTGCCACAGATGCAATGGAAACGATTCAGTAAAATTTGAATTCTATTAAACATCTTCCAGACTGTCAAGTGAGATTAATTATTATTGACTGTCTCAGCAGAATCTGGGTAGAAGGCATTCAGAGTACAGTAACTTACATCACTTTGAAGCTTCACATCACAAGATTGGGTCGTCTGCAGAAGAGACACATGGACATTTGACTGCAGGGTTGCTGGTTCTAGTACCAGATAGTTTAGAAAAATATGTTTTTAGCTGAAAGAAATGAAAAATGCTCTCTGCTGTTTTAACTACTGAGTTGCCCTTCAGGACAGCACACAGCCTACAGCTGTACCTGTGGAGGAGGTCAACAGCTTAACTGTAAAACACTCTCTGCATGATACACTGTGTGTGTGTGTGTTGCAAACTAATACCAGGAAATTAATCAATTGCAAACAAAAAAAAAAGACCAAACAGAAACTGAATGTCTGGGATTCTGATTAATGCAGAACTTGTAGTATCAGCAGTGGTAAAAGGTCTGTGGGATATAAATGTTGAATTATGTGCTGAGATTATGCAGTTGAAATAGAGTGCAACCACATGGTGTTTGGAATACGCAACATGAATTTTCCAACACACACACATCGTCCCGAAACAAAAGACTTCATCCCCACCCGATATTTCAGACTAAACATTTACAAAACAGATACTCATCTGCAGTCAACCCTCAAGGTTAAGATGTGGAATTACGTCTTTGACACAGAATTATTTGAACATGGAGATGCAGTCATGTAATAAATGAGCGCAGAAAATGGAAACTAGGCTGTTTAATATCTCTCTGTCTGCAAGGTCTTTTATTATACATTTACAGGCACACATGCTTCCAAGGCTGATTACAATATCTGCAGTAAAATAGTTTGATTTTTTTCTGAGGGCTGGTTTCTTCTGTTTTACCTTTTCTTCACTCTTCAACTCCCTCTTGTTATCACTTTACCAAACAAAAAATTGCATTTAATGTATTAAAGTCAGGTCATCCTTGCAATGGTCTCATAGTAATAACTTAAATCATAATGGAAAACAGGTGAAATTACTTAGAACATCTATCTTGTAAAAATAAGGAACTAAAACGGAATATTTCCTCTCTTTGGTGTCTGATTTGATCTATTTACTCTGCTTTGATGATCAGGTGATTTTTCTGTTTTATTCTGTGAAGCTGTACACAGAAACACTGTTTAGTGATAACCCAACATCTCGCGTGAGGGGGCCAGAAATACAAGGACCCTTTACACAAGACGCTCATTTCAAACCCCATCAACCCCCCGCACACACACAAACACACACACACACACACA
>JAPZDY010000001.1:7534605-7548676 GCA_029783645.1 Ctenochaetus hawaiiensis
CACACACACACACACACACACGAGAGCCCACGCACATCTTTCCCATGCACAAATAGACATGCACGTGTTCAAACATCTCTCACTGCATTTACCTTTCGCTGAACTCAGAGATCATCACCTCACTCACTCTCACCCACTCTCCTCTCTCTCTCTCTCTCTCTCTCTCTCTCTCTCTCTTTCCACTGGGAGACACACGCACACACACTCATGCACAGTAATAAAACTCATGCCTACACAAACACACACCTCTGTGGAAGAGAGTGGTCCAGAGCGTAACAGGTTGATGTGGGAGTCCTGTGAGTAGAATTAAACTGTCAGGGAGGTTTCACGTTTCTGCCCTGTTCTCCTGTCACTCTGTCAGACACTATCAAGCACCTCTAACTGGCTCAGCTTCAGGAGTGAAATTAAACAAATACATGTCTCTGTTTTCATCTTTGTGCACAGTTTTTGGGAATTCAGAGCAACTTAATATTTGAACACACCGTACAAGAGGCTAAACTAACAAAGTTGTTGTTAGAGTGTAGGTGTTTTTTGTGTTGTTTGTGTTTGTTTTTTGGTGTGCATAGGTCCTGATCCTTGTGCCTTGAGAGTGAAGGAACAAGAACTTTGTGTGCGTGTGTGTGTGTGGGTGTGTTTGCATGCATGGACATGAGAGGGAGGGAACATTTGGCATCTAACTTATTCATGAGGGCGACAGGATGGTTGTGAACAGTGGTGAGAACATGGCTTACATCAGAGACCGTCTGCCTCCTCCTGCACTTCTCACACACTGTCACTCTCTTTCTCCTTCACTGCCTTTTCTTTCACCCTCCTGTCCTTTGTCTTCAGCACTCATTTCTTTTTTTGGCTTCATTCTCCTCGAGAAATGTTTTATTTAGTGTTTAGCGTAGTTTAGCTTTAGAATTTTAATGTTCTTGGTGTATTTTTAGCATGATTCCAAAGCCACAATAAGTAGATTTTTTTAAAAGTAATTAGCAACTTTTTTTAAATGATTCCAAAAGGATTTTTGTGGAATTAATGGACATTTGTGGGAAAAATAGGAGCACTTTAACATTAGGGCTATCCTGAATGTCTCTTTTTGACATTTGAGGCTTCTATTTAGGTTTTCAAATAAATTTGTAAAGGTTGTTCTGCATTGCTAACACAAGTTTGATTGCAAGATCATTTGTGTTGATTTGCATTACTTATGCAAATTTGACCATGAAAATTTAGTGTTTTTTGTCATTAGACAGCAAGAGTACAGTATTTCAGCTAAGCTAGTGACCAAAAGCAAAAGAGACAAAAGGAGTGTGTGTGTGTCTCTGTGCATGCTTTTATTTTAGCCTCTGACTGAACTTTGCACTCACAAGTCTTGTCTTTCAGTTATTTCTTTACACTCTTTTCCTTCTCCCTTGCCTCTGTGTTTATTAACTAAAATATGTTATCGCTCCAGTGAGCAGTTAACAAAGAGGGACTAATTACAGAACAGGTTGAAGTTAAGAAACATATTTAATTTAATCCCAAAAGTTTAGAAAATAAAGTCTGGGCTTTTCTCTTGCTGGTAAATGGCTCCAGATCAGGGCAAAATCTGGTGAGAGTCCAGATGTTTAATCCTTCAGGAGCCTTTGTTGGCCCCTGACTCTCATTGTGCTGCATCATTCTGCTGAATAAAGCTCCTACAATTAAAGTAAAAACATATGAACATGGTACTGAGTGAAGGGGGGCCAAGTTTTCACCCATCCAGCAACCACCTTTTTTTTAAATAGTGCATAAAAAAACACTTTCCATGAAAGTGGATTGAAACACACCGGATAAGGGCAAATTTTTGGTTATCTTTAATATTTTTAAATAATCCATATCTTTTGGCAGAGTCACACTGTGCCAGTACTTTACTGTAGGTGTAAATCTCCCTAGGGAGCTTTAGAATATTTTGTGATATTGTTGACTCACTTAGAGCAAATGCTATGGATTCACAGTGTTCACAGCACCATGCATCCTGGCAGCCCTTCACATCTTCAGCACAGACTTATATGCTGATCTGTCACGTCATGGAGAACCTGCATATAGCGGCAGACTGCCATGGAAAACCTTATCGTACAGATATTCTCTGACTCAAAATGGCAGGTGCACACTCATACGCTCACACACACACACACACAATGCTAAAAACACACCTCTCCCGGCTGCTCCGCCCACATATGTTCTGCCTTTCCCTGCGGTCTGCGCCGAAAACCCCCAAACAAACAACAAAACAGCCGCAACTGCTGGAGTTGATCTTGTCCAACTAAACTTTCTGACAGCAGGAAGGGATCAACGGTGGAATCTATCTGCTGCTCCTACACTCGTCTGGCCTCAATAATTCAGTGATGCGTGCTGCTTGGAGATCTGGCCCTCTCCCTCTCTAGTTCTTGTTTGCGCTCACTCGCTCAATCCTGCTTGCCCTCAGCATCCAACCCCGCTCCCCTTCCTCTCCTTCTCATGACGCTTTCACTTCAAAAAAAAAAAAATATTTTGGCTCTTTAAATGTTTGAAATGTTTAGCCTGCTGCTCTTTCAGCTGGCTCATAGGAGATGGGATATAATCTGTTGAATATGTTAAAAAGTCCCCATGTTGTCAGTGTAGCAATTTACCTGCCACCAGCTACATATCCTGATCCCTCTCCTCCTCCTCCTCCTCCTCTCTCATTCTGTCTTTACCCATCTACTAAACTTGTAACTGTCAAGAGACATGTTCCCGTCATCTTCCTCTCTTCCCTCCTTTTTCTTCTTCTCTCTCTCTCTGATCCTCTTTTCCTTCCCAGTCATCCATATAGCTGCCCTTGACATGTCAAAATGAGCCAAAATGTAGCCATTCTCTACTTTACATCCTCATTCCATCCTAATTCTCTCCCTTCATCCAAACCATTTCCACAGATACACCGCTTTAGCTCGCCTCATCACCTTTCTTCCTCACTCCCTTGCCCTCTCCCTCCTCCCCCTCCCCTCTCCCCACGATATCCTTTCTTCACACCCAGCACCTCTCTCTTCCACAGCCCTGTCATCTTCTCGATTCCTGTCATCCGCCGATTCAGTGGCAAGCATCCACCCACCTCTCCACTTACTGCATATATAGGACATAGCACACACTGTCATTGAAAGCTTCAGACAGGCTTTTGGGAAGCAGGGCGGAGGGCTGACACAGGGGAGCAAGCAGACAGCCTGGGCTAGCAGCAACATCAGGACACAATGCAGGGGAAAAGGTGGTTTAAATTGAAAATAGGTAGATGAAACAGACGAGAGATTAAATGAATTTTTATTGGGAATTAAATTAAATGACTGTTACATTAGGTGAAAAGAAAGTCACAAATTTGACTCTCACAAGAAAAATGAGAATAAATTTACTGTAATTTTATGCAAAACCAGGCTGCACAGTTCATGTGGAGCTTAGCTGAGTGTGGGTGACACCTTTTATTTGAGTGACATACCACCACAGCACCGCCAAGTCAGTTAAAATACCCCTTGATCCACACCACCCATCATGTTCCAAATGAGTGTATTCAAATGGATTTTGTGAAAGCTGGACTTTTAACCACCTGTCTGTTACTTTTAGCATGCACTTCAAATTCTCTGCTCGCTTGCTTACTATTTTTTTGTTCAAATGGAACTCAACTAATTTTTACACATCAAAGTCTGTTTACAGGTCTTGGATAGTACTACTGCACATGGAAAAAAAAAAACTCTGAATAAATCCTTTTGTGGCTCTGCAGTGAGGTGTATTAAATCTAATAAATGGCCTCATGTCACTTGAGTCAGCCTCTGTTGGGTTAGAGAGAAGAGGGCTTCACCAGACCTCTGCAGCCCGCCACTCATCTCTGCATGAGGCTCCAAGCTCAATACCACATTAGCAGCCACTAGCATAGCTCCCAGATTGCTGACTGGTGGCTGTGAAGTTGCATTGTGGGTGATGTAATGGCCAGTTTTTCACTGGGAAAAATAATTTGTGGAGTAAAAAAAAATTAAAATCTATGTTTTGCTGCTAATGATTTGATCCTTTGTAATGCACTTTCCATCATGAGTCCAGTAATGTTGTAGGCGTGCAATGCTAAATCTGTGCTGAACCCTGGGAAGTGTCACAACTCATTCAGTTTGGACATTTGCAACTGGTAGTTAAAAAATATGTGTTTATTTTCCATCTGAAATCAAATAAGTGGGGATGTTTTTACATTCACATATCATAATTTTTGCTTGTATGCCTTGGCATCTGCCTAAACATCTTTGTGATTACAAGTACACCTGGTGGGAAATCACTGCTGCAGTTGATGGAAGTCACTCAAACCTGTAAAATTTCAGGACAAACACATTATCTCTATAATAAATTCCAATGAAAACAAGATGTAATATTTTTGGATTGAATTACAATCTTGTGAGATGGAGACGAACCAAATCTTAATTTGTGAAAATGCAAATGTGGCTTTTGCAGTCACTTGGAAAAAAAAAAAAGAAACTAATGAGAGCTTATTTCCAGGTGCATGTTTGAGCAACGTGTCTTCACATACTGACAGGACCCCCTTGGTGTAACTCTTTAAAGCTCCGGGTTCCCCTTCAGCTTCTTCAAAGGCTTTTCTGCCAGAAAACCTTTCTGTTTAACCCTGCGGATTTAGAGCGTTTGTTGTGAAATGGCTGCCATTTTGTTTGAAATGCGTGTTTGCTGTTGTGAAACTGTTGCGGTTTGGTTTAGACAAGGTTAAGCAGCAAAGCTACTCGGTTATGTTTAGGAAAACAATGTTGACTTTTTCTTCCAGCAGGAATCAAATCTCAGTCTCCTGGCTGAAAATCCTGTTTGTGTTCCACCGCTCCACTCTAATCCCTCCATCTCTTTTGGACTTTTCTGGTCTTTGTTCTTCTTCGGGTGAATCCGATACTATGAGCTTCCAATATTGCCATGGATGGTTTACATAGTAGTTACTTGAAAGCCCTGTGTGTCTCTGACAAATGCTAAAGGGGTGCCCCCTACTTTAGAAAGAGACGCCGAGGGGTCCTTACCAAGCTTGCTGTGTATGACATGTTGGGTTAGTGAATGGGTTGATGTGAAAATATTATTTCTAACTCAATCACTACGATGCCTGTGGCTCAGATATGTAATCACACATGAGAAATTTTTTCTCCAGACATCCTTCATCTGAGGACAAGGCAAGAAAGGCAATGTATCAGGTAAATTTTCTACTTTGATCAGAAGAAAGCAGACATACACACTTCAGTATTCTGACTCATCAGCCGATCTCATGGCCATGCAGCCATAATACAGGCAGAAGCAACAGCGGTTTTTCTGAGCAGCTGTGCTGTATCATAACCCTTTTACTATGAAATTAATTACCTAATTTTTTATCAAAAACATAATCTTTACAATTCAGGCACTAACACATCAGGGAAGCTAATGAAATCCATTTGAATTTTGACATTTAATGAAACGACTCAGATCTGGCCTACGAAAATGACACAAGGTAGAGTGAAAGGCTCGTAATAAAAAACAGAGAGAGACACAGCGAGAGTGACATTGAAAAGGGCAGGGCCAGATACAGAGCAGCTAAAAGAAGAAAGGCTTCCCTAGAGACAGAGAGCCAGACTGACAAGGGGCTCAGAAAATGAGAAAGAAACAGAGGAAACGAGTCTGTGTGAGAGCGAGGGAATGAAGGAAAGAGGGAGTGACCTAAACTTTATTTGCTTTAGCTCAAGCCATGTTTGAAAAGTTTGCTGCAGGGCATTTTACATTTGGTTTCTTTGTGAATCAAACTGTTCAGGTGGTACAAGAGGACTTCAATCAAAACCACACAGGCAGACAGGAAGCTTGTTGCCATCTTGAAAAGGTTTGAAAATGAAATGAATGTAATTTTTTTTTTTTTCATTGTGCACACAGTCAAAGGTGATGCTTTCAGATACATTGTTCCCTTCCAACAACAGTCCAAAACCTGGAGGTAATCAGTTTAATTTAAAATCACATCGTCTCTTTATGGTCACATTCCGAAGCTTGTTCAGGACCGACTTGGCATCACTTTTTAACACAGTGCATAACCCTTTAGCATCTTCATACCATCTGCAAAGGCTTCCTCCAGAAAGCCTTCCTAACACATGGTTAACTTTGTGAAGCAATTGCATTCATTCTGATCAGGTTTAGGTACCAAAACTATTCACTGAGGTTTAGCAAAGGAACAAGGACTCCTTCTTTAGGGAGTTATGGATAAGGAACCCTGATCTCCTGACTGAAAGTCCTGCTTGTGATCCACCATTCTACCACAACAGCCATCCCTCTTGTGATATTTCTTGCCCAGTTCACTTTGCCGAATGGAGCTGTTGTCATAAGTGTCCAGAGTTAAAATGATGAGTTTGTTAGTTGGAAGCCTGATCTTTCATGCACAGACACTAAAAGGGTACATGTGCTTTAAAAAGTGATGCAGAAGGGGACCTGAACAATCTGCTAGATTTGTTGAGTTTGAAGTGTGATCATGCTAAAAACAAAAGTAAGAAAAGCAGCCAACATTCAAATTTGAGAGGCCAGAACCGGTTCCTTTCAGACCTTTTTATAATAATAATAATAAAAAAAAGTACTTCAAAAAATGATTTTTATTCAACCTGAATTTCAACATTAGGAATAAGTGTCTGTCTTTTTTTTTTTTTTGGTCAAATGTAAAGGGAATAAATAGTACAGACCAGGGTAGCTTTTTGAGATGCCAACATGCCAAATACTAATATGATTTTATCTGTAGTTTCATTAGTAGTCGTAGTATTTCTGAAGTTCCTTTAGTTCTCCTGAGCTACACATTAGCCTGTTCTCCAGTGTGGTTTATCGGTCCCATCAGATTTTGGATGGTGTTGGTCTCGTCTGCCCAAACAAGCCAAGTTAAAGGCAGAAACTTTCAAATGATCTGCCTCACACATTGAGCATGAGAACATCGCACTAAGGATCTAAAAGAGTTGGCAGACTTGGAGGTGGAGACATCGGAGACTTAATGTATAATTGTGGTGTATTTACAGGTAAGAGACAGAAAATGTTTCGGTGATAGGTGCAGGCTCACTGCTGCTTTTATCAAACTCCCACCATCCTCATCTCCTCTCTTTCTTCACAGGGAGCCTTTGTCAGTGCGTTCTGATAGAGGCATCCCTCCTCTCTTGTTCATTGTCTTACTCTTTCTCACCTTTTAGGACTTAAACAAAAAAGCTGACTTATCGCCCTAAAACAATTTCCCTGTTTGTTTTTTCCCTCTTTTTTGTTTTTCCACATCGTGATTACTCACCACAGGCTCTCTCCTCTGCTATATTTTTTCTTTTACTTTCCTTCTTGTTGCTATTCAAAGTCTTCATCCATTTCGACTTCATTCTTCATTCTTCCTTGTTTTTAATCTTTCTTCCTCGCCCTCTCTATTCTCGCCTGCAGCACCCTGCAATGCAAACACAACCTGTTCTGAGGGGAAGTGAATTATTGAAGCCGCTGCTGCCGTTCCCTCTGTGCAGAAGTGGGCCGCAAAGGAAGGAAGGAGGGGATGGAGACAGGAATGAGAGTGAATAAAATAAATGGGGAGAATAGATTTGTAAGGACAAAGACAGGAGGTGTTTCGGGTGCAAGAATCAGAGAAATTGTTTTGTTTACATTGCCTATATAGTAGTGACAGACTGGCTTGTTTTGACGCTAGAAAACCACAAAACACTGTCTGTCTAATCAATCTACAGGCTGTGGCCACTGTGCCAGAAGTTCTAAATTGTCAAACAGAAAATATTTTATACATTCATGTAGTGACAAAAAATAGATTAGAAAATCTTTCAGGGGCCAGAGCAGCACATGTTTACGTGCTGAAATGTTCCTGTGCTTAATGTTGGATGTTCATATCTGGAAAAAAAACCTGCATGTTCCCTCTAAACATGCATTAGTCTGTTGCTCAGTATTGCTGAGCACAGGCTAAATATGTCTCTGCAGCATCATTAAAGTTCTGGGGATTGGAAAAAAATTGATTCATCCGTACAGGTGTGTATTTTTGAACTCACTGTTCTGCAGAAAGGCTTATTGGATTGACACAAAATGGATCCTTTTGTTCTAAAAGAGGAGCTGCATTTGTCACGTTTGCTCTAATTTCTTACACTTGATGGATTAAGTAACTTTTTGAACTTTTGTCTTTGTGACTTTAAGACACACATCTTATTTCGTTTCGGATGTGATTACAGTGCATGAGGTATGGCACCGGCTACAGCTCCTTCCACCCTCTGATCCATTATGCAGTGGATTTAAAATCGTCTCCTGAAGTGCTTCAAGGACAAATGCACACTGGTTTGATGTACAGTATATGTTTACTTTATGTCTTTATCCATTTTGACTCAGATGAAGACGCAGTGGTGTTAAAAAGTTAGTCTTTTCACACTATTCAAGGCTGCAAATCGAGCAGTTTTCTCCAGTTCTCTTCATTTTCATGTGGAAGTTTGCTGTGTAAATCTCTCTGTTATTGCGAGTGCACTAACTGAATATTTATAATCATTTTTAATTTTATGATGAATGATGTTGTGTTTCTATATTTACTACAAAGAGCTCTGGGCTTTACTGCCTTAGTTTTGATTAATGCTCTATTCAAGCACCCTTTCAAGAGAATATTGAATATCTAACTACATACAGATTAAATTAAATTATATCCAAAGACCATACAGAAGTAATGCGAGGTAGATGTTCACTTTTGGCTCCATCCGGTGCTGATGATATGTGGGATCGCCTGTGTAGATGATGGACAGCAAAAAAGTGAGTATATTGTGGTGTAAATATACATCACCATTATCATCATGACACTGAAATAGATTAGGATGTTGCTTTAGCACATTACATCCTGATTTCACACATTGCTTTTTTGCTTCGGGCATTTCACTCACACAAAGCAGCTATGACGCTAAGTTGGATCAGACTTTTGGGCTTAATATTCCAGCTGTGACTTGCACAGAAATCCTGCTGTGAATCCCATATTACTCCATTCTGCTACAAAGCTTGCACACCATCCTGGGGAACAAGCAGTAGCACATATTGTAAAGTTTTCTTTCACATGCAAATGAAAGTGGCCATGCTTCATTCCACTACTTTCTGTGATTACTACAATGCTGTAGAGATTTGCTGTGTAGTTTACTGTGACAACCGTTAACTGTACTTGACAACATTACATGGAAACTTTTACCCTAACTGCGAAGTGTTTTGATTAATGCACTTTAAATATAATGTAACTATTAAACCTTAAAATGGCAGGTTTGTAGGTACTGTAGCTTGAATGTTGCAACTGAGAATATTAATACAGAAACCTGGACTTTGTGTTTATGAGAGCTTTGCTGCATGCAGGACCTGTGGGGAAGCCAAATTGCCCACTTTTACATAATGTTGCTTTAATAATCAGACCTCCTAAAGTACACATAGCATGAAATATTAGCTTTTTATCTGGGTTTGTTCCAGTGATGCACTTTGAAATATCATAGTTCTTCACAGGCCAACAGTTTTTTAGCCCTGTGTGCTAATATTAAAAAGTTTGATGAACATGTTCATTCAAAGACAAAAGTCTTTCCAGCTCCCTGCACATACTGTAAGGTGATGGCTATGAAACATGCCAGTTTAGAGACTTAGTCTGCTGGTGCCCTGTTAGCTTAATCTAGCATAGCATAGCCTAGCAGTTAATCTTTATCACCACAGTCAGCCTGTGTTGTCAATAAATCACTCAAGTTTATTTGTCATGTGTAATCAAATGAAGTACAATGGCTTGTGTCCAGTGCATCTACTGGGACAAAACACAGCGGCTCTGTGGCTCAGTGCAGTTTGTGGTGCTTTAATAGGACGATGGCTGAGATGCCAACTGATGAGAACTGCTGGGATATGTACAGCTAACTTCAGTCTTTAATAGATAGGCCATAAGGGAGGTCGAACTTGATATTAAACATGTCTGTTTAGAAGTTGTTATAAAAAAATCAGATAGTAAAATGTACCTGTAGCTGTAAAAGTTTTACTGTTTTATATTTACCAGAAAAGCAAGCCAGAGCTCCTTACACACACAGTGATACAAAACTGTGAATGTGTCATTGCTAAGAAGTGTTATACTGTTTATATAACATACTTTACAACCAATCAGATTGCTTTGTTTAGGCTGTTGGTTTTATCATCTGTTTTAATAATTCTACCACAGAATTAAATGGTGCTGCATTTCAACTTCCAACAGCACACTGCGGAGAGGAAAGGCTGTCCAAACACTGTCTGAAGCTTCCTGCCGCAATGTACATGCACTAATAGACGCTCAGATATATTACTTAAAAGTCTACCACATGTGCAGCTGTGGTGTTGAGGAAAACATCAGTGAATCATAATTTGAAGCAAAAACCTCCTAAAAAACAAAGATAAAAAAAAAAACAAAACAAAAACAAAACTTGGCTGGGACAAATGGTGGAACAAGCATTAAATTAAATCTATGCGTTCGAAGAGCAACGGAAAATAATTAAACTCAAATGTTATTGTATTGTATGGAATTAAAAAATTGCAGAGCAATAATGGTGGAAAAAAGGACAGAAGAAACAAACACACACACACACACAGAAAAAAGTTGGGTGATAGAAAACACTGACCACACTTCACCTATGAGAGATACGAATGCTGTAATTGGTAACCAGGGATTTACATGCACTTTCGTCTTCCTTTAAGATACCCACTTCTCTAATTGCTGCTTTTTGTTTGGCAGTGAAGGCTCTGAATCCATGCCCAGGAAAATATGCTTTTTATTGGTGCCAAATTGAATTGAAAATTGTTGATGTAATATAAATGTGCTTCACCACGGTATCGGCCCACTGCCAGAGTGTTGATGAATGTACTTTGGCTTGGATTCACAGCAGATACTACCCCTTGACATGTTTGTGGGCAACTTGGGTTAAATTTTAGTTTGAGCTGTTGTCCTTGAGCTCGGCAAGTGATTTTAAATGAAGTGTTTTATCAGAGCTAATAATGGTCAGGGAATGACTTTAAGGTTTCAGTGGTTGTGTTCAGTGAATTTATTTCTTTTCTTTTCTTTACTTTTTATTTTACACATTATTTGTAGATATCTCTCATCAGATACATATTGTAATGATCAAGCTGTACCCTCTGGGGTTGTATAATAAAGCCCAATTTTAAGTGCCAAACTCTGCAGTTCCTTGAATGGCCACTTGAGGCTGTGCCAAAAGAAATTCAATCCTCCTTGAGACCCATTAAAATGCTTAACTTTCCCGCAGAAATAAACATGTTTACAGCCTGATACAAAACACTGTTTTGGACTCCATAGCTATTTCCTGTTCCTGACAACTATACTGTGGATGAGTTTTATAAACTCAATCTTTCAACTTAAATCAGGGTTTAAAGTTATGCATAATTTAGTGTGTGATTGCTTTGAGTGACAGCAGCTGGTAGCTGTCTGCTATGTGTCACACAGTCATTGGTAGCAATGTTTTTCCTCCACAACTTAACCATTTTATCCGAATATTGTTCATTCTGGCTACTGTTTGTAGCTGCATTTCAAGCACTCACCCTCCTTGATGCATACGTGTGTATGTGCATGTGCGTGTGTGGGTGGACATTTATAGGGGAAGTCAATTGAGAAAGAGGCAAAGCAAGCACATTGTTGTGTGTGTACATGCAAGTGTTTATATTACACCTCTTTCTTCCTCTCTTTCACCTTCCGTCTACTATTCTTATCTCCCTGTTTCTGCCTGTAAGCAGTGCCACTGAGTTATAACCAATGTGTAGACGCCTACCGTCATTGTTAAATGTGTGATCTTGCGATAATTTAGTGTAATGTGTAAACTTAGTGGAGATGCATTTAGACCTGATTATGCATACTCACGGCTGCGTGATGTGCACAAACAAAAACACACATGAATATGTGGGTTTTTTTCACTTCTTCTCTCATGAGGGGGAAACATGTATTCTCACCTGTCCACTGTCGTTAGGAAAGCCGAGTGATCTATGTGATGTTTTCTTTGATCTTACTCGTAAATGGGAACAGACGTTACGCTGCAGCTGATATGGCATCAAAGTAGACTGAGAACTAAGGATGTGAATGCAGCTCATGTCACCATGAAGTTTCTGCACATTTTTAAACAGTTAAAAAAAAAAAACACACAAGTTTGAGCAATAATGAAACCACTGTGACTGAGGGGAAGAAGAAAAGGCTCACCTATGAAACTTTGTAGGTCACAGTAAATTGTCTTTGATTGTCTTTTCACTGTCCTCTAAACACGGCTCAGAGCTGAACCGAGACAGATGTAAAGCCGATCACTGGGGAGGTGCAAAGATGTCTTTACACAAGGGAACTGATCACAGAACAGCCATTATCAAAAGCTGCAGGAGGTGACAAGGTCAGAGAATGATGTGCTCTCTTCCTGGCTGGCTTTCTTAAATACAATAAGCAAGCTTCATGGGAGGTTTTAGACTAATCTTCCCTGGACACACTTTTAAAATATTTTATGTCATTATTATGATCTATCAGCAAATTAAGTAAATTGTAATTCTGTTACATAATTGATGTCATGAGGATTAAGGATGTGCATGTGTCTTTGGATTAAATCTCACAGGAAAACCCAGACCTTGACCATAATTTAATTGCGATGACATCAAAAACTCTAAAAGTTTCTGTCTTTTAAAAACACACAGTAACTTTCTCAAATTTTATGCTTCAGCTTTTAAGGATGTATTTAAAAAAAATTTAATGAACAAATTGCATATCGATTTAGGTTCGAGCAATAGGACACTAAAACAGTTTACTCCAAAAGGCTAAAAAAAGCAGTCTGTGTTATAAAAAATGCAACTGCTTCATGTATTGTATTGTATAAGTTTCTATTTATTATTTATCCTTTCATTTATTTCCCTTTCTGCCTGTCACACATACACAGAGACTTATGAAGACATGCTAATTTCATGAGGCATTTAGCAGAAATGTTATTGCAAGAGAAGGGAATAGATGAAACTTAAATCCTGCTTTCTTTCTGTTCTTAATGAAGGAATACAAAGGGCAATGCCTGGCCCTCTTTAACTCCGAAGGGCCATTTGTGCATATTTGTATTAAGTAAGTACAAGACAGATGTGGGACCGTTTCTACACTTTACTATGACTGCTATGGATCTGGACATCCTCACAGATATGACGTTTTATATCCAAAAATGACATCACCATGGTTGGTCCTGGTCCAACAGGGGCGAGGAGACACTTTCAATTATGGTAACATCATGTAAGAGTGAGTCATGTATCTGTAAGTTCATTTAAGTAAAGGGGTTCCAGGATGAAGGAAGGTCAATAAAATGCTCTCACAAATGCATGTTTATGTGTATTTAATTTAAGATTACCAAAACACTCGTCCATATGCACGCACACGCGCGCACACACACACACACACACACACACACACAAGCACAGGTTTACTGATTCTCCGCAGGACTCATTCCATAAAGTGAATATTGAATTACCTGTGATGCTCCAGCAGGAGAGTTTCATGGAAAGAAAATGTAGAGCAAGGGTCCAAGTGTATTGGATGAGAGCAGGCGGCACTCTGTGGTCTGCTGTGGTTGTAATAGCCTCATTATTCATCTGTGTGCTCTGCTTATACACCCAGCAAAGCCTAAAGGAGTAAAACCAGAACCTATTATACACACAGGCGCAAGCACATATACACTACAAACTCATACACACATAATTTTATCCATATCCTTCAGCAACCAAAACACATCCTATATTCTTGCAGAAAATCAATCTGAAACTTGAAATAATTGACTTTTTGGCCAATGGGTGTCAACAAAAACAACTTGTGAAAATGAAATTGAGATACCATATCCTTTTGCGTTTATATGGCAAACTTGTAAGCTAACAGGTGCTTATTTACACATCCATCAGTTACATCGCAACATTATCATTCTTTGAATTCATGTTTATTGCCATAAATTAATTTGCTGGTAAGATTGCAAAACAATGAGCTGAGACTCATATTAAGCAGATGAGAGGAGCTGCAAAACTATTCTCTGGAGGTTCATCAATACGAGCCATCCCTTTCATATTGCATCATGTTTTCACATTTTGAGACATTAATATGATGAAAAAA
>JAPZDY010000001.1:7548776-7570071 GCA_029783645.1 Ctenochaetus hawaiiensis
GAGGTTCATCAATACGAGCCATCCCTTTCATATTGCATCATGTTTTCACATTTTGAGACATTAATATGATGAAAAAAGTTGATTACAGCTAATCTTTGATAGATTTAACTTACAGAATCACTAAGACATGGTTCAACATCTAAGGCAATATTCTTATTCTCTTTCTTACTGAGAGTAACACAAGAAGACTAATACCATATGCATACTTATGTATAAAAATAAGGCCACAACTACAATATAAAGCTGGTTTCCTTCACTTAGCATAAAATAATGGAAGAGGGGGAAACAGTAAATCTTGCTCTGTCCAAAGGTAATAAAATTCTAATTAACATATCATATCTCCTTGTTTTACCAATGTAAAAGCCAAGTTGCAAAATGACAATTTATTATTTTACACAGATTTATGAGCTTGATATTTTCTTGGCCGTGTCTTCTTGTCAACTGATGCCAATAAACCAGCTGAGGTTTCAGGAAGTTGCTGTGGCCAGATCAGAAATAGGCAGTGTCAGATATTACTTCTATACTCATTTATTCATATTAGCCACATACTGTTCTCTGGAGTGAACAGTAAATTGAGATTTTGGGCACTTATTAATCATCAACATTTTGTGTCATCACCGAGAGCCAAAGTGTTGTTTAACTGTAATTTTTACATCTTTCAAAAACGTGATGCAAGTTTTATTTAACTGCTGACAGAAGGTTTCATACATGTCATGGACACAGTTCTTTTATGCTCAAACATAATGTTTTATCTAATAAACACTCTTGATTTATGAGACAGATGTAAGAGTGGTATTGATCTTCTCATCCTGCTCTTGACGAATAAAGGTGGGCAAATTTCACAGTGGAAGGTCGACATATTTCCCAAAACATCTATAGTTGCAAAAAAGTTAATATTTCTGAAGCCTTAAACTTAATTGCCTTCCATAAAGATGTACAGACACACACACACACACACACACACACACACACAAACATTGTGTTCCCACAGATACAATATAAGCTGTTTGGGAATAGTACTATATGGAGGGTTGCATAAAATAAGGACTGTTGGCGAGAAGCCTTTGTTTGCCTGTGATCAGGGGAAATAATACAAGCACAGCTTTCGGGGTAAGAGTAAGCCCGAGCTGTAATTAATCCATTTGTCAGCTGAGTGATCTCTCTGTGTGAAAGTCATAAGCCTCTTGTCTCTGTGACTTTGATATTCACAAGTTAATTGCCATGGTAACGCTGCAGGCTGCTGTTACAGTGAGTGTTTGTGGTGTTGCTAGAAGAGGATGTAGACTAAAACAGATTGTTGAAACTTTGAACCGTTGGTTACTCTTATGTTGTTGGATATAATCAATCTTTGTTGTGATGAATGTTGTAATTTACTCTTTAAAACTGAACAATCTTTCTCCACTTGGCCTTGTTCAAAAGCGATTTCTATTTAGAAAACACCTGGAACTGTTGCATTCATTAGATGCAGATGGAGAGACCAATGCAGATTTAACACAACGTAGAGTTTTTTCAGTTTTGAGCTGTGTTGCACTGTTGTCTTGTTAAGCATCTGTCAGGGGACACACTGGTATCTTTGCATCCTCCACAACATCCTCAACATTTTTCCCAGCAGTTGTTTAACATCTGTGCAAAATGATGTCTACAAATCTGCCATAGTTGTTTTATTCTGCTGGGATGAAATGGGAGATAAAAATGCCTCCTAATTTCCATCTTAACTTCAATGAAAACATCTCAATATAAGACGATGTCATTTACTGTCACTTAAAACAGTCTTGTCCTCTTTTTTCGGCCATAGAAATAAATAACTGCCAGGTCACACCTGCTGTTGATGGAGGAGTGCTAGGGTTACAGTCAGGTTACAGTAAAAGAAACTGATATCTGCTCCTGGAAGGAGACAGGACATGAACCACAGTGTTCTGTGTTGACAACAACCACACAGTCCTTAGTTAAAGCAATACACCCTGCGACATTGATAGGGGTGTACTCAGGCGGGACAATAAATTATGATCCAGAGAGTCTGAGAAGTATCTCCTCAAGGTTGGAGGCAAAGCACAGTTATAACAGTTATGGAAAAGTATCACATAACATAGTGGTGCCTTTGCGATGAAACAGGGTGCAGCTTTTTTTCACAAAGTGTTGTGGTCTTATCGGTGTACGGCCTAAGACTAACACTGTCATGATACTTTGGCCTTTGGCTGTTGAGAAAGTTGGCAGGATGGCAAGAGGTTACTCATCGGGAAACATGTAGTAGTCCTTCCAGAGTTTCAGCAAACATCCAAAGCAATTGTTGTTGTGGTCAGAACAGTCTTGTGAGAGCTGTGCTCAGACCAGTCTCTGAACTGAATCCCTCTGGTGCAGGTAACTTCTGTTTTTCTGCTGCTGATCATGTTTGAATCAAATGAAATTGACTCGTCCCATTAGAAAAGGGGCTCATTTCCAGTCAGTGAGCCTATGAGTTGCTCTCGAAGAAACCTCATGGTTTTGTCATTGTTGACTTGACCTTATTCAGTGTATAGACAGTCGGAGCAGAGCAGCTCAGCTAATTAACACTCTAAAAGGGACTTAATCAGATGCCAAGTGCACTAATAAAAATGAAAGTCATTGGGAAAATGGCAGGCTCCACAGGGGGACAGGGAGGGATATTTGAAGACATGTGCATGTGTGTGTGCATGTGCGTTTCTGTGTGTGTGTGTGTGTGTGTGTGTGTGTGTGTGTGTGAAAGGGATTGAGTCCAGACTATAATTTTCTCAGCCAAAGGAAGGTAGAGAGAGTCTGTATGGACAAAAAAAGCAGGACATTTGTGTAGCTGTAGAGAGCTGCGTTAGGCGCATTAAGCCATCTCTTTTAGTTAGGACACTGGTTTGAAATGTAAAATAAAATTGGAAATACCACATGATTCTGCCATTTTTATTAGGAGAGACAAAATGATATATGATAGTTAAGTGCTGTTACAAAGTCTTTGGAGGTTTTGTAATCAAGGGGGTCTGCCCTGAGCACCAGCAGGACAATTGAGTTCAGACACTGGTGGTGTTGGCTGATGACTCTGCAGAGACTGAGAAGCTAATGAAAAGGTCAAACATGAATCTGCAAAGACTCTTAGTAGTTGGGTGAGTATTGGAGGGGTGCACACAACAGCAGATTGATAAATAGAAGTAGAAAGAGAATCATATTTGAAAAAGACCACAGCAAGATGATAGGCCAACAATATGGGTGTGTAACTGTGCTATTGGACAGATGGGACCAGATGACAGCAGCTGATATCAAAACTAAAAACCCCAGAACATGACGATGAGGACATAAGGAGTGGGGATGCATAAGTGGAGTGAAAGGTAGTTGGTAAGAGAAATAACTGCAGGGGTGAGCGTGCAGCGGTCTTCCTGACTGAATTAGTGCTCAATTTACGATTGTCAAAAGTGATAAAATGAGACTTTAAAATGCATTTGAGGATTTCAAAAGATCATAGGTTTAATAGAAAAGTGCATGTTGATGCAAAGATTGTTAATGAATAACACATGGGAATTTTCCTGCATAATTTTTGCTTTAAGCTCTAAAGGCATTAGGCATCATCGCTTTGTATTTAAATCCTACTTTGACCAATTTAAATGGTCACAGAAAAGCAGGCAGCGAATGGACATGGCAGTTGTAGCCTCAAGCGATGCTTGGAAGTGCATTTTATCCAAAAAGTAATGACCATTCATTGAGAGACAATGACCTAAGTAATGGCTGAATTTTCCAGATGAGTTGGGAAAGAAACCAAGCTGGAGAATGAGCCGATTATATGAGAGTCCAAAAGACGGAGCCAGAGAAACTGAAAGCGAGAAAAAATGTGGAGGTGTAATAAGTCTGTAGGCTATGGCTCAGTGCCTGTAAGAATTCATGGCAATCTAGAAAATATATGCTTGAGTAAGTAAATTGTATGTGCATATGATTTTGTTTCACCCCCTCTCTTTGCATGTAAATGTTTAATCATTTCATGGCATGTTAAGCATGTGTTCTGAGTAAGGGTTTTAAAAAAGTAAAGCAGTGGCGACGGTCTGTGCTCGTGTGCCATTCTCTCACAGTTCAGTGGCTCTCATCTATTAACTGCACCTCATGTTGCCGCGGTTTAACCAGAAGTTGCTCATAACAAAAAAAACAGCCGATATCCACTTTGAATTTAGTGTGCTGCTTTAAGAAATGTAAAGATATTTAACTTTATCAGCAAAACTCTTCATGTAAACACAGCAGTTGAGCAGAATTGCATTTTCTTTCAAGTCCTCTCCAGGGCGTTTTAAAACAAGTTGAAACCAGATGAGTGTGAGCACTTTTATATGCGGCCTTTTCAAAATCTGCTGTATCTCACATATAAGAGAAAGTCCCTCTCCTTCTGTCTTACTCCATCCTCCTTCTCCTTTATCAGCTTTCTTTTCTCCATCTTCACTATATCTCCTGATCTCTGCTATCTTCCTGCTTTCTCTCCTTCTGAATCCACACACCTTCCTATTCTCTCTATGTCCTTTTTGCTTCATCTCTGCCTCTTTCATGGCTCCCTCATGTCTCATTCCCTTACAGCATCCTACTCTTTCTCCTCCCCGCTGGCTTTGGTCTATTTTTTTTTTACTTTCTCTCCTCATTTTTAAGTTTTCCTACCAGTTTAGACCTGGAATGAAGTTATTTTTATGTCAAATGACATTGACCACTAATTAATACAAAATTAATGGGAGTGACGCAACCAAAGGATAGGGCAGGAAGGTCAAATCAATGGCGCAGTAGCAATAGGTGATAATTACATTGTAAAGACATCATGTATATGTTTAGGATTTAAAAAAAGGTCATTGTATATTTCAATTAAACTGTAGTCTCCATATTTGACTTTTTCACAAATATTTTCATTGTCTGATGTGTTTTTTGAAACTAAAACAACTCATTATATGAACTGGTATTGCTGAATTTTAATGATTAATTAATGTCCACATATGGACTTACTTTTTTCTGGTGCTACATTATTGTAAATATGGTCGTAATTATGTTTGTTGATAACATAAAACCAAAAATCAAGGCAATAAATGACTACAGTTAGGGATTTCTCAATTAAGTACATGTTTGTTGGTTAATTCCATGTGGATCCACTGGATGTCTTTATATCAAGTTTACTACCATTCAACTTTAAACACACGGCCTGTACCTATAAACATCACTGTACATATACAGCATATAGAGATTAACCTCAACCTCCTCAATAATAAAAGGTTTAAAGTTTACGATATTTACTTGCTAGTTTGAATTGTTGTTTTTCCAGCATTGAAAGGTAGGAAGTCAGATTTCACAGCAAGTTATGAATTATATGTACATCCATGGTTGGCTAACATAATGCAACAACATCATGGAAAGCTTTAAACAGCATTTATAAATACTTAAAAGGCTGCGACAGTCAGTTCAAAGCAGTGCATGTCCGACTGGTCATTTGGTAGAGGGGGAATTCAAGACACACTCAGGGGCAGACACAGCACTGGCTGTTTGGTAATGGTATGTTTATTGCCCTGCCTGTTGTATTCACCAGTCAGAGGTGATGCATATGTATTGTCTTCAGTGGTCTTGCCTCATCCAGCGTGTGCAGCATGTGAGAGTAAATCTTCCTCCTTTAGCTTGCATACTGCCTTGTCTGCTATCACAGGCAACACAAACACCTATTTTTTCACTCTGTGATTTATTTATGAATTAAGTCTTTTTAACTTTTTGCTTACATCCATTTCCCACAGAGGGAGAGATGGCAGGGTTGATTAATTGTACGTTGCCGTGCCCAACAGTCCCACAACACACACGCACACACACACACACACACACACACACACACACACACAGCCTCCTTCAGGACATTTGCATAGACACTTTCTCACACATATACAGATGCACATGACTATATTACCTGAGGGACCACACACACGCGCGCACACACAATGTGAAAAAACACAATCACTGAGAGGATAATGTCACTGTTGCCTCAACCTTTTTCCAGCAGAGAAGACTTTCCTCACAGGGACTGACATATGTGAATGTTTAAACACAACATTTTCATGCAACTTGCTCCTCTGTTGAGACCACTTTATGTGTGTGTGTGTGTGTGTGTGTTTGTGTCTGCATGTTTGCAGTTTTCACTATGTACTATACCGAGGTTGTTGATATATATTTAGATTAAAATATGTATTGTATTTAAAAAGCAAAACGTGATGGACAATGGTATGCATAAAGTGTGATAAATATATACTATTGGGGCAGCATACAGCATGTTTGAAACACAACTCAATTCAGCAACAATAACTCTTTTTTTTCAATTAGAGGTTAACAGTATTTCCAGAAAGCCATTATTGTAATTCATATCAACTTTTAAAAAATCAAAACTAAGATTTCTAAAAATTTACTGGGAGCCCAGATGGGCGTTTCTGGGTCAAGCACTACTTCTCTTGACACCTCAAAGCACATTTACACTTCAAGTCTGCATTTTCTTCCATCCGTTCAAGCATTTACACCCTGATGGCATGGACCTCTATGGGAATCATTAGAAATACATGCAGACACATTTGCGCTGTGATGAAAGAGCCATAAGGAACAATCTGGGGTTCAGTGTCTTGCTTGGGGACACTTAACATGTAGATCGGAGGAGCCGGGGATTGAACCACAAACCCTCCTGTAAGTGGACGACCTGGGCCACAGCATGACCTCAAAACACAACCACAGGATGCAGCATGCTGTGTGCCGTCCACTCCGCAATACTGAAGCTATATTGTGACACATGTAGGAGGAGACAAACAGCATTGATCGTGAGAAAGTGTGATATTTTATTGTTAATCTTTTTTTAATTACCCGACTTTCTTTTCTCTCAACATCATGAGCTGGATGGCCTTTCTGCTTTAATAGAACTATATTTTGGTTTGGGAACTTGCTAAAATGAGTGATTCATTTTATCGTTCATGTTGGAGAACAGCTTCAGAGATCAGAATGGATCGGACGCGGTCGTGCTGGGTATCTTCTAGGTGTGCATTTGTATAAACACTGTCAGTTTGCATCAGTTTGGGTAAACCTGTAGAAAATAACATTGATCTTAGTGAGACTTTTTCTTGATAAATAAAAGCTAAGAAAACTACATCTCATGCTCTCACCCTCAGTGGGAGTTGTATTGGTATACTTAAAATTAACCTGACACAGACAATAAGTCTCTTGAACTTTTTCTTAGAAGTTCACTTTACCTCAAGTGAATTAAAAAATTTTTTAACATTCATCTGAAAAGGATATCTGGGCAATTAAATGGAACTCAACTGGATTTTATTATTTGTCTGTGAAGACGTTTCGCGTCTGATGACTTTGACCTGGACGAATGAGAATATTCACAGATATCTGAAAAGGATCTTTATAAGCAGTAGACACACAGAAACTAGCAGCCTATGAAAGCTAACAGCAGGTTATGTATATATATATATAAAATGTTGTACTTGTATTGGCTTTGCTCAATATCCTTTATATCCCTTATAACAAAGGCTTCACCTTAGCTCTAATACATATGCATAGTACATCAAGCACTTGAAGGCAAGTTAACACACTTAAAGACATCTCACTGGACTCAGAGTATATACAGTGCAACAGTAAATAAACCCATTAGAATGGACACACATTAACACACAGAGTCAAACACACTCACAGGTCCTGTGGACGGGCTCTAACTGTGAGTGCAGGTGAACTCAACTTTCCTCCTTCAGGTTCCCTTTGGAATTTCATTACCTGTACTTATCGATCCTGTTATATACACTAGGCCAAGCAGCTGCTGAATTATTCAGTCTGGTTAAATAGGGCTGTTCCATTATTCAGAAGCATGGCACAGTGTAATTAATATTGTAGAGATATGTGACAGGCTGGGTGGCATTTCACTCAGTGACAGAACATCGCTTGCTCCCCACTTTCGCTCCTTCTACTTTCTTTTTTCATCCTCTTTCTTTTGTTCTGTCTCTTTCTCTTTTGTTACTTTTATTGAGATTTTCAGCCATCCTTTTTCTCTGATACTGCTCTGTATTCTTTCCCCTTTCTGCTCATTTTCTTTCATGACTTTCTATTTCACTTTTCTTCCTCCTCCTCCTTCCTCTTTGGTCTTTCAGCCTCTTTTTTTCTTCTTTGGCACTTCATCTCAATCTCTTCCACCTTTTCCACTCCTGCAATCTTCTAATGGTTGTGTGGAAAAGTTGGTTGTGAGACTCAAACAGCATCTGGGGATTTTTTCAACCGGTTTTTGTTTGCAATGTGTGTATGTCTGTGTGAGTTTGTGCATGCGTGCACATTATAGAGTGTCTTGTCTTTTTAATGTGACAGATATTTTCAGCATCTTTCACGATGACCCATATAGAGCTGCAGTTGTTAAGATGTGACAGAATATGAGGTTTTTGACAGAATATCCAAAATAAAAAATCCTCAGCATTGCTGTACATACAGTATATGAGAAAAGTAAAAGAAAAAGCCATGTTGCTGCTGCATCTTGTACTCATGTCAGCATCCTTAGGCAAGATCTTGCTATAGGCCAGCGATGTTTGCAAGCTTTTGAATAGTGTGTAGGGTAACAGCCACTATAGTTGTACTCAATCCCACACAATCTGTCCTTTATTGCTATTGGTAAGAAGTACTGCAATATAAGTGCAAAAACTATTGCAAAAATCTTCTTTTTATTCTAAAGAGTTATAGAATTCATAAGGTAGATGTGAAGGTGGACAGAACAGCTTGATAACAATAAAAAAATCACATTCCCGTCATTTTCTAAATTTGTCTCTTGCGTGTTTCTCTTGCACTTCGGTCAAATGAGACTTCTGCTTATGCATAGACATTGAACACATTTAAGGTGCAAAAAATAAATACATAAATAAATAAATAATAATGCATACAGCCTAGTACATTAGACAGTTTCAGTCTCAGTAGCTTATTAATTCATTAATGACAACTGGAGATTTGAATTTGAATGTTTTTTTCATTTAAACAATACTAAGGCTTCAATTTGCAAGGCCATGGCCATCTTGAGTGACTGTAGCTGCTTGTTGCCTGCTTGGTGTCACACAATCATTGGTGGCAGTGACTGACCTCTGCGGTTTTACTTCCTCTGGTAACTAACGTCTGCCACTAAAAAATAAGGTGGCAGCTGTTGTACTGCGAAACTTGAGGCTTCGAAACAGTAGTCCATAAACCAGTAGGTAATGTCACAGTAGCTCAATCTTCTTTGTAATATACTGTTCATGCTCTAATCTCAAAGTATCCTGAAACCTTGTCTCTTACATTTAGCAGTTTGGAGCAGAGGAAGTGAAATAAAAATTGAAAGGTGCAACACAGCTAAGCCACATTTACATCCTCTGTTTTGAATATTTTAGCTCTTTGTTCCATCAGAGGTCAGCACTGTCAGGATGGCTTGCCTTTGGTCAGAAGTGCAAATTTGTGGGTCAAAGTTTCTCCAAAGTTGAAGCCAGTGTGAAAAAGTTGTATAGATTTATTTCACCTCTCAAAAAAAGTTTCCTGACTTTGGTGTTTTCTTTGACATGAACTGCATCGCACTGAAGGTTTTTTGTAAATCTGTAAGTTCACCAAAAGTAGCCTACAGGTGTGTGTATTGCAACCTGCTGGCCCACATGTGTGTCGTCACAATGCACACACACACACACACATGCTGTCACTCACAGCTGTGACGTTCATCAGGAAGCCTTCTTGGTGCTTTCCTCTTCTTCCTCATGCGGCCAATTAGGAGCCATCTCCTCCTGCTCTCATCAGCGCTCCTCCTCCACTCTTGTCAAAGTTCTTTGACAAAACAGAGAAGAGGAGACTTCAAAAGACTCTGTTGTCTTGTTTTTTTCCCCCTATTTCTTTCCTTCTGAAGCCCGGAGTGAAACTTCAGAGGTGCTGGAATGACAACACGCAGCGCTCACAGGGCCTGATGCTTAGTGTGTGCGCAAGGGGGCTTGTTAGAGCTATTTGTGTGTTTTCAGTATCTGTACGTACATGTATGTCAGAAATATGTATAACCTCTCATACACCTAAAATTACTAAATACTTCCTTTTCATTTTGACTATGGTAAGGTGTGACTTTCTGGAAATATCTTTCTCATTGCTTTTTCAAGGTTTTCACACACCTCAAGTTTGTTCTGCTAAATGAATTCTTTAAATAGTTGTTGTAATGGTTTTGTGTTTCAACCACATAATTACTCTCCCATGACCGATTTCACACTTTTTTTTTTTAAATTCATCCCCTTTTTAAGCATCTGGAGTTGCACTCTGCATGAGATCTTCCCCTCAGAGAAACATTCTCTGTTCCTCACTGCATACTTGAAGAGTTAAGAAAAGACTGTCATAATCGCCTTTATCAATCTTTCATGATGGTTTTAGTAAATGAAAGTTTTAATCACAAAGTAAATAATCAGTTTGACTTGTGGTTCATAATATTAATCCATTAACAAGTGACAGTGATGATTCACCACATGCTACAGCAAACAGGGCATTAGGTTGACGTTGGAGCAGGAAAGCAGATCTTCTCTGTATTTGCTGTGTGAATCCAAACACTCTGTTTGTATTTTTTTCTGTTTGTCTTGTTATTTTGCTGTTTCTTTCTCTTTGCTGTTTACCATTTGTGAACTTGCCCTTTCTCTGCCTTTGTCTTTGCTGCTCCTTCTTTTTTTTCTCTTCGTCAATCTGTTATTGTCTTACCATCCACCCTCCTCAGGGTTTTGAGTCTGACTGTTCTCAGCTGCTAGTTAATATTTAATCTACTGTTAAATAACACATTGTTGATGAATCAGTGTCTGCATTTAGGCACAGAGCAATATTTTGTGGCTTATACTGCAAATCTGGGAAATGCTGTCACTCGTGCTGTGAGAAATGCCTCAGAAAAACATGTCAGCCGGCTTTTCAAGTCATCGGGACCCTTCAGGCGCGGTTCCCCCTCCCTGGGTGGGCTCATGAACCACAGTTTTAACAAATACACTAGAAACTCAGTACCACTGCAATATTTGGTGCTTTACTTCTCTTGCTTTGTTTATAATGGACATAGTGTTCCTCAGGAGGGTGCTCTACAAAGATTATGAGACAAAACAAAAATAAAAATGAAAGGTAGGATTACTTAAAATAAGATTATTGTGTTGAATAAATACTTGTGTCCAAAATATTACTGCAGAGGAACCAGAGAAAGAACGCATGAACATATACTCACAAATGGAAACAGACCGTCACCATCGTGCAGTCAATCAAGGTGCTCAAATGTCTGTTTTTTGTTTTTTTGTTTCAACTTGCTGCACATGTTGACTATAAGCCCTGTGTGGATGTGATTCTCTGCACTTGCAATATATTTTGGGGCTTACCGATCATTTCTGTTAGCTAAGTCAGTATCTGATGCGTCCCCAGTTGGAAGATAATCCGTTGGGAACTTTATCTGCCCTCAGTGCTCTTCTGTCAGTGTGAGATTGCAGTTTGGCTGATTTATATTACATCAAATGTGTCATAGAGGACAGAAGCATTATCATACATAAAGAGATCTAATATACTAACAGCAGACAGAAAGACAGACGTGAATTCCTTCCAAGAGTGTGAGACTGTGAAACTGAGACTCTCAATACAGGCCTTTATTCTATTCAGGTGCTTTTTTCTGACACACAATCTTCACTCTCACTGAAGTAATTTTAAGATGTCTCTGGCTAGACTTTCTCCAAGCTTAATAAATCTGAAAATTCTGAGCAACCTGAATAGGAGGCTTGCGTTATCACACAACCCGTAATTCAGCAGTTCTTCTGGTTGATCTATTGATCAGTCTATAATTTATGGAGACCTTGTGTAATTAATGTTCATAGGAGAAACTGTGAGACAAATGAGCTAATGAAATTAATTGAAAATATAGGTCTATAAGTCTCACTCATATAGAAAAAGCCAAACGTTTTTCATAACAGGAAGAAGAAAGCGAAGATATACAGAAATGTCAGGAAATGAACCAACCTCGCAGGTCACACAAGACAAGTTATATGAGGAACTAATTATTCACATGTTAAACAGATCTTCCAGTCTGCTGTTCTGTCAATTACATGCTCATAGTTTCACTTACTCAGTACACACTGTGATATCATTAAATAGTATAAACAACAAGATTTTTGTTATTTTCACAAGTAAAAAGGGAAATTTAGTGCTGGTGAGACATCTAAAATAGTTGCCTAGTTTTGCTTTATTGTTTTTTTTGTTTTGTTTTTTTACTATTTTTATGCTCCAATATAACAAGTTTTATTAATCAGTTGCACAAAGCGAGGAATTTATTTATTGAGCACTCACATGTTTTATTTTTATACTGTAATAGCTATCTATAATATGGAAGTGATGATCTCTTTTTCTATATGGTAAGTCCTGAATATTATTTAAGTGTAAAGGTATGCTCTGGAGTCTACATATTTTTCCTGTGTCTTTGCGGGTTCACTACTCCAAATACAACTTCTGTGAACTGGAAGTGATATGTAAGTGTGAATGTGTTCATAAATGTGTTGCTCTTGGTGTGTTAGCCCTGTGTGAGCCGGATGGCCTATCTAACATGTAGCCTGTCTCTTGCACATTACCAGTGGTGGAAGGTAACAGAGTTCATCTGTCCAGAATTGCACTAGTTTGAGGTCCTTGTATGTAAGTTTTATTTAGGTACTATGTTATATTACTGTAACGGATATTTCCCGATAGACACCTCTATCTTTTCTGTTCTTGGCCATAAAAAATAAACAAAAAAACAAAAACAGCACATAAATAATTGGAAATAGACCTAATTGGTAAGGCCCAGTGAAGTTAACCTTACACTGACACAACCAATAGTCATAAAAACATGACATGAGATTAATTATAAAAACAAACCATTAAAAACATTTTAATTATAGACTAAGATAGATCCTTAAACCTGATGGGAAAATTCACAACTACTTAGTGTATAGGTATATGAAACAGTAAAAATGCCTTTCTAAACTCATGTTAATGTGTAAAACAACTTTATCATTAATTTTTGTTGTATGTATGAGGTAGTGGCTTCCTTAGTGGATAACCAAATGAATCAGATCGAACAACAGCTGGTCTAAAATAGGGACAAAAGATCAAACATTCAAATCTTTATCTGAAATTGTACTCACCAGCTTTGAAATAACTTTAACTGGATTACGATTGATCTAGTGGATCTGAACTTGTTAACATGTTTTTTCTGCATGAAAAGTTAGAAAGAAACACAGAAAAAGTGCTGGAAGCACAGCTACTCTTTCTCTGCAGAGCCTGTTTTTGTGTCATTAACCCATCTTTAGCTATGAAGCTGCATGAAGGTTATGCTTGGCCAGCTGTCCCTGTCAGGTCGAAGTGTGCAGCTCGCTGCTCTAGTTTCATCTAAGAGCTCTTCCAGGGCAGACCTATAGATGATAATCCATCATAGCTGATGGTACTGGGTGAACCCAGGAACTCTCTAACTTACAGTCATCTCAAAAGCTCACCTCTCTTTCTTCCCCTTCCTCTCCAGGTCTATGTTTCTCTCCCTTCACAATCTTTAGACAATGTACTTAAGGTGTTGTATGACTGTGTTCAGAGGGGTGATGTTGGTGTATAATAAACCACTTGACCAGGTGGTGATTAACAGTGGCTCTTAGCAAATGTTGCTGCTCGTATGAAGGGCAGAGTTTTTGTAAGCATCTTGTAAAGCTGAGTCATTTTCAGATGAGACACATTTATGATTTCACAAAAACAGTTGTTACTGTAAAGTGCATTGTATCTCTTCTTGCTTCTCTTCTCTTCTCCTCTCCTCTTCCTCCTCTCCTCTCCACCACACACAGCTTTAGTAACTGTAATTATCACGGTTTGCCTTTGCCAAATGCAGCAGATGTTAGCCCCCTGCACACCTTAAACATCTTTCACAGTTCCCTTACTCTGAATGATAAACACTTAGCAGCTTGGCATGGAGAGAAAACAGCGTTACATTATACTGTTATCATGGCATAAACTGTCAAAACTCTTCTTGAAATTAGATAAAAGTTTTTTACTTGACAATTTTGCAAGAAAAATACAAATCTAGATTGCTAGCTCTGGTATGCAGTGTGTTTACGTGTAGCCCGTGAGGAATAACTTGAATGTCTTTATCTGAAATTGTGGTTATTCTTTCTCAACCTTTTGATCCTTTCAAAGCTTTTCCACATCATAAAAACAAAACTTAAGTTCATTGTACACATTATTTTTTTTCATATTCATCTCTATCAATACCAATATATGTGGTTTAATTGCATTCGAAAAAAAGCCTCTTGCTCTTATTTATTGTACTGTCGGCCTCCTTATTTCATTGTATATTCCTGCAACACTGAGGTCAGCAAATGAAAAATGTCATCAATCAGCAGTACTCATTTCTCTCTCTTATAGCAATAAAGCTCCCTGGAGTCTTGACTTTAGCAATAAATTAAACAGCCCACTATCATTATCTTTTCTGAAGTATTACTGAAACACAGACACTTGACTTCTCCTACTGTCACATACAATTATTTACCAATTTCTCTCATTATATTACCTCTGACTGTTGTCTTTCTGTTATTCTAAAACATCGAAATGAAATGACACAGTGTTATTTTAGTGTTACATCCATCATTCCTCCCTCCCTCCATCCATCCATCCATCCATCCATCCATCCATCCATCCATCCATCATCCTCTCACAGATTTCTCTCTCCATCTTGATAAACAAGACAAAATGATGCCAGATGTTCTCTCCTGTTGTCGAGACCCGCCTTTATTGTGAGCTTGAGCTTAATTAAATCCCGATAGCAGCTGAAAAAGGCCTGCGTGAAATGAAGTGTGACACATTAATGAAATATTATTTGTCAACTGCTTAAATGTATCCAGTGTTTCTGTGTGAGACTAATATCAATATCCAAGGTCTGGCTGTTTTGACAGGCTCGAGGGGAGGTCTATTTGAGTTCTGAAGTAATTGCAGCCATTCATGCTCTTTTCCCTCTCTCTCTCTCTCTCTCTTGCTCCATAGTGTCACCATTTTGTCTGGATCTCTACCTGCTCTCATTGCTCTATCCTTTTCATCTCTCCTAAGTCCCCCTCTCTACACGATTTACACATTGTGCTTGTTACTGTAGGACATTTCCATTTGTGTCTTTCTTCCTGTCTGCCTCAGCGTTTCTGTGTCTGTCTGACTCTTTGTCTGTGTGTTCCCCTTTCTCTGTCACTTTCAGTTTTCCAATTTCACTCACTTTATTGGCACTACAACGGATAGAATACTTAATATCTTGCCTCTACTTGTAAGGATCTTTCCGTTCACCATCCCCCTTCCCTTCACACACACACACACATGGCTGCCTAACTCCTTACCTCAAGCTTTTACTCTGACCTTTTATTCAAGCGTTTCTCCTCGCTCTTCTCTTTATCGACATCCTTTCTTAGTACCTTCCTTCCTTCCTACCACTTCACCTGGACTGACCGCCATGCATTGCTGGCTGCTCCACTGCAGTTTCCTTGGAGATGCACACACATACACAAGAATCCTTTTTTTTTTCCTGTTTTGTTCACACGCCCCGCCGCTGTGTGTCAAGTGTGCCTCTTTTTATTTCCTGTCATAGAGTGCGTGTGTGTTTTTGTGTGTGTATGTGTGCGTTTGCGTGCACCATCAAAGCAAGTCAAAGCATTATGGTTGAATAAAATAAGGTCAGGTTGACAGTCAGGCAGATAGATGATGCGAGGAACATGACCTCCACGCCACACCGCCCTGTCTGTCTGCACCACTTCTCTCTTTCCTCTCAACCACTGTGGTTTTCTCCTGTGCTCTCATGCCTCCTGTCATCTGAGCGTTTTGTTGTCTGTCTTGTGACTCCGTGTGTTATCTCCCTGTGTGTTATCTCTCGTCTCCACCTCCATCACAGTATAATCAGAGAAACTAGAGAGACTTTTCCTCGTCTCCCCTCATCATGCCCAACCGGCTCCAGTAAGCTACATTGACTAGAATAACCATATGCTACACCTGAGGTGGTTTGTGTGGCATATGCTGCACAAACACAGAGAGAAACAACAGACACATGCACATGCACACACACACACTCACACACAGACACACACAATAAAAAAACCCAAACCCTTTGCTGTAACTTCTCAACCAAGCCAAGCCAGCTGTTACTGTCCTCTGCCGGTTTCTCCTTCTTCTTTGTTGCTCCCACTGTCTTATTCTCTCGTCTTAACAGATGCTTGTGTTGCTTTGACAGACCCATAGGTGGATGGAAACGATGATGTAGAAAGTGTGAAGCACAGATCTCAAAAGACGCTTACAAGGAGTCAGGACTTATGAGTCAGCGGTGCCTCTGTCTCACCTCTTGTTCCTCCCCTGTCCTCAAATATTAATTTCTTCTTTAATGATATTAAACACAATGGAGAGTGTATGGAGCAGCGTAGCATGGAGAGGGTAGATAACCTGTAACAACTGTCAAGGGATAAGCTTAAATGTTGAATAGCAGGGGTTCATAGTTTGCCTACCAGGGTGCTCCATTAAGCTCAGTATGAGATTATTAAAAGATTTGAGTGAAAACCCTCAAGAGGAGGGGTTGTACTTTATGCTGTTGAAAGTGTGTGTCCTACACTGGGACATCTAGGTTGCATTGTTAGTTCAAGATGAGACAGAAAACACTGTGTTTGGTGACGTTTTTGTCCAGCTGAGATCTACAGTACTCAGAACACAATACTTGCACTTAATTAGTAAAAGAATCTGCAAAAAGCCATGATGTGTTTACTCACCGTCGGGCAGAAAGCTACTGTTGTTTTTAGCAGCATTATGCTCCGCTCTGAGTGTTGTATGTGTGTGTGTGTGTGTGTGTGGGTGTGAGTGCTCGTGTTTATGTGTGTGGATTTGTCTGTGTGTGTGACTTCATTAAAACACTTCACACTCTAATCAAAACATCAGTGTGGGCTGTTTTAAGTAACTTTACACTCTTGTTCAGTTTTAAAAAATGGAGATAATTGTTTCCTTTGCTTTGTTTATTAATTACAATTACTGCTCCAAAGATGATTCTGATACATGTTTTAAAATCATGTGTAGATTTATGTATCATCTAATCCCTTTGCTTTGCCCTTTTTGCAGCCTGTGTACATTAAGTTAGTATAAGTTTGTTCTCGATTTCATTGACATTTTTAATGGGGGTTCAAATGTTTAATTTTTATCAGTGATCTTTTTAACAATAGCACAGGTGTGTGAAGCAAGCCATTGTCATTTAGACACTCACTTGACTTTTGGATGCACTTTAAAACTGTGCATTTAGATTTGTTATGTTTACTAGTGCACAAAAAAATAAAAACAAAAAGACCACAATGTCCTTCTGGACAACTTTAACCAAAATTGTTCCCGAACAATTATGCAATGCACCTTCAAGGGTTATTACATTTCTCCCTGAGGGCCTGGGCCTATGTGTAATCAAATCTAGTAAATGTAATACCCAACAAAAAAATATATCTGATGTTTCTCTACTTCTAAAACCCTCTTGATCTGGTAGAGATTAACTGATACTGAAAAAAGGAAAAATTTGCGCAGAGCAGTTGGATATGAACTTGATATGTAAGTTGTGCATGTAAAACCCAATAAGGTTGTGAAATAAACCACCTACGCTTCCTCGTCTCTCCCGATTCTCTGCCTGTCAATTTTAACACAGTGCATATCAGATATGACAGGCTCCCTCAATGAAGCTCTCACAAAGAGAAAGCCAGTCACACATTTCTCTTTTTTTCTCTTCTTCTCCATCCTTCCCTTCCTTCCCTTCCTCACCCCGCCCTCTCCTAGCTCTCGTCTCGTCTCCCCCATTGTCCGTCTGTGCCAAAGATCTAAGCGGTTTTCATCTCTTTGTCGGAACTCTCCCTCTCTCTCTCCTCTCGTTATCTTTTCATCCTGGGAGAGCTCAAGTGCGGCAAACACGCTCTCATGGAGGAGTGCGAGTCATGTTTGACCGTGCTCTACAAACCCCAGATCACTTCACATCACTCCAGTCTCCACAACAGAAGCAACCCCTAATCCCCCTATCTCTGACTTGTTGTCTTTTCTCCCTCTGTCTGCATTTCACAAAGCAACTGTCATTTTATTCACACATCAAATGTTTCTGTTTATGTGGTCGCAGGCCTCAAATGGCCTGAGCCTCGTGTATTTGCTCTAATAAGGAGAGGATTTGCAGATTAATTAGAATTTTATCTTTCTCTTTATTGCTTTAGTTGGAGTTGAACTCTTTTCTAGATTTGTCTTTGGTATCTCAAGAGCGAAGAGCAGTTTTTCAAAGAATATTTTTAGAGCTTACATTAGGATCAGAGAGAAGCACTTCACAGTGAGGTAAAAGTATTAAAAAAATAGACAAAATCTCACATTGATCTTAAAAGGAGCTCAGTAACATCTAAAAAAGGATTGCATGCTCTGTGTCTGCCAATAATCTATACTGAACAATATTTCAAAGAGAAGATTCACTGTCCCACAATATGGAGCCTGCAGTGCTGCAATGAAACTGCTGATCTTCTCTCTCTCTTTCTCCATTACATTTTTGTTTCTCCACCTTTATGCCCTTCCAGTCAACCCTCTGCTCTTCAATGGCCCCCCCTTTTATTAACTTCTGCTGTTATCTGACACTTGTTGAGCGCACAATCTCTTTCTCCTTTTACAGTGATTGTGGTGAAAACTTGCAGTTGCTCACTGACAAACATATACACACATCACAGCATTTATCAGGCAGCATTACAGAATACACAAGAGGGTCAAAACACAATCATATCTTTGTTGTTTATTTTTTGTTTAATATTCCAAAATGTTTCCAACAATGCTCAAACTTGTCATTGTCAAAATATGTCATTTTATTTAAGGTAATGCAGCATTTTGTTGTTTGTTGTAAACTTCTTCTGTGGAAACGGAACCTAAACAAAATTTTAATTCATAACCTCTTTTAAAACTTTTTTGCAGGAGCTGGTCGGTAAGATTTTCATCTGCAATGGCTGCCGTTTTGAAATTAAAAAATTAAAAAAATAAATCCCTTAATCCCACGCCCTTCACAATATCATTAAATTAGGTCTTGTGTTTTCACAGACCAAACAGCAAATAGACCAGAAAATTAATACATTTTAAATCAACCAGACACACACACACAAACACAAACACTGCTGAATATGTTTCTCTTTTCTCTGTTTCCTCTGTTTTCAGCCTGCATTAATCTTGCCTCGGGGAAGTGATGATTGGTGTTCATGTTTGTGTTTGTGTGTGCATGTAATTAAATCGTATGCTACTACTGCCTTATTATCTCCTCCACTGTGGTTATTTAATCAATACTGCTCAACTTGTTGTCTGATCAGATGATATGTGTTTCACTGTTCTTACCAGGCTGCCTTTTTCTTGTTGAAGTATGGCTATCAGATAAACTAAAAACCCTAAATCAGCAGCATTTTAGTGTTTTCCATACTTTAACATGCCTGACAGTTTACAGTTTTTGCACAAATATCAGGCAGTTTGCATACATGTTACACATAAAAACATTAAGACATTCTGGGAAATATAGGCCAGGCAATCTGGCTCAATTAGAGCTTCAATATGGTTCAGCACTGATATAGCAGAAAGTCTACTTACTTGTTCATCTGCTTGGTTTGTGTTTATCAGCCTGATATCACAGTTAGCTGGCTGAGGTTAAGGCCCAAAGTAGAATCTACACTCGTCTCTCTTGTAGATGTAACTTTTGTAAGATTGAAGATGCACAGGAGGAGCAGTTCAAGTAACTATTGTTGGCTATTATTGGCTCAAGTGAGTTGATGAAGTTATCTCTAACTTATGGTATTTGAAAAACAAAGGGTAAAAATGACTGATGTAGATTTATGCACCAATACATTAAATTAGCCAGGAGAGGAGACTTCTTGGATTCTGGACCCCAGAAACTTAATCATTTCTCCAAAACAGGTGTTGTCTAAAGTCTGACAAACATGTCAATGTAATCATTAGTTTAGGTGTACATTTTTTTTACCAAAAGAAATTGAAATGAGAATATACAGTGAGTGTAAACGACACATGCATATTGTTAATGAAGCTGCCCTTGTGCTCATTCTACCTTGCAAAGACTAAATTCGAAAAAAAAGGCAGAACAAAAACAACACATTCAGTACAGGAATTTTACTAAAGATAGAAATTCTAACATAGACATGATATATTTTATACTGGCGCTTTAACTTCAGTAAGTTTTCATATTTGTCACACTCTACAGTAGCTAAAATTAGAATCAGTTTTAGCTGTCACACCGTGCAACAGGACAAAATGTTCTTGTGTCTCAGAGATGAGTGATGCCAGTTTTTCTTCCCTTTTCTTTTGTAACCTTTGAATACTACAAAAGAAAAAAGGGAAAAAAGGAGGATGTACTCAGATCTAGATGCTCCGCCATCAGAATCCTATTAGAACAAGCAGAGCAGTGCTTGTGTTTATACAGGAAGCGTGTGGGTTTGGAAACCTCCCACCAAATTTAACCCCAGTGATGTTTAAAGTGTTGTTTGTATGGAAGACACAACACTGGTGTAAGGGAGGCGCTTTCTATTTAGTAGTACAGTGAAACATTTAAAGGACTATAAAAAGGTATCAGAAAACACAGTGACTCATTGAAGGAACTGAAAAGAAAAAAAACTATGCAGAGTTAAAAAAAAGTTGTGTTCAAAAATCTATTTATTCTTTTTTGTTTATCTGAACATGTAAGCGGAGAACCAGCAATTTACAGTTGATTGAAAGCACAGAAGAGGTTACTGAAGGTTAGTCCTTTTATTTATAACCGTCTTTTAATGGTCAGGTCAAAGGTTAAATCAATGTTCCAAACGTGTTTTGATATCAAGCGGTCCAATCGAGCCAAAATAAAAAAGGATGGGGTCATGACATTGGCCATTTGATCTCTCTCCATCCTGTCTGCAGAGAAGAATCCTGATAAAAAATGATGCTGTCAAAGGGCTGCTTTGTGTACATGTGCGTCTGCGTGTGTGTGTGTCAGTGTGATTAGTGTTTTTGGGTCAGATGAACACTTTCCTCTAACACAGTTAATCAATAAAGTCTGTGACTTTTCCCTCAGGTGCTCACTATCCACAACTTTTATCCCCTTCACTCCTCTTCTCTTCTCTCCTTTTATCTTTTCTGTCATTTTATTTTTCCTCCTTTTCTTCTATCTTTTCTGTCATTTGCTTTAACTTCCTTTCCTCTTTTCTTTCCTTTCCTTTCCTTCCCTTTCCTTTCCTTTCCTTTCCTTTCCTTTCCTTTCCTTTCCTTTCCTTTCCTTACCTTTCCTTTCCATTCC
>JAPZDY010000001.1:7570171-7581798 GCA_029783645.1 Ctenochaetus hawaiiensis
TTTCCTTTCCTTTCCTTTCCTTTCCTTTCCTTTCCTTTCCTTTCCTGTCCTTCTCTTCTCTTCTCTTCCTTTCCTTTCTACTTGTGATTGCAGAGGAAAGGCCAAAGCATCTAAATGGTCTCTTGTGAATGAAGTGAATTGAGACGTAGCTCATCAGCATGCATGAACGGCTCCCATAAAGTAACTACACATATCAATCACGCACTGCGTGACTCGGTGTTCGACAGGATTCATGACCTTCTGTGGGATTCCTCTGGCAAGTTACAGTACTACATACATAGAAACACACCCACACAAACACACACACACGCAGACATTGACATATGCATATACATGCACTCACATTTCAGCAGTGGGTACACACACGCACATGCACTCCCTCTCTCAACCAGAGCCACACACACACAGTCTGCTCAGCACTCTATCAAGCTGTCACTGCAGTTTGACACCAGCTCGCTTGTCTCATCATTAGTTTTAGTGAGAGATGTCCTGTCCCCTCAACAAAAAACAAACATGGCAGGCAGTGACGAATCAATTAATCAGACGAGGCATTTGCCGATAGTTATGTTTCACTTACAGCTAATATGCATTGAATGTCTCAGAAAGTTTCCAATAATGCACGGACAACGCTTTCAATCAGCTTCCTCCGGAACGGTTTTGATCGATGAATCATCAGAGTTGGATAGATTGCTGTCAAAACAGCAGCTTTCTATGACTGATGATCCTTTTTTACAGGAACAGAATTGATGGACCTCTGAGTGGGACACAACACAGAGCTAAAATTTTTGTCGGTAACTTCTTTCCATGTTTTTTTTTCTGTCTCTGCTGTTCTCTTTGGCTTGACTTAGACAATCGATGCCTGTGTGTGTTTATCTGTTCCTGTACTGCTGCTGGTATAAAAACGGTTTAAAGATGGATCACAACCCAGATCTCGGAGCGGTTGCAGTATTATGAGATTTATTTTTAATGACAGTAAAATAAAATATTTTTTGGTCACCGGCATGAATATATTCTGTGAGACCCTTCACACGGGCTGACAGGAAGTACATAACTACTAGTTAGTTAGCTAACAGGAATACATAAGAATATTTTCCATTCTAATCACTTGTATGACTCCTAGTTATGTTTGACATTTTATCTTTTGCCAAGTGACAGAAAAAAAGGCAGTTTTGATTAAAGTGCTCATGCCAACTCTACCTTAGACATGACAGTCCTGCTGCCTCACTTAAAGTTAATCACAGTTTGAAAACTATGATGCTCCTTTTTGTGTTGCTAAGCAACAAAGTGGTAGATGCTGTGTTTAAATCATGCACATGTGGGATTGTTAGATGAGGCACCTCTTTTAATCAGGATCATGCTTCAACGGTATTCTGAACCAGTGAATGTTTGAAAAAGTTTATGTTAAAGTGCAATGTAAGTTATTTAGTCAGTCGGTCATGCAGACCTTCGAGTTGTTTTTATTTTTTTTGGTTTGGTTTTTACAGATCTCAGTTTTACGTGGTGTGTGTGTGTGTGTGTGTGTGTGACTAGAGAGGAGAGTGAATCACTAGCAATGTGTGAATGTGCAGTGTAACAGGTTGAGGCCTCTTGCTTTGTTTGCATCATTCCTTTGTTTTGCTTGTGATTGCATCGCCTTGTTGAGCAGCCTCCACCCATCTAGCCTCTTCTCCCTCCGGCTTAGCTGTCAGTCTCTCTTCTTTGGCCTACTATTTCTTCCAAATTCCTTCTCTGTCCTATTATTAATACCATCTACATCTATTCTCTATTATTCTTTCACCTTAAATGCTCTTTCCCATTGATCTTTTTACAACTGCCTTATCAAATCCCTTGTTAAATGAATTTCTCTCTCTGTCCCTACTTTACTTTTCAAGTCTCATTCCTCCTAAGTCTCTCTTTTCCTCTTCTGATTTTCTTCAACTTTGCTTTTTTCCCTCTCTGACTTGTCTTCTTTCCTTTCCTGCACTTTCCTGTTGTTTTTCTACTTCTTCCTTTTTTTTGCTATTCCCCTCTCTCTCTCTCTCTTGTCTCTTTCTCTTCCTCCTCTCTCCCTTGCCTTTATTTCCTCCTCTCTCTCAGCCTCCCTTTCCGTAGTCGATCAGACAGTTGAAGCAGCCAAGCTGCCGGAGGCGAGAGCAGACAGAGGAGCCGCTCTGTCCGACCTCCCTCCCTCTCCTGAGAGGCAAACTAATGCCGACATGCCAATAAGCTGTAAGAAGACAATTATGCACCATTTATATCAGCTCTGCGTCTTTCTGAATTAACTCAGCACGCCTCTGGAACCCAGCCCTGTTGTGACACATAGTGTCTTTTCATGGGTTACGTTTCATTGATTCATTTGTGGAGATTTGCACCAGAGGAACTGCAGCCTTGAGGTTACAGTTTGCTTGTTATTGGAAGATCATTGGTCAAAAGTTAGCTAACAGAGAGAATCTGAGGAAAAGGACCATAAATAAGACAAGATCTCCCATCTCAGTGCCACTGCTATCAAAACGCCCTTCAGCAAGGCTCTTAAACCCAAAATGCACCACTGGATCTGCTCAGGAACCAGCATAAGCAAACTATAACAAAACCAGGCGGTTCACATGTGTGAATGTGAAACTGTATCAGTCTGAAGCTAGGTGCTTACTGAAAAAGAACAACCCATCTTTCGTTTAATTTGATTTATTTTGATAAAAGCCCAGATTAAATCAGAAATCAAAGTCTCTTATTTATTCTGTTTTGAAGAGTAACATTTAAAAATTAATATATTTGTGCAACTTTTTGAATGTGATTTTGGTTTTGTAAACTTTTTCCTCTTGGTGCTGCAGAGACGGAGAGAGATGCTGAGGTTAAGAGGACGGATAGAGAACGGCAACAGAGCAAGAAGCAGACAACTTAACAAGCAACCTTTTAAAATACAGAGAGATGCTGCAAGAATAACTCAGCATACTGTTCTATTTGTGTAGCTTTAAGCACGCATGTTTTTGCAATTCAGACCACAGAGTTGTGTGCATTAGCATGTGTGCGAATGAACAGTATGTTGCCATGTTAGAAAAGTAACAGCTGTGATTTGTTTTAGTAAAGAAATGCCAGATGAACAATGGGAAAAGAAGATGGAGTGAATGATTGACTGCTCTGTTCTCAAACACAAACACACAAAGAAAAAGTTTCATATACAAACAGACTTTCATATATGCACATATGTCTCAAACACACACACACACACACGAAAACCAACACACACTGAAATGCACACTAACAGAAGAAGGGGCATATGCTGAAGGCCATTCAGAGTATCATGCCACAAACTTTATTTTCGCTTATTCAAAATATACACTTTCAGAAAATGAGAACAGCAACAAAAAAAGGACGTCTGAGGAGAAATATTGAGCTAACTGCTTACTTGTGTCAGTTACAGTAGGATGCACACCTGCAGTTAAGACCCTCAAAATGTCCATATTTATACCAGGAGGTCTTTTGAAAAAGTAAATAGGACAGCCGACTGTTTTCAAACAGTAGTTGTCTGCATATTTTACCAACCTGGCTAAGAAAGACAGTCAACAGACAGATTTTAATAGCATGTGTTTGCTTACAAATGAGACTGAATCTGGTTTACATTTTCATCCCTCTTTACTCTTTCTTGAAAGTGGAAAAAAAAAATCCTTACTGAGTTAAGCGGATATGTCATTAAAATGCACAAATGTTAGTGGACAGCCACACTCGCTGTGTCTCAGTACCTTAAGCTATTAGCAGTTCCAGCTTGTTTCATGTAGAGAAACATGAGGCGACAGCTTCAGAGCCTTTTATTTTAAACTTGATTTCTGGCTAGAGAACTTGCTCTGCATTATTATGTCTGATCTCATTGAGGTTTAAGGTGAACGGGCCGCCCACTGCCTTCCTGTCTGTTCGATGATAACAGTTGTAGAGCACAGTGAAAATTTGCTCTCCCCGTGAATCGATGCTAATCACATCATTGCGCTCCCACGTCCCCCACGCCTCTCCCTTGCGTTTCACACTCCTCTCTGGCTTTTTCCTCCTCACCCGCTGTTTCTCTTGCCCTGTCTCTGTCTCCTCCCTCCTCCCTCCTGTCTCCCCTCATCAAAAGCAAGGTAAAGCCATCTGAGGTTGCTCGCACGCAAGCCAGTCCTCCTCATGGGTCAGCGCTGTGCAGATGGAGATTTTCTAGCTGTCGCCACTGCAGAGATCTCCCATCATGCATCAATCATCCATTATTGCTGTTGTCACAGTCTCTTGTTTTGTCAGTGTTGTAAAGCAGATCTGTGCCTAAAGCTGTCGTATTAAACCAGTATTTTGGTTTAATTTTGTATAAGATGTTCTGAGACAGGATCTTGCCTTAAAAAAACTTAAAATATTGGAAAGTGAACATCATGTTTTTTTCACACATTGAAAAGTTCACAGGTGTTTTCTTTGTGTAAATCTTTTGAAGTCACTGAGAAATGAGAAATGTGCTGATCTTTCATGGTTCCAGATCAAACTGTCAGACAAGTACACGATCATCAATTTAGAGCTTTGACAAGCTGAAGACGAGCTGCGTCAAAAGGACCAGAATCCAGCAGTGTGATTGTTGGAATAACCTTAGTTACATGACAAATCAATCAAAAAACACAATGACATTACCAAGAATAGTTCAAAATAAACACTTTGTGGTGCTCTTTTTTCCTGCTTCACAAACCACTCTTCATTTTTTTGTAAGGTTTTTCAAAGTGGCAGTGCTATTGTCTGAACAAGAGAGAGGGTCAGATTTATAATTTTAGGTGATGATGGGCTCTTCTTGCCGCTCTATGTCTTTCCTTCCTTTATGATACAATACAGCTTGCATTCATCACACCATCCTACAGGGCAAAAAACTGATATCAAACAGTCTGACACTGAGTGCAGCCAAAACTTCAATAAAACCATCTTGTTCTATGTGACATTTACATAACTTATGAGATAGTTATCGCACACTTTATGCTATACAAGACAAAATCCCCATCACAGAGTGAAGAATCAGCCCTTTGACCTTTCTCTTTAATAAAGGCCTCCATCTCTCATCAAACACTGATGTGTAATGTTTCAGGGTTTTTCTAAAAGGCTTTTTAATGCAGATGCAGGAGTAATGGTATATATATATATATATCTTTATCTGAGTCATCGATACTGGCACTAACATTACATATACACCCACAAGAGAATGACCTTTTTTTCTGCTGCAGAGATGTTACTAAATATTTGATGTGTTTTCTCTCCTTTGTGTTTGTGTGTGTGTGTGTGTGTGTGTGTGTCTATGTCCGCATGGCTACATGCCTGTCTGCATGTGTGTGTCCGTGTGTTCACTCACAGCTCCAGCCAACGCCCAGATCGTGCATTCAGGCGCAGCGTGTAACGTCAAGGATGATAACATCAGTGAGAGAATCTACACCATCAAAGAAGGAGACACACTAGTGCTTCAGTGTCTTGTCAAAGGACACCCACGACCACAGGTAAGCTCCCAAACCATCTGCTAACGCACTGCTTCACATGTTCTATATGTCTATGCGCTGACGTTGATATCTTTCACTGAATAAACAGGTAGGTTTTGAGATTCTCTCTTAAGAAAACCTGGAAAATACTTTTTGACTGATGCATACCCGTAGAACATGGAAACTGCTGGTTGGATTGATAAACAAGCCTTTGCGGTATTTGCAGTATATCTGTATTATGAAAATTGGTGTTTGCATAAAACATCATTTGATTTCACAAACAAACTACATCAAATGTGACAAAGAATAGAACAGAATAATTAACATCATGATGATCTGATTTTTTTTTTTGCATGTGGACATTGATGTCTTGCTGATTAATCCCCCACATGCATTCATGAATGTAAAGCAATAAACAAGCAATAACAAGGCATCCTGCAACCAATCACAGTCGAGTTCTCTCACAGACCTCTCTGACTAAAATCTTGCTGGATTGTTAATGTATGTAATAGATTCGAGCTAACGTCTCTGTCTTCATTTGACTCACTCAAATATAGCAAAGCCCAAGGACTTAACAAGCTGTTGATATGGTTATAATGCATGAACACCCTCTTAAATCTGGCAAAATCTCCCTTTGTTTACATGGTGTTCTGTTTTCACACAAGCACATTGAGGCAAAATATGCCAGTGACTGGAAAGACTGCAGGCGAAGGGGGCATACATTCTGTGATTATCAGTAACAAAACATACCCTGTCCTGACTGATGATACATCTATGAGCCATTAGTCATGCTTATATTGTCACTGCGCTTCTGTTTGTGCTGAGTCACACAGCCTCTTCCTTTACGGTGGCACTAACTGAAACCATCCCCGGCTTCAGCCTTGTCAGGTGGCCTCAGCTCTCCGTTGTGTTGTCAGTGACACATTTACTGTATTTGATTAAACATTATGCAAACTGTTTTGATGAATCAGCTCAGGGTTTAGAGAATATGCTTGTGAATTAAAGGTCATAAGTTAAATTCCTCCTAACAGCTGGTAGAATAACTGTGATCTGCCTATTTTAAACAATTGATTACAACTTACTTTCAGGTTTAAGCAAAATTTAAAGCTGCACCACATATGACTTCTAAAATTGCAGCACAAGACACAACAAGGATCATATCCATTAGGAGAAAGACACAATGCAATAAATAATGAATCACAGTATGAAAGTGTTTACATTTCCATTTCAGTGCACCACTTAATTTCCTTCTGTCCTTTTAAGCTACACTTGAAATAAGTGAGGAAGAACAAATGTTATTATACAACAGCTCAGTCTGGATTGCACATGCTGCGTTTGCAGCACAGCTGATTACGCGGTAAAAATGAGTACAGCCTTTATTCTTTTATAGAGAGATATGCCATATATGAGAGCATTAGAGCATTTAAGCACACATGCAAACACATACACACACAACACGTGCCTGAATGCATGTTCATACAATATACATGTGCACACAATGCACTTACACACACACACACACACACAGAGCAGCAGACTCAGCCAACACTGGACACATCTGGTTTCCTGGGTTGAACTCCAGAAGAACATTTTGGACAAGGATCTGTGTGTGTGTGTGTGTGTGGGTGTATTTGTGCGTGTGTGTGAGCTCACAGCGATAGTTGTAAAATGAACTGAGGTGACTGCAGAGGGATTGTGTGGTCTGTGTGTATTTGTGTCCGAGTGTGTGAGGTGAGAAAAGCAGTGTTCCTCATGGGTGCATGTCCACTGGCATCACATCAACATGAATAAAACAGTGCCTGTGTCTAGGCCTCTGTGTCTTCCGTTTTTGCTCATGTGTGTGTATTGACTCTGTGTGTGTGTGTGAGTGTGTGTAAGAGGCAGCATGTCTGTGTAACTCTGTAGATGCAGACAAATCATTTGTATGTAGCTGCAATATCTAATTACAGGCCGACCTGTTGACCTAACTTCTCTATACTAACTGTGGCTTTCATTTCTCTCTCATTTGATCCATCTGTTTCTCTCTCTCTCTCGCTTTCACACACACAAACACACACCACATTTACATGCTGTGCGACCTAAAATAAATACAGACCAACTTTTAATGAAACTTTTGTTTTCACCAGTGTTGGCATAATAACCATTATAAAAACTGTACCCTGAAAAACACAGAAGTTCATTCCCCTGGAGCAGTTCAAAGATGGAGGAAATTGCGTCAGTGATTGCTTGTTCTCTGGGTCGGAGGTGGGAGTGTATTTTGAATAATGATCACATTGGTCACATTGTCAGAATGTAAAATGTACTGTATATAGTGAGTGCACAAGCAAGACTTACAATGCCTCTGGCAAAGAGAAATTAGTTGAGTGAATGTGTATGTGCCTTCGTTTGCACATGTGTATGTGTGTTTTCCTGTCTGGGAGAAACTGTGTTTGAAGACACAACAGCAAGAAACAAAGGCAGACAGAAACAAAGGAACTGATAATGGACTAAGACCAGAGATTTACTTGCTTTTTACTGTGTGTTTGTATGTGTGTGATGGCTGCCTTATGCATCTTACGTCCTTTAGGAGCTGTGTTCGTCCCCAAAAATCTATAATATGCATGTGCAGGATGCAACAAAAACACATCAGCAGTGTAGGTGACCCTCTGCTGATCAAATGGTTCACTGTGTCTGCTGTGGTGGACGTTCAGAAAGACTGATGGTGTTGTGTCTCATTAATTTCTTTCACTGGCAAAACATTATTGACTTACATTTGTCACAGTGTGCATGATTTAAGGGCCCTATGTACCAACTATCATTGTGCTGCTGTCACTTTTTCTGCCATGACCTCAGAATCAACACGTTTGCACATAGAAATTTATTGTGCTATTGGGATTCTAAGAAATCTTAATTTATAATCCATTTATTTGTTGTTTTCTGAGCTCTCATCATAACTCAAGGTCCTCATCGGTGAATGAAACTGGCTCATGATGTATATGACAAAATTTATTTTAATCATGATGTCAGATATCAGCTGTGCCAACTTCATGTGCTGATAAAGACACTAAAATATGAACAAAAGCTTCAGAACAAATCTTGGTGGATCGTAAGTTTAGATTATTTTGTCACAGAAGTTCTTCTTTTTCTTCTTCTTAACTGTGTTACCAATAAAATTCCCAAACAAGTGGTGAATTTGACTGCTGTAAGCAAAGCAATAATATAATTTGAACAGACTTTACCTCTGACAAGTTCTATTTCTTGTTTAAACTTCTGTATCTGCATCCACAACACATCATATTGTGTGGGTTAAACACACTGGATATTAGAATTGCCAGTGTGACACTAACAGTAATTGAGCCCATATGAGGTTAACATACTCAAACAGCAACATGCTGTAATACTTTTGTTAAAGAGGGTTGGCAGGAGATTAGATCATAACAACAGGATGAAACAGTGTAAAGACAATTGGAGAGAAAATCGAATGATGGAAGATTATGGCTGTGGCAGAAAGATAGACTGATAAGAGATAAGAGAAAAAAGTGGTGATTTTTATTGTGATAAACGGAAGAGAACAAGTCAAAGTCAATATAATCTTGTCTGCACGTCTTTTTAATTCAGCACAGTTATGTGTTAGGATTAAGGTAGAGAGCAAGTCATACTTATTAAAATAGTTGTGCTTGATGTATAGACTGTGAAAAAATATTGGATCGAGCCACTGTGATATCATCAGTTGTACTGGAAGTCCTCACATCTGCCTTCATGGCTGTCACCATCTTGCATTTTTAGACCCAGAAGTGCCAAAATTTAGGGGGAAAGGATGGACCTTAGTAAGATATTTATTGCCACCGATGACTGTGTGATGCTTAACAGGCAGTGAGAGGCTGCTGTCATTCAAAAAGGCCAAACCCTCAATTATGCATAATTTTAAGCCTTAATATAATTTAAATGAGTCGTAAATGGAGAAATTAGCTATTGAGTGGGAGTGTAGTCTGAAGTTTCATCATTATACAATATTATAACAGTTCTTTGTAAGGATACAATATTTGCTGATATCATAAAATATGTCATTGTGTGATCTCAATTTGATTTAATTCAGGGATCTGCAATTAGATGACACAGTTACAATTGAGCAAGTACATCATTATGTCTGTATGTGGTCAAGCAACTTAACTAACCATACCAGAACTTGTAGCGACCTGGGCACTAAGAATTTTAATTTAATTGTGAGGTTGGGCATTTAAAGTTTGGGCTCTATAGGGTTGACTTTCTTTTTGAGCCTCCCTCTAGGGGCCATTTGAGAAGTTGTTGGCCCTTCAATATTGTTTTTTTTTTTCAGCAGTGGAGGTCCCTGCTCAGCTAGAAGCTGTCACAAGCTCACTAAGAGGGCTTGCATTGCCTGACTTTGCTACCATCTATCTGTCTTTCATATTTTCTGTTTGTTTTGTGGTTTAAAGCGGCATGGATTGTCCAAATCTTTCTAAAAAATAAGTTAATAAACATTTGTCCTCCTAGCCTGTGAGCAGAGAATAACGTAAAGTACGAGTAGAAGTAAACAGCGAGTGTGCTGACCTCTGTCCCAGTGCGTTCTGCTGGAGTAGCACACTGCAGCACTCCGCAGTTGGTCCCTTTGGGCTTACAGAGTTTCCACTGCACTCCATTGGCTGTATTGATAACCTGATCCCTGTCACCCCAGCTCTCCTTCAACCATCCTTACAGCTTTCCATACCTCCTCTTCTTTGCACACATGGACTGTTCTATCATCACACAAACTTGTTTTTGAAATAATTTTGTTGTGACACAAATGAAAGGGTTCTTGTACTCTGCCATTATGCTTTACTGCTGTCACTGAGTGAAAAACAGTGAATTTACAACTTTGGTCTATTAACCCCACTCCCCCCAAAACACAAAATATTAAGATGAATGTTTATTTCTTGATGATTTAAAATATCATTATTCATGTGTGATATCAATGTATTGTAAGTGGAGCTTCTAAAGTTTGACCTGTTGTTGCCAACCTTAGTGAGGTTGTGTTATTGTTGTGTTGGAAATGGTTACCACACCAAGACTTCGCCAAGTTCATCTTGGTCTGTTGTCTCCTTTTACATTTGGACTGAGCAGGAGATGCACGGAGGACACTGATTTGGGAAATTTCTGTAAAATAATAGAACTTATAATGATGTAAAAAAAACTTGTTAAATATGTTTGTGTAATGACTTTTACAAAGCCACCCATCAGTATTTTAATAAGGTTGTTTGTTTTTCCCGGCCTCATCAGCCTGTATGAGCAGTGTAATCCAGAGATTGTCATTTTACCAGATTCCCGGATGTATTGTATTTTATATGCTGAGATTGGAATCTCCAGTGTCCAACATGACGTTAATGGAGGTGCTGTGAAGCTGCTGTGAAATGTAAGTGTTTGTAGATATTCAGTATTCATTCGTGTCTGTGTATAATCAGAGCCCATTGCCATATTTCACTATTGTTTCTCTTAGTTACTCTTTCATTTTCTTGCGGTCCGACAGTGTTCATTTCCCTGCCAAACACTATTTACGTTTGTTGCCAATTGATTGCTCCTACAAGTAAAGAAAACTTTAAGCTGCCGTAGGGAATTATTATACATGTGCCTTGACTGACAATAAAGAGCTGCAGAAACCCCAGTAATTGTGTCCTGTGTGGCAGCTTGTTTCCTTCTATTTGCTGTTTTAAAGGGTAGAAACAACAAACACCAATGAGCCCTTGGTGTGAAAATGATCCATGACATTGACCTCAAGGAGCTTGCAGCAATTCATGCCTGAAAAGCATATATCCATGAGTCAAAATAAGATATTTTGCACTCATTTTGGCAGGATTGCTTGTCAGTTTGAGTCAACCTCTTTCTTTGTATGTGGAAATAATTGGCTGCCTCATGAATTGGATTTACATCTAAGCAAGAGTTTGCTGATCTCAGATAAATATATGTTGTGTACATGAAACCCTTCACTGCAAAGCCTTTTGCAGCATAATGAAGGCAAAAAATACCCAACATTACTCAGGTTACTTAGTTTTAATGTCATTTTTGAGCAAGACTCCTTGTTTATTTTGTTTTGTAAGAAGAACCACACACAAAAGAAAAAGGAACAGTTGAACCCCTACCAGAGTGAATAATCTCCCCTTTTTTTTTCCATCCTCAGAGAAGTTTGTACTGGCCCACAGGTTTCTGCAGACACAC
>JAPZDY010000001.1:7593549-7610675 GCA_029783645.1 Ctenochaetus hawaiiensis
CATTCAGTCTTTTTTTTTCTCACATACATACCCTCTCCTTACCTACTGTATTCCGCACCCGCTCTTACTTTGCACACTTTGTCTCTCTGTTTCCTCGCATACCTTCCTGATACCTTTTACCCAAGATCTCCTTATATAACAGCCGTATTTTTGTAAGCTCATATGCTACTTCCATCCTCATTGACTTTCTGTAATCTTTTGAGTGCAATACATCATCCTGATTTCATTTTCAAAAAGAGGGACACATCAGTAAACATACAGTATCTGCTTTTAACTGAAATGTATTATCATTTTACTTCCCCTCTTCCAAAGCCCCTATCACATAATCTTACTATTAAAAATCTTCTGAACTTGAGCCTTATCTTAATGGTCCTTATCCTATGAATAAAATGCTCCCTCCAAAAGCTGAAGCAGACAAAATATCTGTTATTTTTTTTTTAAGATTTTCACTTATCTTTTAATCCTTGAATGGAAAGGATAAAAGCAGAGGAACACGGATGCACACTTCATGCTCGCTTTCCCTCTCCTTCCTTTTCTGTCTCTCACAAAGGCCTGCACACCCACGTACACACACATACACAAGCGCACACATGCATGCAAGCTGGACTCGCTAAAGCATGGAGAGAGAGGGTTCGGTTCATTGCTCACCTTGGCTGGTTTGATCAATGGCAGTCTGCCTCCTGCAAATCCCTCCCACAAACAGAGCTGAATAAACAGACAGGGAGCGTTTACACAGACCCTGATAATCTGCTAATCCATATAACCTGCTTTCTAACCAACACATACACACTCAGTCACTCACACACACACACACACATGTGGCAAGGGATATGGACGCAGATACTGTGTACATATCCAGGGACACAAGCAGACAAGTGTGCATGAGAGTAGGAGATGCGCAGTTCTACACACAAACATTTGCATGCGTGCATAAACAGACACACAGCGTATCAGTGACTCTTACCCATTATCCTCTCTGACCTCCTCAACAGGACATGGTTGATAGTCTCGCCGATGTTGATAACAGGCAGAAGGGTTAATAGGGATTAATGGACTGTACACACACAGTTACGCACGCGCACATGAGAGCGAGAAACACATTTCAATGATGATGAGTTTACAGGCTTTCATATATCTCTGAAAAGTGTGTCTGTGTCTGTGTGTGTGTGCATGTTTGTGCATTTGATTAGCCGAGTGAGAGTATCATGTTGCTGTCAGCCATGCAGCATTCCCACGGCTTGATGGGATAATTGAAGCGTGAAAAAGCCTTATAGAGTGTGTCAAAACTCTCAGTGGTCCGAGTTTAGCATCATGGACGCCATGAGTACAGCGCTTAGTGTCATTAACTTCCACTCCGTAGGGCAGACGGAGATTTTATCAGTGAGAAAAAAGACATGGCTGCAATTATGTATTTGATTAGTTATTCAGATTATTTAATGAGCTGCCCAGTAAAATGAAGACTCTTTCTGTCTGTCTCATTTATACACTTTATTATGTCATTTAAGTTGCTAATGTAGACATACATTTCGACAGCAACTCTGAGAAAGGTCATATCTTACACAGTGTTCCTATATGTGATGTATATGAACACAGTTTTAAACTATGATTCAGTGTGTGTTGTTGTGTTTGTTGAGCTCTGGCTTTTTTTAGGTTGTATTTTGACACAACCTGAGAACAACTGCATCTTATCTGTCCAGATGCTGCTAATTCTGACGGGTTTTTTTTTTAGGAAACCCGCAAATGAACCAGAACTTCTCATTTGTATCAGGCTGACATTAAAAGGGTGTCTTGGGGCAGCTACGCGATCACAAATCAAGGGCACAAATGTGGTTTAACTCTCCCATATGAAATAAGTAAATGTATCATTTGTAACTTTTGTTCAGAACATCACACAGAGGTCTTTTCCAGAAGACCATAGTTTTGGTTTAAAATAACTACATGGTTAAAGTCAAGAGAAAACTTCTGGTTTAAGTTCATCAGTTATCTCCATAGTCATTGGGTACATGTGGTTGAAGTCATGGAAGGATACCAACGTTGACTCCTGGATGGAAATGGGACTAACACTCCCATGTCAAAGTCAGTCGATACACCCACTCCAATTTCCTCTTAGAGCAGACTTCGGGCCCTATAACAGCATCACTTAAGATGTCTTGATTTTTCCTTCCAGGGGATCAAAGTCAAAACTCTGCTTAAAGGCTTCGTTACTTGAACATAAACATGCTAAAAAGTTTCGACCTGAGCAGACAGGTACTCGCTATTAAAGAAGTACATGTTACTTTCTTTGTTTGGACTTGAGGACAGAATGTTCTATCTCTTACTATTAATTTATGAATAAAGTGCTTAAATATGAAGATGTATTTGTGAGAACAGATGTCAGAGTTGGCACTTCTCAGCAGTTCTTCTTACATTGTGTCTTTAAAGTTAATTGCTAAGTCGGATCTTAAAGTTTGTCTTTCATATTCTTTCTCTCTATCTGAACTTTACTCTGTTACACTTTGACTGATTCAGTTTTTCACACACATTGCTTTCACCGACAACATCTTAGTCAATTTAACATTTTCTCCTCCTCTGCTCTTTTCAGGTACGGTGGACCAAGACGGCAGGCAGTGCATCAGACAAGTTTCAAGAAACATCCATCTACAACGAAACGCTGCGCATCGAGGGCATCCAGAGGGTGCAGGGGGGTCGCTACTACTGCAAGGCCGACAACGGGGTGGGGGTGGCTGCCATCAAGTCCATCCGCGTAGATGTGCAGTGTAAGTGGGCAGGGTGAAAGAGGTCCACTTCTAGACCACAGTTGACTATCACTAAAGCTATTCCCACTGATAAAGATTACTGTGATGGGGAAAGATGGAATGATTGGAGGAGGAAAGATGAAAGACAGACTGGATGGATGATGAGTTTTCAGGTGGGAATGGCTTCCAGAAGTATCTGACAACTAATGGTGGAGAGGATGAAAAGCAGGATTAGAGGGAAAGAGGATAAATCAAAAAGGAGTGCAGCATTTGGAAAGCGTGAAGATAAGAGAGTGTGACACATCAAAAAAAACTAACATCTCAATCTCAATGCTCTCTTACCTATGGTGTGCGCTGATGCACAGTATTGCTAGTGCAGGTGTGTATACTCCATTAACAACAGTGATTAAAAAAAAGGAAACTGTTTTGTCAGATACTCTTTGGAAACAGTGAAGTCTGTGGGACATGGAGAGTTTTGTAACAGTTAGTCCAGGCGGTTCGGGCTCCCTAACCCACTGTTCCTCAGGTTACCCACTACTTAAATAAAGAGTAGAAAATTCATAAACACAAAGCCAAATTTTTAGCTGTTCAGACTTTAACATCTTCAATATTTGTTTTTTTTTTTAGCTCTTCTATGTTTTCTCATTTTAGAGTGCCTTCAACAGTTTCTATGTAACTCACAAATGGACAAATACTTAAAAGAACACCTGTCCATTTCAAGTCTTGTCAGGGATCTCATGAACTGTTCCTCTAGTCTTTGGGCTCTAAAAAGAGCCCTTGCTAGAGTAATAATACAGACTGATAATTATGAGGAGCAGTGCTGCGTTGTAGGGGCCCCGTGCCGCTGCTTGTTTCACTGCCCCACTGTCCCTGTGAGTCAGGGGCCAGGTCATGGCAACAGGTTGATGCACGTACAACTGTTAACCCAACACATCAACACTTTTTTTTACCGCCCTTTTTAATCCAGCACCCTTAAATCCCTGCCTCATCGGTCACATCAATTTATTGCAGAGATTATTGCATCCATCCTTCATTGATTTAATTATTTTAAATGTGAGTTGAAAGACATAAAGAAAAAAATCTCATATTTTAAGGATCCTGTAACATCTATAACATCTATTACTTGCCTTTCATTTACTTAATTCATCCCCTCTTCTGCTCTGCTTCGTGTGCAGTACAACACCATTGTCTGCCACCCTTGCTTTAGCACCAAATCTCCTGTACCACAACACACACACACACAGAGACACACACACATGCTCGCCCCATGCTTGTCTCTCTAGGATTTGTCACTTACACACAGCCTCTTAATGGGGCTCTGCCTCCCTCCTTTTTTTCCCTCCTCGCTCTCTGCCGTTAGTGTTAGTTCTCCCCAGGCGCTGGCTCGGCCCCTGCTGGGGAGCTGGTAATTGCAGGGGGCCTGGGTAGTAAACAGGTTGTATAGTGTGTGTAGTTGTGACAGGCCTGTGAAGCTAACCAGCTCTGACGGCCAATGCTTGTTCAATTCCCCATCCCCCATGCTGCATTAGACCCGGCGGCGGGTCAGCCACGCTTCTTACACAGGATGACTTTAGTGCTAGGACGATGTAACAATTAGCCCAGCCTACCAGGAAAGAGAGAGAGAAAGATAGATGGAAGTGGAGGGAAAGACAGATGAGAGAGTGAGGAAAGAGAGGAAGGAGGAGGAAGAAATAGTAAAGAAACAAGCAAAGACCACTATGGCTTAGTGTTCCTGCAGCAACAACAGCAGGTAAACTCAAAATATCAACAAACAATGTTAAAATATATAAAGGAACAGATGAGCAACAAATTAAAAGACAAATGACATGATTTCTGGACAAGGTGTCAAGCCTCCAAAATCTCTGAAACTGTGAGGTTGTTCAAATATTTCCAAAAGGAGATCATTTGGATAAAGTTGTGTTAACTGTGAAGCCTTAAGCACATTATTCACCTGGTGTTAATCTCATCAAACCTCATGCTACAGCAAGACTGATCAATTATTCTATCAGTACTAGCCAGTAACTTTGTTTTTTTAACTGTGAAATGCATCACTCGGTGATTTAGAAGCCATGTTCGTTGACTGGGGTCAGAATAGTTATTTTTACCGTAACCTGTAGCCTGGTGGCAGTTCAAAAGGCTTAAACCATTTGACTGACATCTTTCCTTAACGACTAATAGTCATTGAGATTGCTGCCTGTTTGACTGAAATGTTCTCCATCTAGGCTGCACTGTGCTTTTCTGGCTCCAAAGAGCTGACAAGATGGCAGCAAGTTGTAAGCACAAACTCCAGGCTCCAAGAAAAGCTCTGTCAAAATCAAGCAGGAGACATCATGAAATGTCCATGACTTGTTTCAGACATGGTGCAAGAGAAACAGAAGAATAAGCGTGCAGGAATGTGCTGAAGGAAAGAAAAGAAAATGCAAATTTTTTATCTCGCTTAACAAAAACCTGTAAAGAATTGTTCCTATTTCAAGGAAAAAAGCAGGAATAACATGGAATGTTGATTGACTGAGGTGGAACCCTAGTTTTTAAAAGAAGCTAAAATCAGGCAATCCTAATGGTTGTTGGTGTGGCATAATAACCGTAAATAATGGTGATTACATCTAATTTCTGTACACAATCTGTAAAAGTAACAGTGACATTTATCATTACAGTAGGTACAGTAGTTTTTAACAGTTCTGACATACTGCAGCTGCAGAAGGGAAACATTTAAGATCAACTCTGACCTCAGTGGTGACTTAAATATAGAGGAGTGGAGTTAGCAGTGTACATCTCTGAAAGAAATGAGACTTTTCAGTTGCCTCAAACCCCACCTCAGGTCTCGATAATAATCCAGTTTAGCACTACAGATAGTACAGAGCCTCAGCACCACTGTGCTCCATCAGCAACTGAACACAAGCCATCATACCTTATTTCATTGCATGTGATTAATAAATAAAAAACAGCAAAAAACAAGAACTTGAGTGATGGACTAGACCTTTTTCACAGGTTATGAGGTTAGCTTAACTATAGTGGTAAATGATAGGCTAAATTAAAATAGCAGCAGCAGGCTAAGTTAGGTGTTTAAGCTAGCATGCTGCATTGCATTTGCTTTCCACTATGTGCTAGCTTCTTCATAAAAACAATAGCCTGTGAATGCTTTATAAAGTTATCCGTAAAACAATTTATGCCTTTTACTGCTACATTTTCATACTTGGCAAAGTAGGTTAAAACTCCCTCCAGACCATAATTTTGTTGTTTAATTAAAGTGTTTAGGTTGTCATAATTTACACTTGAAAGTAGGAAAATGAAGTAGAGGAGAGGAATGAGAGGAGAAAGACAGGTAAAGCAAGAGACAAAAAGGAAAATCAAGACAGGAGGAGAAATTGAATTTAAGGAGGAAAAGAAAGATCGGGGGAGAGAGATGCACATAATAAGGTAGATGCACTCATGGGCTTTTCGATTGAATGCATCCAGAAGACCAGTTATTGGACCAGAGGGCAGAACATGTTGTTACCCGCACAGCTACAAACATGAGCTTCAGTGCTCTTTCATGCTCTCTCACTATGTTTCTCTGAATTATACAATTTCAGTCTTTTTTCCATGTCTCAGCCTTTTAACAGACATGACCAAAGTGCTGAACTTTCTATTTACTCCCTCTTTTTCCCATCTCCTTCCCTCATTTCTTCTTTCCTGTTGTCCTCTATCCTCCATACTTTCCTTCCTTCCTGCCCTCCTCTATGAACCACACGCACACACACACACACACACACACACACACAGCAGTGTGTGATGAAGCAGTTTTTTCGGTGTTTGTGTGTGTGTGTGGAGTCAGCTGGGGTCTCTTCCCTCTCAGCTGTGAGGCTCAACCAAACACAGCAGTGACTGGCTTGAGGTCATCTGCCCTGCATGAGGCTTTAACTTTCATACAGTCGCATGGCTGCACACACACATACAAACACAAAATCACTCATTCTTTACTCATTCATATGTAACAGTCACACATCTTTACATTTACATACATGTGCATGCACACTACAGTCAGACAGATACACTTAAAGTATGCACACATTCTTATACATGTCAAAGACACACACACACACTGACAAACCTTAACATAAACTCAAAGTGCAGTGTGTGAAAGCAAGAGTAACAGGATGGAAAGATGAAAAGGAGTGAGAGTGAATAACAGGTTGACTGTCATGGACAGACAGCAGAGAAAATGAGAGAGGAGTTTCAGAATTTAGGCGAAGAAACATCTTCAACGTTCTGCTTTAAATTAAAGGCACATACAGCAAAAGTCACTTGTATATTTTATAAATCAACTCCCTAAATCTCATTCCACCAGGCTTTCACTTCCTTTCTTTCATTTTGACCCCTCTCCATCCACACACAAACACCTCTTATACTCATTATAATTTTTGTCTCTATACCCTGAATCAGGCCTGGGAAATAGTTATTAATTTAGTATGTATTTACTTTTTAACCATAGGAATATTTCAATAAATAAGTGTGTATAGGATAGTAAATATAAGTCATCTTATATTCTACATGCATTCACTTGCAGGACCTGCAGTCAACAAATTATAAAGTCTATGTGCTTAATGAGCAAACATAGGTGAATCTCTTCCTTACCCCTGTCAATCTTCCCTTTCACAGTTCCACTGAAAACAAACATCACTTTCCTATGAACCTGCAGCCACTTCCACTGATGCTTCACTGATGCAAAACCCTTTCCACTCAACAACACCTCATTAACCTATCACATGTTTCTGCAAACGACCATCTTATCCTGTTAGACCTCCATCATACGGGGGTCACTTGTATCAACCAGCTGACCAGTGACCTGGCACTCTAACCACGGAGGCAGTGGGACAGTGAGCAGGCGGGGTTTAACTTTGAATAGCCTCTACTGATGGGATGGACTTGGTTCAGAAACCCAGCCAATTGTACTTTAGCTTAAATAGATACAAAAAAAACAAAATGGTAAGTTCTGTTCTGTTCATATGACGTCCTCTCTTTGAATTCATGACTCTCCTCAAGTCGCAACCAGGTAAGTGGATAAATGTTGGGGTTATGTGGCAATAAGGGCGAAGATGATGATGTTTTGGTGTTAATGTCTTTGCAAGGTTGAAGTTGTGATAGTGAAAGTCATTTTAATTGATCCACTGTTAATGTTTTCCTCAAAATACAGAAAAAAAACAGGATGATCACCTTACCAAAAAGCAGCAGTTCTCAGTTTTGGAACTACAGTTTGCATAAATTTTACTGGTATTATGTTGCCATGAGGTTGATGAGATGGCTGTTGGCTACATTTGCCGCTGTTTTGTAGCCATTTGTCAGTATTTTGGAAAATTGTCACCATTAAAAGTATGCTAAATTAGCTAACAGCATTTTCATGTTTGCAGTGTAACTCTAAATGTAGAGAGAACCACCAGTAGATTAGTTTGACATAGTGTGACGGTGTTTGTGTGTCACCAACTGGCACCAGCTGCTCCTGTGATGGTGAACAACAGAAATAAATGCAAAGAAATACATCAAGAACCTTTGTTTTTTGGAACAATGGACAAATAAATATGAATATTTAATGTAACAAGAAGGTTAAGATGTTTTAAGCAAATCCTGTTGATCAAAAATAAGCACTCTGTAAAGCTCGTACAAAGCTGAAGAAGCTGTATCTAACCTCCTGTGGCAGTGGCAGTAATGGCAGTATAAGTCAATGGAGTGTAAGATCATGAATCTCCAAATGTACACAGGCCCTTTCACAGCTATGGCAGTTATCATCGTAACTGTCACTGGCTATAGGAGTCGATAGAAGAATGTGTAATCTTTTGAAATAGTCCCAGTGCAGTAATACAAGTGCTCTAGAATCGGTGCTTTTGACAGCAGCATGCACACACACACACACACACACACACACACTTTCACACCCATAAACAGCAGGCTAGGTGGCATTTAGCCTGTCCTGGTAGGGTCTTCTGTCACAAACACAGGCGTTGTGCTTCAGGGTGACACCAGTCCTGGCTGGGCACTGATGCTGCTGGCACTGAGTGGACACACATTATGCACACACACACACACACACACACACACACGAATGAGTGCAAACACTGAGCTGTGCTCACACACTCTATAGAAGGCAGGGAAAATGTGGTACAGACAGGTAAAGGCAGTAACAGGTAGTTTGAAAGAAGCTTTTATCTATCAATGGGATTCAGGTTGAAGCTGCAGGGTGAATCACTGGGCCTTCACACTGTTGTTCGAGTCACACAGTGTGGCAAAAAACTCACACAAACTTTCCTCCTTTTGCTCATCATCTTTTTTCCACATTTCTTCCTCACGTCCTCTGTTTATCTTCCTCCCTCTGTGTTACTTGTTATTACTCTCTGATGCTATTTCAATCCATATTTCTGTTTGTGCATGCCTGTTTGTGATTTGCTTGGTCTGCTTGTGTTTTCTTCATCAGTCAGCCTTGTCTCCGTAGGATTTGTCTTTCCTACTTTCTTTTGTAAGTTTCATCCCCTGTCAGATTTTCGTATTCTGGTTGTTTCTATGAAGTCATGGTCATTGTTCCCATGCTGGACTTGTTATTGAAGAGGTGTATTTTGATACATAGTTTAAAGAGTTGTTTATTTTTTACCCTTCCTTCACAATTGACCTTCACACCATGTTTGATTCGGTCCATTGCACATAGTAAAACACATACATAAAAAATGTATCAGACGATGTTTGAGTCCTGGTGATCTGGAAACTCTGTGTGGGCCTGGGGAATTTTCCCACACAGGCAAAAAGAATTTCTGTGTGACTTGGTTCATACTGTGTGCCAACTCACTATCGTACTATTGCTTTTCTCTTTTCTCACCAGATCAATTGGTTTCTTTATGTTAATGCTTATCAAACCCTTTCTTGGCAACCACACTTGGAGAGCATTCTTTGGTAATGACCATGAATTCCTTGAACAGACCCATTAACATGACATGGAAGGGATCACTGAGGGTGCAGATTGTGAAGAGTGTGTCCTTCACACGGTCTACAATGTGCTTTGTTGTGGCAACAAAACTACAGGTCAAATGAATAAAGGCTCTATACATTCAGGTGTATGAAGGAGCTAGTAAATGCAATAACAGGGTGCTGAGACTGAAACATCAACAATCAAATATTGCTGCTATTGGTTCAAAAATTATTAATGATAAAAACGTTTGGTTTGAGAGAGGTTAACTATAGCAGAAAGAGAAAAAATGTCATAGAAAACAGATTCTCAGTGTTAGTAATGTACAGTACTTGTGCCTTGTTTAGACTGGACTCAAATACAGTATTTGCATCTCTTCCTAAAGCACCTTTGATGCCTTCTTTTGTATGTCATTGCTTGATTTCTGCAAAAAGTATTAATGTCTGTGGTTTTGTTTGGATTTTTCTGCTCTGTGGTTTATTGAGAACCAACCTTTGTTTCGTCTGTTTTAATCATTATAATCATCTCTCATTTTTTGCTCCCATCAGTAAAAGGACAAATAGATGTTTTTTGTAAAATGGACTTTAATTGAAGTCCAGTTGTTTTATAATTGGCAGAGTAGAGCTAAAAAGATTTATCCAAATTTTTACTCTCTGGCCTATAATAGATGTAGCCTTTGATTTGTGGACTCCAGACTGACTTGACACGCTTGTTTCACTTGACATTAAAAACATGCTGAGTATTTAAGTCTAACAATTCCCACCATCAAGGAGAGAACACCGCATGTTTTCACTTTTATGTTAGATGAAATGCTGTGACGCTTGCCTTAAGCGCCCTCCCCTGTCTTATCTGGCTGCTCTGCTCTGCTATGACACTGTTTTTTTTTTATGCCACTCACAGACTAGCTCCTGTGCCTGCCTTGTGTGTGCTTTTGTGTGTATGTGTGTGAGAAAGAGTTTAAAAGTGCATGCCGTCCATCTGATTGTCACAGGGATTACATTTTGGTATCAAAAAAATAACATTCTTTAACAGCAATAAACAAAGGAGGTGCATCCTTATGATGTTTTGCTGAATATTAATCGCTCATAAGTTTTTGTCTTATATCTGTATAATATAGTAACAGAAATAAAAAACATGATACAATAGGCATTCTTACTTGAGGCCATGAAACACTGGGGAAACCACGAATGAACACACAAACACAAACACAACTGTTTGTTTGTAATGCTTACATTATCATACTACCATACAGATAAAACAGGTTGTAAATTATCACACGTAAAGAAATGGAACAAATGCACTTAGGCCTGTTAATTACATACAGACAAATAAATTGGCAAAGTGACATTTTCAAATATATTTTGAATTATCGAGGCTAATAATTAAGTCTGTTTCAAACAAAATTAGGGATCCAACTAGGGATTCGGACCAGGGCAGTAGTGACAAAACACAGTTAATGTGAAGGGGAGGCCTGGACCAGGTGCTGATGGCAGGAAGTGGAAGTTTGGTGACAGCAGGGAAGAGTTAAGGCAATAGAAGATGTGGCTTACATTAGCATAGTACGCTGATAGCTAGTTGGCCTTTTGGCTGTTTGAAACACAGAGACACAAACATGTAGACAGGTAATGATCCACTGAGGTTGAAACAACAATCTGGTGAGAAGTTGTTGAACAGCTGGAGTAGATAAACTGCAGGCTGATGAGCTGATGAGAGGCAGGTGCACAGAATGGGAGAAGGGACGATCTGATTGCAGACAGGTGTGTACGATGAGCAGAGCCGTGAGCCACAAGAACAAGAAGGAGGAACCACGCCCTCGCCAGCACACTCACTCACACACACACACACACAAATTATAAACACAGGAAGAGACAGAGAGATGAGTGCAAATCTCCTGGTGGTACGATCACAGCCATAACTGTGAGTGCTGTAAGTGTCACCGTGCTTATTATTCACCTTTCACTAATGCATGTGGAGCCATTAAAGCAAGAACACTCCACTCATATGTTACTCCAGCATGGGCTCATATGCATTTATATATGTTGCATGCACACAGGAGTTCAAGCAGGCATAAAGTACAGTACTTCAGCTTGCATGCAGAGCATTAAATCATCCACACTCGCAGTCTGATATTCTCATTGGCAAGGAAATTCTTAAATCAATCACAAAAAATTCATAACCTTTTATATTAAGTAAAACTGGCAAATTGGCTCGGTGGTTTGCACTGTCTCCTCACAGCAAGAAGCTGATTATGAACTTAGAGTTCATCATGTTCTTTCTTTCTTTGTGGATTTTTTTCTCCCTGACAGTCCACAGATGAGCAGCTTTGATACAGTGGACACACTTATCCGTCAGTGTGTTATTTGAACAGGATGTAGGGCTGGACTGGGATAAAAAAATAAAATAAAATCAGGCCGCCAGTTAAGGCCATGTGTTCACGAGAACTTCATTCGCAACAGAACATGTATACTGAATAAGTGTTCTTTCAAAATGTTATTTCTCCTTACTATTTATTCCAGTAACATATCTTATAACACAGCTACCCTGTGTTGTTTTTCCTTTGATTTACCAGTTTTATTATAGACATATTTTAACATATTTCATTTTTTACTCTTGCCAATCAGCTTGCCGGGCCATCAGGAGGCTCACCAGGAATAAACAACATTAATGCAACACAGCGGTTTGAAGGGAGCTGCCAGAAATGAAATGAAGTTTGAATAAATGACCTTCAAATGAGCCTTAAATAATTATCTGCCCCTTAACTGCAAAGAGGAGGTGAACTCTAAAGACCACAGATGGGATAAAAAACAATAAAATGAACTTGGATATTTAAAGACCCACTCAAAGCCTGTCCCTTTGAAACCATGTTTAAGAGAGGCCCATTCAGGAAGTCCTCTCACTGCCTTGGTGGTTTCAGAATAGCACATAAAGGTCTCTTTCAAATGGTTTTTAAGTGCGTTCACTAAATTAAAAAAAAAAAAAACACTTTAAGGTGTCTGATGATTAAGAACGGTTCATTTACCTGTTTGTTTATTTATCACAATTTTTTTCTTCTGTTTTTTTACAACACTTTTTTTTACAAGTTTGTTCCACTTCAGTGTGTCTCTCAGATTTGACTGTTTAATCTTTTACAAAGAGAAAAGTGTGTGGGTTTTTCAAAGTAGTTTTATGATTATTTCTTTACATCTGTATGAGCTTTGTGATATACTTATAATGTTGTTTTAGTATTAATTCGGGTCTTCTTAGATTTGCTCTAAAGCTTTTACTGCTGGCTTATCTTCTACAGATTATTACAACTGAACTGTTGAATAAAGTCAAGGTTGATTCAATTATAAAAAAAGATTTGATAAAACAAAGTTACCAAAAGAGGAAAATACTGTTAATCAAACCCTTAACAATACTGACAGTGTAACAGGAAGACATCAAATATCATTTTAGAGTAGCAAATCTACTGCAGCGGGTCCTATGTTCCCATAGGTCTTATGTTCCTCAGAATAATATTCTGTAATTACACTTAAACTGTTCTGTTATGTTTGGTCAACCTAAGCCTTGGAGACAAAGTGATGGCTACCTTTATGTAATCTTCACGCTACTTCGGTTAATACAATCAATGGCAAGAAATTTTGTGGAAGTAGTCTGATGTGGATTTGTTTTGCTTGTCCTTTCACTTGGTTTCGTGTTTAAGTTGCATTTCAGCCTGTTAATGCTGAATGCATTATTAACCCATAGATAAGAGGGATTAAAAATATCATTCATTTCAATCCTACATGAATGCACTGCACTGAAAAATGAAAAACAAGATTTAAAAAATAAAAACACTGTGGACATGAACTTGTTGTCTGTAGCAACAGGTGCGACCCTGAGGGCTTAATAGGTCCGCCACTTTCTGAAATACACATATTCAGGCCTGAGACCTTACTCTGTTGTTAATTCTTCAAAAAATATGTTTTCAGCACTGAGTGTTCACTTGAAAACCGCAGCTGAACATCCACATTGTGATTTGCACATCGTGAGCTGTCAGGAGCTATCTGGGGCAGTCACTACCAAAGGCTACATACTTAAAAGTAAAAATGTTCCACTTAAGTGATATATGGCGCTGCTGAACAGTAGCTCAGTGAGTTTAATATGGTGCTGGCACTGTCAGGGTTAGGGGGTCTAGGTCCCACTGGGCCCATCTGCCAAAAATGTAAGCACTCATACAGTAGCAGCAAGACACTCTGGATGAAATCATCTATCAAACCACAAATAGTGCAGGGACGATATGTTGACTGGATTTTCTGCTCTCATAATTATTCTGTCTTAATTTAAAGAAGCATGTGGTCATTACATTCTCAGTCAATGTGTAGAAATTGCATAGAAGTCTATGATTTTATATCTGTTGACACTGATTTCAAATGCAGTCATAAAAAAAGCAATATTAGCTGAAAGCTGGACAAACCACAGCAGTGGTGAACAGACACTTGCAAGATAGGTTTGATTAGGGGAATGAGAGTGTGATGTCAAACCAATTAACATCCTATTTTCTACTGTAGAAATGTGAACCTTTCTAGGATGCAGCTTAACAACAGAAAAAAAAACAATTTAAGAGGTCTTCACATGGCAAAACTCATGCATTGCATTGAACACATGGGTAAAACAGGGGCAGTATGGTTGATGATGAGTACTTGACTGGCTGTCTCTGCAGCTAGTGGAATGTGCTACAATAGTGTTCTGAAAACAAAAAAATAAATTGATATGTTCTCATATTTTGGAGCAAAGCATGCATAAATGGAGTCAAGTTTTAAGTTGAGAGCAGTCTAGCACAAGGAAACGGTCATAACCTCTTGCAATTTAATTGCTTAAAACACACAAAAATTGTTGGAACTGAAAGTTTGGCATTAAGCTGTCTTTTTTTTTAACCTTTTACACTGCTGTATCGGTCCCTCCGTGAGGATATATATCTGGAATTACTTAAATTTATGTTTTATTTCAATAAGATGTTCTTCCATAATTTGGTAGGTTGGATCCAAATGTATCATACAGTAGCACACATGATGAATGCGGTCAAGTGGTCCAATTGTATGTGGACCTATGTTTTTAATGTACATACTCGTAAGAAGCAGCCTGGTAAACAGTATGCAAAGAGTCAACAGTCACTGGACTGGAGTTTGTCTAAGTCTCATGTCTGATTAGTAATTATTGGAAAAGAAAAAAATGTATATGGTTGCATATGACCTTAAGATGACCTCAGATACCTATTGATTAAAAGAGGTTGATATAGCAACATCTAAGAGGGAGCTGTGCAGCTTATTTTCAGTATCGACTGATGGAATATGCACACTAATGGACAGGCCGATCGGTCATGTTCTTTGCTCTTTCTGTGCATTTAAAAGATTCTCATTACCACTATCTCACCTCCAGTCAAATATGTAAATGAAATAATTTAACTCACAGTACCAGGTAGAAATACACCTGCACCAGAAGGCACCAGCAGAATCCCTCTGACTTCTCATTTGATCTTTGTAAGGAAGATAATATGATTAGTATCACCTCCACTGCCACCAGATTATCATCATATCATTGTCAGATTGACTTCAGAACTAATATGCTGGAACACTGTGTGGATTTCATTATCAGTCATCAGTCATATCAGTCATATATATTCACACTGTTTCATCTGTTTCTGATGAATGGACTCGACTTATTAAGATACTGAATGCGTGTGTGTTTTTTGTGTGTGTCTGCAGGTCTGTGTTTGTGAGCAAAAAAGCGTATATTTCATGGGGAAAATAAATTTGTACAGTATGTGTGTACAAATCACTGAATGTGTCTGAGCGTATATGCTTGACAGTTTGCATGCTAAGCAGCAACAGGAGGGCTATTGTCAGAAGAAAGTAATACAAATCTCATTCTGTGAAATCTAATTTTTTTTCTCCTCAGTTCATCCTATTTTTTATGACTGAAAAGGCAAAAGATGCTCCACAGATATAGGATGGCAGGGAGGTATGAAAAGGTGAGGGAGCTATTGTCCTTTTCCTCATGAATACATATTTTTGATTAAGTTCATCTTTCTGATATTTAAAGTCCCTTGGATGAAAGCAAAAGGGAGGTATTTTATTCCTCCAAAGCATTCAGCTTCATGGGCTCTCTCATATCTGCTTTATGAGAAAACAAATTATTTAGCCTGCTGTTTATTTGAACATGTTATGCCCCATGTATCAGCATAGTCCAGCATACTGTATATAGGAGACATTGTATGAAAAGCACTACTATAGATTTAAAGAAAATCCTGTATTTGTTGTTTGGTTTACTTCAATAAATTAAGAGCTGATATTGACTTTATATTCAGTCACTGTTGAAAGACTGCATGGCTGACCTGTGAAGCAGGGCTTGTGATGAGCACATCGAAAGGATCCGTGGGTACTGTTTGTGATGAAAAATGGAAGTAAAAGGGGCGGAGTATTTGTGTAATGATAACACATATTTCTCCTCACAAGGTGTTGAAGATTCCAATCAAATTCAAAGACATTTATTTTCTGTCTGCTGAAGATGTGTCTTGTTAATGAGAGTTTTTCATAATTTTCAAAAATCAAGGATTTTATACTTCATGGCAAAACCAAGGCAGCATATTAACACCAGGCAACAGCAATAGTTGTTCCCACATAACTTTTGTTGCCAGTGTCCATATCCACTAATTTCTACAGCTACATCACATCTCCGATCAGACATCTTTGTAAGGCAATAAACCCCAAATGCTTCTGAGAAGCTGCTCAATGATAATGTGGCTTTGCTTGCTGTGTATATTAGGACATCACTTTAACAGTGTGCATTGTCAGCAAAGCTTCTCAACTCATTTATGGCAACCCCCTCCCCCACCTCCCCACACACCCTGCCCACCTAAATATAAAACCTTAAAAACCCCCACATGCTTTCATTTGACCTTAAATAGCCCGAGTCCAGCAACACTGCATTGTATCTCCTGCAGGGGAATACAACCATTGTCTCACATTAGGCCTAATTAATTAGTGCTTTGTTATGGTATAAATCCCTAATGGAAGCTCACTGACCTTGGAGTTATTTTTGGTGCTCGGGAGGCGAAGGCAGTGCTCTCCTGGGTGTGTTTATAATGGATATATCTTTTCCATTTTGTTTTGCACTTTTCTATCTGTGCATGGTTTCGTGTGTGGATGTCACTCATTAGCACTGTGTGGGCAGATTGATTGCACAAGGTGTTGGGTTAAATGATGAGTGGAGACTAACAGAAAAGCTTGATTATGCATAAAATGTGATTGCATGGCAGGTTTTTTATTAAAATTGTGGTTTTAAACACACATCATCATCAGACCGACAATATATCATCAAGCACCAAGGCTGCAGCCCCTTTTAGGGCAAAGAATGGTACTTTCACACGAAGTAAATGATGGAAAGCTCCTCCTTTTAATTGCAGTAACAAAACTAGAAATCTATAATGACGGTAGATATGAATA
>JAPZDY010000001.1:7610775-7643130 GCA_029783645.1 Ctenochaetus hawaiiensis
TAGATATGAATAGTGAATGAACTATTGCCGTAATTATGTTTTCATCCAATTACTTTAATGGCAATTATGAAGTACCAAACTGAAAAGAAACGAATGAAGGCAACACATTGAAAAGAAGAAACTTAACATCCCTCGTTTAAATTATATTCAATAAGAAAGTGGAAACAACCGTAACTTTAACCACACTTTTTTCCACACAGTTTTCACACTGATATGTAAGGTACGTAGGATACTCTCTGTAGTAAATATTGAAATTATGCTGTTAACAGTTTCTTCTTTAAATGGGATGCTCATGGAGTTCATTCACTCCGCAATCGCATCAGTACACATGACTGTCATCTTTCCAGCAAAGCAAAGCTCTGGGGGGCCGCTGGAAGGCTTTGCTGCTCTCTGAGTGATAGAGGGTGCCACCTGGGTGCTCCTTCAACACCTAGGTAGTTGTAGGAAGTAGGAACACCTAGGTGTTGGGTTGTTTCCCAGTGAGTAATCAGATATGCAGTGTTTCAGGTAGAGTTTATTCTTGTTACTTGGGGGCTTAGCTCTTAGCTAACAGCCACTGGCTAGGCTTTTAACTTGCCAGTGACACCTGACACTGAAAGGCCATTAATAAAGAATGATCAAATTAATCCTTTTAATGTATCTTGCTCATTCTATGGCAGGTAGACTGGATAGTTATTTACTGGATATTGGGTATTTGGATCATTTCTAAACTAATTCTGCTGGGTTACCTCTGGTTTTTCACTGCTGTTTTTACCTGTAAGTTTTAGCAAGAGTCATTTATATTCCTCCAGAGGGATGCAGGGACATGTTGTTAGCCAGAGTTCCTGAATTTACTGGTCTAATGCATTGTGAATAATGTGGTATTGGGTAATTGTTTGCCTTAAGTCATTTTTTTTCACAGGAATCACATTGTCACAATTAGTGCCCACCTGTCCTCCCCTGAGCACAATGTTTCCTTGCTCTGTTATGACATACAAATATTTTTTTTCTTTTAAATGCCAGAATGTTATTCCATTTTCCAGATTCAGTAAACATCTGCAAAAGACTTAAAAATACAAAATATTCCTCAGTGCTGTCTAACAGTATGAAATGGGGAATTTTGCAAAACAGTGAAAGCATCATGATCACCATCATTTGCATTTTTCATTTTTTTTTGTTTGTTTGTTTTTTAGTGTCAGTGTTCTGTGTTTAAATTGACAGTAAAATATGTAGTTAGGAAATTGTTGGTAAACACAGTTTCAGCAGCGAACCCTCACAAATGCGCCCTGATTCAGTCCTTCTCGGTAATTGTTACCAGGTGTGAAGGTTCCAAAAGTAGAAACTGGTGAGTCCTGAAAAAGGGAGGCATGCTTCTCTAAAACAAATAATTTAATAGACCCATTGGATTAATGTTTACAGTTAAGGATGCATTATGTTCAGGTATGTGTCTCAGGTGAGATTTTTTTCAACAAAAGAGAGTCTGTTAGTTAGAGGTGGGAGTTATTCAGGTGTTCAATCATAATCAAGTCTAAACAGTGAACCTTCAAGTCTCAAACAAGTCCCGAGTTAAAGTGTTAAAAGTCAAGCAGAGTCCCTGCCATAAGTCAAGCAGTTCAAATCATCATTAATTTTGATGATCTATCCCAGTTTCCAGATTTAACACATCATTAAAAAAGACACTTCTCATTCTCTCAAAAATGTTAACAAAAAGAAACAAAGGCATTTATTTCTGGACATTTCTTTTTGTGTCCTACTGGGTTGCCTGATATGGGTGCATTGCCCTAGGCCAGAAAATCTCTTAATAATGTTGCAACATGAAAATATAATTTCTTAGTATCTAGAAAAATGCAAGTCAGGTCTCAAGTCATAATGCAAAATCAAATTTAGTCTTTTCTGGACGCTACTTACCTCGTGTCCACTTGTGACTTTAGTCCTCCACCTCTGCCATTATAAACACACTTACATGCAGAGACACTGCTATGTATTACACTGTAAATTTGGTGAAGGTGCTTTCTGAGATCTGTGGTTTCTCTTTGTCCCGCTCATCAGTCCCCAGCTACATTTGCAAAGATAGCTTGTAATTTATAAGATGTGTTACTAATGGATCTTTATGCTTCACTCGGCCACACTGGCCTAATTATTTTCTCTTGCTGCCAGACACTATGCCAGCATACGATGGAGAGACAGACCGAGTTAGAGGGTTTGATTGAGTCTTCAGCGGAACCTTTGCCTTCGAGCAGAAAGCATCTTTTACTATCTGATGTGAGCATTCCCTGACAAGTCGGCTGGTGTCACCTTGACGGAGGAATATACAGAGACATCAAAAGAGCCACAACTGCAGATAATGGCTTCTTCATGTCCAAGAGAATATGGATCAAACCAAACAAGGAAAAGCACTTAAATGTATCCCACAAATCTTTTGATCAGCAAAGAGAGCAGAATAAAAAAAAACCTCTCTGCTTTTAAAACCTCAAAAGGTTGATGTTGTGTGAGAAATATTTTCCTGCTGCTTGTATCACATCAGTAGTACTGAGATTTTTGTCTTGTTTCATAGCAGTATTTGGATAAAGTATTTAAGTTATTGTACTTTAAATCCCTCTAGAGAGCAGCGTTTAGTTAAATGCTTGTGATGTAAAATATTCAATAGCGGAGACATCAGTGAAAGAGGAAGCTTTCACTCAGACAATACCGTCCTTAGCCAGTAGAAACATGCATACACGGGTAGCCAGTGTGAGAATCCCTCAGCCATCATCCTGCACATACTGTAGTCTGCTTTCTATTAGCATTGCATTAATGTGCTCTTTCATTTTTTAAATTCGTAGATGTTTAATTCATCAATCATTTTCAAGAGGAGCAGGTTTTACTATGTGTCAAATGTAATAGCTTGGACGATATCTCAGCTATCACTTTTCTTTTTTTTATTAAATTATGCATTTTTGCTTCACATTCTGGTATTCAAAAAACTACACTAATTTGTCTGATAGGTGTGATATAATTATAGGTCAGGATTGTAATCTTTTAAGGCACATAAAGCAATGCTTACAAATGACTCTGATTTGCATAATGGGGCTGCTATAGGTCAAACCTTTAAAGGTACGCTGTCGATTTCCAACCTCATTTCCATGAAGGCTATGCTAATCTCTTAAAATGGGCTTAATTCACTACAACTGGCATAAACGCTCTTGTTTGTTGATTTTATTGTCACGGTTCTTTGAAAACACTGCATAATTTTAATTCAGTCCATTAAGCACTCAACTTGCCAACAAATTCAACAAGCTTTTAATACTGAAAGGCAATACCTCATCTGGATAAGGAATCCAAGATAAATCAGTTTTAGCCTGAACTTAAGCACTTTTTGCTTCTTAAATTCCATTTTCCTGAGTCATTTCATCATCACCAGCTCCGACATCAGAGATACCTGAAAGATTCTGTCTTCCCTGAGAAGTCGTTGAGAAAAACCTCTATTAATATCTTTTTGATCAGCAACATGACCCAGAATACCGCTAACATCTTATGTTACTGCATCAGTGCCTCACTTCCTTAAACATGCTGTCACAGTGCCGTTGCTTAGGACCCATTACTTAGTTCATTATGCAAGAATTATGTCCTCTCTCCTGCTCCAGCCCTAGCCTCTCTATTGTGAGAGGTCATTTGGTCTCCCTGGAGGACCATTCAGCTGGGACAATTATATAGCAGTAAGTCACAAAGTGCCTCTGAGGTGGCTCAGCAGGCTGGGTAATTCCCAGAATGTGGCCGCCACTACACATGGAAGATGATATTTAGAGAGCTGTGGATGGTGGCTTGCTGCAGTGGTATCTAAGATGTCACCTTACAAAATGCTAATGTTTAATTTCAGAGGTTTAAATAGCGACAGACAGACGTTGCTCTAAGATACCTTTTATTGTAACTACAGCCAAGGTTATGTCACTCTTGTGTGTATTGAACTGTATTGATGTCCTTCTGACAGTCTGGATGTCAGATGCTTTAAAAAACAGCCTGTGACAGTCATACAGACACAGTTTGCTAGGCTTGGTGCCACTCCCTCAATAAACTGCTTAACATAAAGTGTTAACAGTAGCACTTACCCCGATCAAGAGCTTTGAGGTGAAAGGTTAAATCAGTTTCTTAATAAAACTGTAAAAGCGAGACAGCAGTGTTTAGATAGGAATTTCTACATTCCTGCAAATCACAGATATAGTAAACCTTAACATTTCCTCACATTAAAATAGGATATTTAAGTTTCTTTAAATTGTTCATATTTAGTCAGGTAGTTTAGGTAGATAAGCCAGATTAGCTGATGTGAACAATGCCCTTTAGCAGTGATGAAATCAATTTGTCTCGGCCTGAAGTTACCAAGTATGGCATGTTTTCATTTCAAACACATTTCAGTTTTAATTTGCTGATGTGGGTGGTGACTGATGCTCTAAAACAGAACATGTACAGAAAAGTATTATGAGATACGAGATACACACTACTCAGTCCAGACCTCAGTAGTTTCACAATCATGGAGGTCAAAGTTAATCTTTAGCATTTCCATTTTGTAGCAGATTTATGCTTACAAAATCATAAAATGTACCTGTAGCGAAATAAAGGCTCACTGCCTCTATATGAGGGAAGCAAGCTGCTGGTACTTAAAATTGTGTAAAGAAATTCAAATTAGTGTCATTGTTTATAGTTGTCACACCACATCAACAACAACCAGATTGTGTGATTTGAGCTACCCAATTTATAATAAGCACTACATCACAGCATTAATTAGGTCATTTCAACACAGCCTTATCAAAGGTCCCCAATTAGTGCGACTTGAGAAGTTTCATAGTTTGCTTGCAAATCAGCTGTATTTGTCAAGACAGATGGATGAGCAGATGGAGGTGATGAGCACAAACCACAATCAGCCTGCCATTACTTCCCAGACATATGCTTAATATGACATGTTACAATTACACTGTCAGAATGGAGCCTCATTTATCCAAATTTCAGGCACCATCTAGTTGTGTCAGATTGCTTCAACACAGCACAGTCTAACTGATCCTGTGTCTAGATATCGGTTAGCTTGCTTTAACAGCCTCTCTTAGTAGCACTTAAGAAACTGTAATTAGAGTCAGTCAGCTCTCTCAAGGATTTTCTTGCTTTTACGCTTCAGCAAACATCACACACATCTGATTAAACAGTCAATGGTCATAACAGCATATCTCAATTTCCACTGTTGCAGAAGCCCTGAACCAGAGTCACATATCTTAGTGGAGATAGTATTTGAACCACATTATTTTCTTTATTTGCACAATGACAGTTTGAATTGAATGTGTGACGTCCTCATTTGACACAAGAAGCTATATTTCATATTCTAAATGCAGCCATTGCCATAGATGTTTTACTTTAGTCCAAGAGCCACAATGTGATGGTTATTTTTTCCTCTGTCATCTGTGCCATATTATAATGTACCTGAATGTATCATTAACACAACCTAAGGGACTGCACCCCTGAAGTTAGAGCAGAGGCAAGACGGTTGATTTTGCGAGTGTACTACATGGGTGACCTACAGTAGAATCTATGTATGCATGTGTGTGTGTGAGTGTGTGTTTGCTTCTCAACACGAATGTTAAAATTATGAGGTTTTGATAGAATGGGTTTAAGTGACTGTATGTATGCATGCATGCACAGACAACACACTCCCTGCAGTTTCTGCATCCCAGGTTTCTGGTTGTTGAGTGTGGTGAGTCACTGCAAACACGTAACATGGGTTTCCATGACAGTTTAGGGTCGTCTATATCTCCACCCCTCCACGCTGAGGTGTTATGTCGTGGTTGAATCGCAAAGAAGACAAAAGAATAGATAAGGAGGTTAAAGGATGGAGTGGTCAGAGGAAAGAACAATGAAGGTGTGGAGAGGGAAAAGAAAAGAAGGATGTATGAGAAAAACTAAAGAAAAAAAGGGAAAGAAGCCCAGAAACATGATGAAACTGTAGAGCACAGCTACATATAAGTTAAAATCCTCAAAAATGAAAAACAGCAAAACTGTAATAGATAATGCTCTAAAAATTGTGCGAGCTCTTGTTGCAACCATCACACTTTCACATTGGACATTAAATTGGCCAGGAGGAATGTGTGTATTTATAGCAGTTTGCTACTGTCTCATACATTGCAAAGTAAGGTGAAGTTGTTAAATCATTTTATTAGGTGGAGACTAGGTAAGAAAACTGTATTTTACTGATCCAAACAGCTCAATGTCAGACACTAAGGAAAGTCAGGTAGAATGAAAGAATACATGTTCAGGGCAGATATGTGAATGTGCACAAGTTTGGTTTGACTGAGAGCAAATTTTTGTCTCGCAAATCAAATATTTCAAGTTTTAAAAGTAATCTTCCTCAATTTAACACATTATTTATTACATCAGAAACTACCCATATTGAATAGAATAGCCTGAGAGGGATTAAAGTATTTTGTAGCAAGACCACCATGTAGGGCACACATGTGCACTCACACACACACACACACACACGCACACGCACACACACACTAACAATAGGGTGAAGTATGGTTTAGTTATAAGCTGTCCTGCAGACCATGAGGAGATAAGACCCCTTCACTTGTCCCCATCGTGTGGCCGCCTTTATCTAAAATGTGTTTTTTTCCCCCTTCCCCTTTGTTTTTCCATCCCTTATTTATTGACTCTCTCTTCTCTGTGAAGGTTATACAATGCAGTGTAGACTTGAAATTATCTTGACCTTACCACCGGCTCTTGAAGCACACACTGATATTTTTTCTCAGGGAAAATAACCATTACATTGGAATGAAGCATAAATCAAGAGGTTCGATGTGTGTGTGTTTGTATGGGTGCATGTGTGTAGTGCTGACAATGTAAGAGAAAGACAGGCAGTCATAAAAGACAGATGTAAGAGCAGCAGAGGCACTGAACTGCATAGATGTATTTCCAGGATCAGTTGTCTGGTATGAAGTGCTGCCACCAGCTGTAACATGTAGATTATGATGCTAAAGAGATTCAATTTATTTTCTGTGCTAACAGAATATGTTTGGGGTAGTGGTGTAGAAAGACCTTAAAAAACAACTTCACACATTTTGGGTAAAGGTCTGCCATAATAAAAAACCACAGCACTTCATTAGAATGACAGAGATTAGATTATATATAGCTTATGTTTTCTTATAACATCATTTATCTACATTTCTTAGTGTTTGCAGAAAATTAGGGTTAGGGTTATTATTACCATTGATTAAGGGGAATAATTTTAAATGGCATTACCAGGGCTCTGTGGTAATTAAGACATCCAACTGTCTTTTCAATATCCTCCAGTCAATATAGCTGATCAGATTTCAGCTGGTCCCTTTTCACTCAGCTGTCATCAATTTTCCATTACCCATGGCCCCTCTGGGCTAATTATTTACATAATGTTGGACTGGGATGAGGCTAAAATATGTTCCAATGTCAGTGTGCAAGATTGGGAAGATGTTTAATCTCTGTCATATAGTAGTTGTTTCTACTGGGTTTTGTAGTTCATTTTAGGGATTTTAATGATAAATCCTGCACACATGGTTAACTGCCCCACTGGCAGATATTCTTAGCAAGAGGGATATGTGTCTGACACCTAACTTGCTATGAGATGGAAATTTGGGGCCATAAACCAAACAGTGAAACTGACAGGGAACCGTTCATTTCATTTCTTTAATATTTTTTACCGCCCTCACAGGTAGGATGGCTGTTCAAATTGGCCAGTTTCCCCTAGCCGAAGACCCCGCTGGGCAGCATCTGTATTCATCAGCGCCATAAGGCCAGACCAATTCTAATATTATTTTATGGCAATGGCATTTTTCATCCAGGCATTCTCCAATAACTTCCAACTTAGATTTTATGGCTTTGCTCTTCCTGTCTTTTTACCCTCTTCAGCCTGTCTCTGTATACTGTACCTCCTGCTGACTCTCATGCTCACTCACTCTCGCTCTCTCTTGCTCCATTTCTAACCTTAGTATCTCCTCTACATACTATCTTCCTCCTTCACTTTTTCTCCGCCTTCTCCCTCCTCCCACATCTTCAGTTTTTCATTTATGGCCAGCTGCAGCGGGCAGGGTAATGAAGGCAGCGTTATAAAGTATGGGAGGTGCCTCCCGGCAGGCTCTGTGTATCGGCATATATAAAAAAATAAATTGAAATAAGATGAGGATTGAGACGAAGCGGCAAAGACTGGAGGATTGGACAGCCATGAAACATAGAAAAGATCCAAGATTAGAAAAATACAGAAAAACATTACAAGAACAAAGAAAGTCACAGCGAACATGTAAATGTGTTTCCTTATGGCAGCCTTGGTGTAAAGTTTGCTATGAATCGAATGTGAAAAAGAGAGAGAGAGAGAGCAAGAAATACCTCAGATTAATACCTCATCAATGGAGCAAATAAACCAGCATCGACGCCACCTGAGGAGCCAGTAATCTAGCACAGAGTCGTTTTTTATCAGTGACAAGCAGGAGTTGTCACCTTCTCAGAGGCAAGATTCACCCTGCGAAGAAAAGGACTTAAAATAGTGATGGGATTCAGAGTTAGCAGGGACTGAGAAATAAGGAGAAATGGGATACAGAGAATAATGTATAGTGATGGGAGGAGGGAGCCGGCTGTGAAAGGGCTACTCACCGGTCTTCTTTTTAAACTGCAGGATGAAGCACATCCCTTGAGTAATTTGTGACATATATAAAGTCCCAACATACTTACATTACATGCTATTTATTAAATACTGTAAGACATTAGCATATTAACTGGGTCTACTGGAGGTCATTTCATTGTACTGGATGTGATAATTCATCCCTTTAATCCCCTGAAGACATCAAACCCTGTTAAATTGCACTTGCTTTAGTTACAGAGAAAAAAAAAACTGTGATACCTTTTCCTTCCCATATACTGGAGTATAACCTTTGGTACAAAACTAGAAACAGAAAAAAAAAAAAAAACAGAAACAGAACTGGCTTTTAACCTCAGTCCAAATCCAATCATAACAAGGAAAAAATACAGCACTTTTACTCACAAACCTAAAATAAGATCAAAACAGGTCTACAAAGTTTGCAAGTGCTACAGCCTTGAGAAAAAATCTCTCTGTCACTGTAGAAAAGAAGAAAAGCAGAAAAACTGAAAGAGACAAAATCAGATAAAAATGTAAGGTAAACAAAGACACAAACTAGAAAATAAACCAAGCAAAAATCTGAAACTGGTATCCAGAGGGTGCACTGCCACAAACAAAAGGTGCTGAATTTTGTTAAAGAAGGCTAACTCAGCACATTCAGAGTGCAGGCGGAGATGGTGGTGGTGAGTGCCACACAAATCAGTCTGGAGAGTAGGCAATAACCATCACAGCCACAGGCAGGTGGGGTTATTCTATCTCAAAGTGTTGCCTAATAAGCTCTGTGAAGAGTTTTGCTGTAGGCAGTTTCTAAAATAACACTTGGAGGAATACTGGCAGCCTGAAAAGCTATAATTTGGTTTAAAGTAGATCTTTAAGATGAAGTTTGAGTTTTGCCAGGGAGGGGTCAGCTCTGTAAGAACACAAACACCTACACACACAGATACACCAAGAGACCTTTCCAAAGCATCTGTTTTGTCATTCTGCATTTATCTTCTTTCTAAAACTAACCTAACGGCTTACATCTAATGAGTGCAAATTGTAACTCTTTCCATCCCACAGTAATGCATAACACGTAACCATAAAAGAGAGTACAGTGACTTGCGGACATGTTTAAACGAAAATGACTCCTGTCTGTGCACCATTGTTGAAAATCAAACCATTTTAACTGTAGTATCATCTTTAAGTACTCCAACCACTGGATCAGTATGGAGTTAGTTTTCTATCAGTTGAAATTAGTGAGGTGTAAGAATGACTGAGTTGAGTGTCAGTGCTGCTACTACTGACCTTCACATAATGAGGTGAGCCAGCGAAACAAAACCGCAGCCTGTTGTATTCATAGCTTATGGAAACACAGAAATTTTGTGTGTCTCACAGCCACCTTGCATTAAAACAAAGGTATCTCTTTCAGTCAATTGTGGTGAATGAATCACCTGGTAAAATTGGTTCTTGAGGCCTCACTACAGTCAGCTGGTGGGACAATTTTGGGGGGATTGTGTAGGTTTTGAAGATTAAGATCAAAATTTTGGTCTGAAACTTCCCTTCCTTTTGGGAACCAGGAAGTATGGGAGTAAGACCACCTGATGATGGAGATGGAAGAACAGGCACCACCTGTTTCTATAAGAAGTCCTGGATCTCTTTCTGCTTCTGGAATGATAGATCTTTCTCTCTGATGCCCATAGATTAGAGGAAGTCTGCAGAATTGAAGAGAATAACCCATTCTCAATATTCTGTCCATCCATTCTGTCAGAGCACAGCTGTGTCACCACGCCTCATAAAACTGAGTTAGAAGATGTGCCAACAGCTGCAGAGCAGCAGCCAGAAAACTGTGGAACCCTTGTTTGGCCCTCACTGCTGCCAGTGCTTATCACAAATTCAAGATTGGCCCTTTGGGGAGGGTGAAACTAAAAGGACCGAGCTGACGATATGGTCTGTGAACGCTGCATTTACATAGCAGCTGGCAAGGTGTCGCACCTATTGCACCCAATTCTGCTCGTGTTCTTGCAGAATTAATGTAGAAAAAAATCTGCTTGGCTTCTTCCATTTAGCCAGGAAAGTTTGCTCCAGAAACCAGACAAGAGAAAAAAAATACTGCAAACACAATGAAGTGTAGAATGATTTTTTTCTGTCTCGGGCTGATTAAAGAAAGGCAGCATTGCTAGTTTTTTATATACTCAGCTGGGAGAATAGAATAGAACTGAAAGCCTTTATTGTCATTTTATAGAATACATCAAAATTAGAAGTGCTATTCCTGATATTTGCAATTACATAAAAAAAAAGAAAAAAAGACACATGGGAAATAAAAGACACAGGACATTGTCTCCATAAGACAAATAACCCAAGCAAGTATAAATGCACATCTGTGGTTACCAATATAGCTTGGACTGAGGGAAAAGAGCGCCGACTAAAGACAATGACATGCTGGATGTAAGGGACAGTCCTGAAGTCCATGTGTGTGTGTCTGACAGTATCACGTTGAGTATCACACCCAAATGTGAGACAGCGTTTTTAACTTTGTTGCATATAAAAGCAGGAATTTCTCGGCTTTTAGTCTCCATGTTGTGAAGAAAGACAGAGACATCTAGACGTCTGAGGCCTGGGAAGACTTATGATCATAACTTCAGGTTGGTCTGGTTTGTCCGATTTCTCAGTAGTGGTCAGGTGGGAAAGCAGGAGAGATATTTACTCTGGAAGTGAATTTTGGTTAAAAGCAGGAGACAAACCAAACGTCATGGTGGGTAGAACAAAGAAATCAGTCCAAAGTAATGAACAGTTTGTGAGAGGTGCAAATTCTTGTTGACACATCTGCTGACAGGACGCTGCCTCCTGCAGACAGTTGTTTCCGTGAAGCTGGTGTTCACCGTGTGCAGACCAGCTTTCACTGGAATCTGCTGGTTTTCTTCACCTGTTGTCTATTGCTTGCAGGCCGGTGGTGTGGGGGTCTGCCCTGCTGTCTCTCCATCTGGGCAGGCTGGGGGGGCAGCTGCATAGGCTGGAGATGGAACTCTGCCACGCAGGTACTCGCTCTCTCTCTCCATACTCAGGTACTCAGAGCTGTCAACAGGACAGCAGATGGAAGGCCTTATCTGGTTGTTGGCCAAAACGTCCAACAGGAAATGTTTGCTCTGGTCAGCTTGGGCTCCCTCACACATCAGCAACTAGTTGAGCCGGAAGAAGTGGTTGTAATACTGCTGTTGACAAACTAACAAAAGGGGCTTGCAGTCCTTCATGAGCAGTTAAACTCTGTGTGCTCTGTTTCGAGGCATTCAAGACAGGAAGAACACAGATCAGCAGCAGAAATGAGATGTGGGCATGAAGGACACAGCAAGGCAAACTTCACCATTGCTAAAGGAAAAAGAATGTCAGGAAATGATAAAGCTCCTATTTAAAGAGAGTGAAAAACATTTGGGGAGCAATGCCCTGTTATGCTAGCTACACATATGTAGATTTTCAGTGGGCAATTGCATGAATGCCATTGGAGGAGTTACTTGTATTATGGTGTAAATATGTAGATAGGATTCTCAGGACGTTTGTCACTTCAGAGGTTCATGAGAATTAATTTATTTACCCTGACAGAGTGTTTTTGGTCTGTTGCATGAAATTATTTATTGTATTTTACAAGTATTTTTCAAGTAAATTGAATTGTGTTCATATTCTAGTGTCCACAGCTGAGCGCTTAGTATTGCATCACTGTGAAAACCTCAGATTTCCATGTGACCTTTAACCCTATAAATCCCTGTCAAACTCATGAGACCGCGTGTTAAATTCCCTTTTGTCAAAATGAATAAATAGTTAATGGGGCTGCAGTATAGATGGAAGACATCTGTACAAATTCCCACTCACTCCCAAATAGTCCACGAGGGCACAACTGAACCACTTGGGTCAAGATTATATCCCGTTAGCTCAGATTTCTTCTGCAACATACATTACTTTATGTTCTGTTTGTTTGAAGTTACGTGAAAGGCAGATTTATAATTTAGAAATAAAGTTAATAATGCTTTATTCCCATTGTTTTAATATTAAATGTACATTTCAAATGTTCAGCTGGAGTTGTTAATTATTTATTGACTAAGAAGATGGGTTTTCAGTGTGTTGCTTGAGGGCATTATGGTAAGGTTTGTTATTAGCTTCTACTGAGCACTGCTGAACCTTTGACCTGCCAGTTATGAGGTGGTGAAGATATTGAGAAACACTCCTGCTCTTCAGAACTAATTGTGAGAAGATGACAGCAGGAACATTGAGTTATAATATATTTATAGCAAAGCTCCAGGCTCAGTATTACCACATATGTACCTGTTATATCTGTATTTATCAACACAACTTCAACATATTTTTTAAAATGTAATTAGACTGTAACTACTGATCTATCATATCATTTTGCAGTTTGTGTCATGATACTAAACATGCTGAAATTCAATACTGATACACTGATACTGATATCTGGCTAACCTGTAAAAAACAGTTAAAGTAGTGTATCTCAAACTACGCACCTTGTAAATGTGCATGGGATATTCGCTTACTTAATGGACGTGAAGGTATCAGATTTTGCAGAAGAAAAGTATGTGAGCGGTTTCAATTAGCAGAAGATGCAGTACCCTTAAAAAAACACGCAAAACCACACAGTGACTACCTGAGAGCTATTTTTATTTTAAAAAGTATTCACATTCTTCACTTGATTGTCATCTCCTTAACTTTGTACGAGTTTGCTTGTATGATCCTCACCAACTCTTCAGAAGCAAAGATGAAGGTGTTCAGTGTGTTCTGCATCTGTTCAATACCTTCAGGGGAGAAGTGGATGAGAAGGTGCATGTTGCTTAAATGACTTGCAACAAGATTCATAATGATAAAACTTTTAATGATAGATTTCATTTTACACTTTATGAATCTTGTCATCTTCTTCTTTTAATTTTGTATTTGAGACCAGCCACTGAAAAAAAGATCCCAACTTCTTACTAAGACTGGTGATGAGACATTACCCATTCTGCCCACTTGATACTTTGGAAGTTTCTCGGCTCTTCTGTATTCATTTGCTCACTGTTTCCTGTTAACCAGGAGACAATGAAAGTGGAGTTGTGCCAGAAATCTGAGAGGGCATCCGCACAAGTGGTTCAAACTTGTTTTAATAAAGGCACTGTGCAGATTCCCCGTGAGGCTAATGCTCGTCCCTTAACAGAACACAATAATACACAAGCAATTTGATACTTATAAAAGCAGAAACAGCCCATATTACTGTGTGTGTATCTAAATGTGTTTTCCAGAAACTCTATTGCTTTGGTCCACTGTGCCCTGCATGCCACAAAGCTAATTAACCGGAAGCCCAGGCCAAGAGTTTGGACAATACACATCTGTCACCTGGTTTTGTTCCCAAATACGAGAGAATGTGTGTAAGACAGTAACTTTTCTGAGTGTGTAAAAATTATGCACTCACACATGTGTAAAAGGAGCTATATGTTTCTTTTGCAACTGTTCAGGGGCAGCTAGGCATGACTCCTGATGTCATCATGCTCCTCTTCTTCTTAAAACTATTATCAAGACTGTGTTCACACAATAGTGTATGAATCCCTGTTGTAACAACATGACCCCATACATCCATACAGCATGACCACAGTAAGAAGGGCATCTTTTATCCATTCTGCTCCCCATAGAGAACTTCATAAGGCAATTGCAGGGACACAGAAGGACTTTCTTGTTTATGCCCTAAGGGGCTGCAGCAAGGGAGCTGAGATTCATGTGTTATTTTGCCCTAAAGGAGTTTGTGTGTGTGTGTGTGTGTTTGTTAGTGTGTGTATGCACATGTCTGAATGTGTGTGGCAAAGCTATTGCATAACTGTGTTTCTGTGTGCGTGTGTATATGTGTGTGTTATTTTTGCCTGGAGGTTGAGTGAGTGAACTATGCCTCTTTGTCCCTTAACACCCTCTTTGCTGTCACCACCGCTGTGCAGCTACACTGTCACACTCAGGGTAAATAACTGTGCCCAAATTAGTTTTTTTCATGGCGGTAAAATAATAGAGTCACACCATCATGAATGTTTAATACCATTTCCCAGGCTCTTTGCTGACAAAAGCATAATTAGGGCTTGTACATAACGCGCTGGCTCAACGAAAATGCACCATTTTCAGCAAATTCATGAGTGTTAGTTTGCGAGAAGACTAATTGAGTAATTCTTCATAAGGCAGGCCCCTGTGCCTTGCTGTTAAACCTAACAATACAGGATGTAAGACAATATGCTGCTGTGCATTCATAGGTATACTCCAGTGTTCTTCACTCTCTGCAATTATACATAAAGTTAAAGGATGATTGCAGCAAAAAGTGAAGAGTCAAGATATGCAAAGGAGGATTTCACAAAAGCTTTACAGTCATTATTTTTATCTTTTACGGAAATAATAACTTGATGTCAAGGTCATTGGATGAGGAAATCTCTCAGGTTAATCAGTAATTCTGTATTCTGGGATTCCAAAGGAGGAAGTTGCAGCACTTATGCTGAGATTCTGGCTAATATTCTTGTATATTTCATTGACTATTGTTTTTTTGGCCCCTTTTTTTCTGTCTTCTCCTTATTTTTTTCATTTTTCTCCATGTCTCTGCCTGTTTTTTTACGTCACCGCCTCTGTTTGTTTTTTCTGATCCTCTTCTTTTGTCATTTTTGATTTTATTCAATGATCTTCTAGCTGTAAAAGGACTCTGTTTGCAGCCATACTGGTGTCCTCTGTTAGGGACCCAGTACATGCATTACTGGGACAAACCAAATTGTTCATGTTCTTCGCAACAAGATACATTGCAGATCCAGATTCAATAATTGTACATAAAGATAATAATAATGCTGGAAAACTCCTGCCATTTTCGTTTCAGTTCTCTTCTTCTCTTCCATCATTAGTTTTAGGCTGATGTTAAAGGTGTCACTGAAGATAAAGCAATGCAGATCCATGATTTATGGGGTTGATTTTTGTTCGTATACCTAAAGAATCTGAGCAGAGAAAGTCAGCCTATGTCAATCTTTAGTTCTCAATTTTGCATTTTAACACAGGCAATGTCCTTGTTATTTCCAAATGTGGGCCTGGTGCATGTTTTATGTCCTCTTTAAGGCGATGTCTATGAGCAGAATGCTGAATAATTGACGAGATGCGAAGCTGGATCAAACAACAAGTCTGCCTCTGTTTGTGCTGTCTGTATGCACAGACTGTCTTTCTGAGTGCATGTGTGTGCACACACGTGTGTGGTCGATAGCTTATGATAATGTTTTCAATTTGTTTTGTGTATGAGTGTTTGTGTGTGTGTGTGCATGTGAGTGTGTATGTGTGAATGCAAAAGAAAGAGAGTTGTTTGTATTTTTCTGTTGCTGGTTTGATGATCGCTTACAACTGAAGACTTAAATATGATTTTTGTTTTTTTGTTCTGTACCAAAGAAACTCAAAATCCAGTGTTGTTTGGGGATTTTAAATTGTTTTGCACAAGTTTTGATGACATCCGCATGTCCATCACATAATTACCCAACATGAAATACTTCCTTTGTTTACCAAGACATAAAAGCTGGATCATAAGTGCCCAAGGCAAAATGCTTAAACATGAGTAGCTTAACTACCATAACCATCCAAACAGAAGAAAAAGCCAGTGCTGTGCTGTAATTGGTCATACTGTGCTAGAGGGGTGGGGCTTAGTGAAGGGTCAGTTAGCAGTGAAATTAGGTAAAAGCAGCATTTACCCTTTCAGGACAATGGTAATAACTTTAGGGTTATGAGACATTTTGTCTGGTATTGTCATTTGCTTGATTTTTTTTTCTTTTAAGTTAGTATCATACTTTGCTTTGCTAAATTTAGACAAGAGAGAAAAATGATAAAATTACACCTACGCAACATTATAGTCTTAGGATTGTCTTTAGCACGCAGCCATTAGCATTTGTTACACATTTGGTAAATTGAATTTTTACCATCAGTGTTTTTAGAAAGAATATAAAATACATGAAGATTTTCCAGTTCTGGACGAGGAAGGAATGATCAAAAAAATTGCGTACCCTTCGTCTTGTTATTCCTTGTGGTCCAATCCATTGAACTGTAAGGCAACATTAACAGTGTGGACCAGAGAAAAGGAAACTCCACATTTTGCATCAACTTTATCACTTTATCAGCACTCAGCCCTTGTGCACCAGCACCTAATGCACTGTGTTGAATAGAAAATCACCATTGTATGTCATCTGAATACAGTATGTCAACCTCTGCCTCCCTCTTTTTCTCTTCATTACATACATACAGTACACACTTTCTTTTCTGCTTATTATTCTGCAATTTCACAATGGATTCTGCAGTGACCTTGAGTCAATTACAATAATTACTGGTCTGTTTATTGGGCATAGCACTGTGTTCTGTGTTGTGCAACAGATAAGGAACATAACTAACTCACACAACCACTTCCCCTCACCCAAAAGTTCACACACACACACACACACAGCACCACACCTTATTCTCCTCCATTGCACGCTCACACTCAATTGAACCTGTCATCTTCTCTTTGGTCCCCTAATGGCCGTCTACTCCTAGAGAGCTATTAGAGTACAGGACATGTTATTGGAAATCAAAGAGGATTTGCAGTCCAGGGCGTCCTCCTGCAGGGGAAAGCACCCAGCAGAGGTCAACTTGTTACAAAAACACACTCGGTCAACCCTGACCGCTCAAATCTCTGTTTCCATCATTACCATGGCTACTCTGTTTATTCTGGAGAGATTTTTGCAGTGTGTTTGTGCAGACATAGTAAAGAGAGGATTTAAAAGATACTGCACATGCATACAATTGTTAGGTCAGTGAACTTCAATCATTGCCCAACAATGTCACTAAAGACTTAATCTACAGTGCAGAGCTAAGAGGCTTGGAAAGGGTATGACACCTTTTTACAATATAGAGGATAAACTCTTTAAAATGTCTGCTGGTCAATACAGTAAAAGAGGCTGTTTTGTTGTTGCCTTGCACTTTCTCTACTGGGTTACTTGCGTTTTGTAGCAGCATAGATGCTCAGCATTTGTAGTTACTCCCCACATTTGTCATATTTGATTCATCAAAGCAAACAAAGTCTGTAAAGAAATGCTTACCTCTGCTAGTAAGTGTTCCCTGAAAACTGTATTAAAACAACAAACATGATTCTTAAGAGCAAATATAATTAGACACTTGATCAAATGGAACTGTGATCAAAACTTTAGGGAACACCTAAATCATTTTGATAAATTTAAAGCATGATGTTGTAAAGAGGGTTTCTTGCATCTGTTTAATCTAACTGAAATGAACTGGGACCTCAGAAAAAATAGAAGTTAAATATTGACTTTTTTTTTTTTTTTAATAATAAATCATTAACAGGCAGCCAGTCTAACAGGATCTGGTTGACTGATCAAGACTGTATGAAACACAGTGTTGTATTACCCCCTCTTGAATAAATTTTTGTCAACCAGATAAGACAGAATGCTGGAGATATGTCTTTTTTTCATTTCCTTTGTCAAAAATGTTTATAAATGAAGTAAAACCAAATGTTTTCCTAAAGTAAGATTCTCTCGAAGGTGTGTGCTATTATGTAAATCTCAATGTGCTAAAACAACAGCAGATACAGTGGCAGTATTTTGAGATGTTGCAGTTTTTCAGTCTCTGGCTGCTGTCTGTTTCTGCTGTCTGAGTTTACTCTAAAAATAATACCCAAGGATCCAGGTAGCCTAGGTAACTCAGATGAACTCTATAACTGTGACCTTGTGGATAAGAATCCAGTGTGGGACTTCCATTGTGTGTTTTCTGTTTTTAATCGTCACAATTGTAGCCATAAAAAAGCAGGGTGGACTGAATAGCAAATAAATGGAGATGTACTGATGGGGTGAGGATACTTTAATGAAAAAAAAAACAGGCTTACAGGTGGCTGTCGATGAAGCTGGCAGGTAAACAGACAGGAACAGCTATCAGAATACAGAGGAACAAGCCAGAACAGGGAGACACGAGGGAGCAAAACAGTACGAACCGACAAATGACAGGGGACAAAGACATAAATACTGGCTGAATTGATGATGGAAACTGAGCAGGTGTGTGAGTGGGCAGGAGAGCACAGGTGAGTGTTGATAATAGTAAACAGGCAAGAAAGTGTAACTGAAAACAGGAAGTTGTAACAGAGAACAACTGGTGGAAATAAAACAGTAAATATCAGAACTAAAATGCATGAATTAACATTATTCCACCAATATTTTTATCCTGTTCCTGTCCTGTCTCTGCAAATTACAGTCAACTATATGGTAAAGCAGACATGTGGTTAGTCTTCTTTCATCAGTGCCACTACTTTGACAAATGTATGAGATCTTGTACTTTATCCCCGGGTATTTGTCCAAGCTGAGGGTTCAAAAGTGAAGGGCCACACTCAGAGGGAGAACTCAATTGTTGTTGTGTCAGCAGAACTGTTTGGTGTCTAAGCGGAAAACAATGCCAGACCCCCAGCGCGGCATGAAGTTCTGATGCGTAGATGCACATTAAAAGCTGTGGCCAACAAAAGCGGCACAGTGCAATTGATCTGAGCTGCGCGCAAAGGCAGGACTTTGGGGAAATCAGAAGCTTCATTAAAGTTTCATATTGTATTTCTGTACACTTGCAGTTTCATCTTCTGTCTCTATTTACTTAAGGGCCCAAACTTGGTAATGTTAAACTCGCCCAGGGAGTTTGGATTCTAAAAGCTTTAACAACACGATAGTCATGTAAAATAAAGTCTGTAAAAGTGTTGTCATTGGTTCATCCACGACCTCAGTAAAACAATTTTTTAAATATAAGGCCAGATGAATAGATTATTTTTTTTTTTTAGTCCCAGAGGGATGATTGTTTAATGCTAGTTTTGTTTTGTTTCTTTTGGCAAGCAAAATTGTATCAGATTGTGTTAATGCTGGCTGTGTGATTGAACTATGTTTTCAAGTGTTTGCTTTAAATATGCTATTTATGCTGTCAGAAAGCTCTTGGCTGTATATGAACATACCATGCGGACCTCTGAGTGACTCAACAGTGTTTGTCCATTTACAGTTATGTGATGTTCTTGAGAATCCACTTCTGCGTATCTGCCTCTGTCAGTGTCAATCTGTCACTTTCCACTTTCCCCACATTCACAGTGTCATGAAACAGACAGAATGACAGCAGATAGTCACATTCACTCACTCTGACACACACACCAATACACACACACACACACACATACACATGCACACACACACACACAATACTGCAGAATTAGTGAGCTCTTATCCCCCCTGCGCTGCAAATGATCTGTGAAAATCATACAGAAATCCTTTGCCAGTCGAGGACAAATAGACACACACACACACACACACACACACACGAATGCATGCTCACATTCACAAATTGAAGTATACAAAGGTGCTTGCTGGTTTGCCAGATCTCTTTCACACACACATGCACACGTGGCAGAACCGAGAGGCAGATATCTTTGATAGCTGCCCAGGTTTGATGGCCTGTTGCTGGCAGAGGCTTTTAGAGAGCCTGGTGGTGCCTCACAGTCTAGTTTCCTGCTGGGCCTTTTGTCCCAGTCTGTGGGTTGTCGTTTTATAAATGAGAGTGTGCACGGGGAGATGAAAGCAATGGAAACAGGTGAGCACTTCCACATCACAGATCTGAATCACTCAGGAAATCTTAAATAACCAAAACAAAAATACACTTTCCAGCTTTAGTGCAAGCAGCACAGCCAGGTTAGACAATTATTGTTTGACAAATAATGAAATAAAGACAGTTTTCAGTCATAACTATTATTTCCTTGATGAACATACAGAAGCACTGAATAAAGACACTTGCTTAATTCAAAAGATGCTGAAGCAGTTATGCAGATCATCGAAGGGTCTGATCTGTTTTGCTGTTGTGTATTAATTATACATTGCTCTGTTTGTTTTTTTGCTTTATTTATTTGCACAGGAATCACATCAAACACAGTCAGGCTGCTCAAATGCACAGAATGGAGCGGTTAAAGCCTTTCAGCAAAAAGTCTAACTTGATTTTATTGTTGCTATTGTGAAAATAGTTCAAATGGTGAAGCATTTGAAGTCACAAGTGTTCACACGATAGATTCAGTGTCATACTTGTTCTGTCTCAGACCTCTTTACCTTGACTTTCAGGCAGTTTTGTGCACACTGTACGTAGCTTCAAAGCATGGAAGATAGTTATAATTCTCACATCCTACGAATTGCCAAATCTTTTCATAACCCTGTGACTCAATGTTCAGTTCAAAACGAAGGCTGTAGTCTCATGCAATGCAGACCTTTTTCTTTCTCTGTCTTTCTTTTTTTTTTTTTGATGTTCAAATTTCACCTGAACAAGTGCAAGCTGCCCTTGTGTGTTTATGGGCCAGTCTTTTCCTGAAGCTTTAACCTTCGAACCGCAAAAGTGCTCCGAGGCTTCACACACTTAGATGTTGGTCCAGCTGTAAGTGAATGTGCGTGTACGTGCACGTGCCTGTGTGTGTGTGACACAGCCCTCGTGTGACAGCTGTGCCCTTTTCAACAGCATTTTCAAACATCTCAACCAAAGATACATTAAATACAAATGCCTCCATCCTTCATCTATCATATGGGCAATGCTGTGCTCACAACTGATGACGGTTTCAAGGACCATCTCTCTTTTTTTCAAGAGTTTGCAGCATACCATCTTGAGTGTGTGTAGCAGGTTTTATACAGGAAAAAAAAGAAAGCAGGGACAGAGAGCAGAGAAAAGAAAACAGGAGGTGAAAGGGAAGGAGTGAGGTAAAATGGAAAGGCAGAAAAAAGGGAGGAAAGGCTGCCCTGGTGTTGGCAGAAATTGTTTCCGTGATGTTTGAAGTCCGCAACAGTCCAATTAGGCTGCAAAGAATTGGGATTACACACACATACACATACGCACACGCACACACACATGGACACACAACTCTGCCCTGTAAGAGATAGAGGTAAGAAGCGAGGAGGAGGGGATGGAGAGGGAGGGATGGTGATGAAGAGTGAAAGTGGCAGTGAGTTTTGGAGAGATGGCAGAAACCAGGGGGGGAGCAGCCTCCATGCTCGTGACAGCAGCTGAAATCCTATCCACTGGAGGAAAAGAGAGATGACACTCCCATGAAGTAAATGTGCGGGGAAACGAGGCAAGTGGAGGGGGAAGAGATAAAAACGACAGAAAAAATATATAAATCTAGTGTGCGAGAGTCACAGCTAGAGAGGAAAATGGCAAAACACACAGATTGTTTGGACATTTGTGCTCGTTAGAAGCTATGATCAATAGGCAGCTGTTTGGACAGTTTTCCTCAGTTCGGGTGGTCAGTTTCAGCCAACAAACAGCACTTGTTTGCCCTTATTTACAGTTGTGTCCCAGTTACCAAATCCCATTCCTGCCACACAGACTTTTGCCAATGTTTTGCACATAAAAGGCGACACCATCATTCAGACTGAAGGTTATTTTAACGAATGCTCTGAAGAATTTGTGCTCTTATAAAACTGTTCTCTTTGGTTTCCTCTGCAGTCTTTTTTGTGTGGGGGACAATAAGGCCTTAATGAACAAGGTTATGGGGTGTTAGAACTAATATTTCCCACCTTGCAGCAATATTTGAGGTTTTGAGTGTTTTTATTTTTTGTGCCTTTGATGTGTGTTTTGCAGACCTTGACACACCAGTTCTGACGGTGCACCAGACCATCAGCGACGTGCGTGGCAGTTACTACCAGGAGAAGACGGTGTTCCTGCGCTGCACCGTCAACTCCAACCCTCCTGCACGGTTCATCTGGAAACGCGGAAACACGCTCATCGAACAGAGCAAGGACAACGGAGTGGACATCTACGAACCGCTTTACACTCAGGTACACATGAGCACACGCTCAGCACCGACACGCAGGTGTGCAGTTGCTCCCTTCTATCTGCTCATCTTTTTAAGAAGTGCCTCAAAAAATCCTTTCCACTCAGCTGTATCCCCATTTTGTTAAGTTTTCATCTTATCTTGAGAGAAAGCTTTCATTCTAAATCTCTCTCTAGATCTTTCCCATTATTTTGGTCCAACAATCAGCGCTCACATGAACCCTCTTAAAGTACTATGGCTTGACCCTGACACAGGAGGGTTAGTTCACTAAACTCGCCCCTCATAAAATTGTTCAATTACAGGTCCAACAGGCAGGTCTGTGAAACTGTGACTTTCTCCCCATGTCAAAACGGTGTGCATGGAGCTCTCACCATGTCATCGAAAAGCATCGAGCTAACCTCTGTCTGGTTTGTCCAAACATGTAAGCTACACTGTCTTGGTAAAATAAAATAAAGGATAACCAACTCGTGGAGAAGTTAATTAGTTAGCTAGTTAGCTGCAGGTGACATGATCTGACATTCAGCTTAAAAAAACTCACAACCTCACAGGGCAAACATGAGAAGCCTGCTAGTTGTAATTTTGACATAATTTTCACCTTAAAATGCTACCTAATTGTGTTGTCTTGTCAAATAATCATGACACTGGACATCATCAACATACCATACACAGAAATTTTTACTTCAGATATGTAAAGCAAAAAACCAAAAAGTTAATTCAGCCAATGTAAATTAGCATCTAATTACCATATAGATTACAAAAAAAAATCAATGGCAGAGGTGGGTTTGCCCTTTTTAAGAAAATATATATAGCAAATCGCTCCTTTCCTCATGTAACTTATGCTCTTCTTTGATCACTGGTTTCTTTTTCAAGGCAACAATTTGAATCTCTTGTACAACCCTTTTCTCCATCCAAAACATACGAAGCTCTTCCACATGGACCCTGGTACAACTTGTTTACTGCCTTTGAAAGGTTCTATAATTCAACTCATGGCTTAACAAAATAAGTAAAACCAGGCTGATTAACCAGTCAGTTAGGCTCTCTGATCAACTAAACACCAGTAGATAGTAAGTTAACTAAATAACCAACAGTCCCTGAGTTTGATCTCCTAATCCGAGCACACAATTGTCATGTTATGCTCCCTTTTTTCTACACTTTTCAAAGCATCAGTCAGCCACAGAGTATGGCCCCTTGAGTTCGATTAGCCAGCCAGCGGAGCTCTTCCCACTGCTGCCTCAGTTAACCCAGCACCTACTGCAGCATACAGACAGTTTTACAGTATCAAACAAAGTCTTGCTCTGAAAAATCACCAAGGATGATGAGAGAGACATGTGAATGTCTCTGAGTGTTGAGGAAAGTGTGAAAGTCTACATGAGTGTCATCCAGAAAGTGGCCAGAGTGATGAGTTTTATGAATAGTCCAAGAAAGGATGAAGGGATTTAGTTTTATTTTTTATGCAATGACAATCAGATCAGTTCATTTTCATAATGGTCTCATGTGAAAAGCCACTTGAAATTCATCATTCATATTACTTTATGTTTAGATCTGAGACGCTTCAGTTGACAATCAGGGCATGGCAGACACACACACATGCACGCACACACACTTTGTGTTTGTCTGTATGCATGTAGGCGCCTGTGTGTATCTGCGTGTGCGTGTGTTGTTTTTGACCCTGTTTATCACACTGCAGCTCATCAAAAATTGAAGTGACTTTTACACAAGATTACAACCCAGTTTAGAAAGATGAGAATAAAAAGCTCTGAGCTTTCTCATTGATGCAGTGTTATAAGTTAAGCAATGGGAAAACGGTCGTATGAGATTTATGTTTAGATTAATGTTTACATGAGTCTTTCATAATAATCACATAAAAGAGGATATGGTAAAGTATTTTTTAAAAATGTGCTATTTTGGCATGATATTGTTGTGTGTCTGGTTCATCCTCTTTAGGGTGAGACAAAGGTCTTGAAGCTGAAAAACCTGAGACCCAAAGACTTTGCTGATTATACTTGCCAGGTGTCTGTCCGAAACGTGTGCAACATTGAAGATAAGTCAGTCACTTTCAGGCTCACAAATGCCACAAGTAAGTCTTTTGTGTCTGTCTGTATGTGTGTGTGTGTTTTTTGAAGATGAAAACATACACATTTTTAAAATATGTTTTTAAACATATGTACGAGGTGTGATCAGAAATTTAAGAGACCATTCCTGTTGCACACAAACAGGATGCTGCTGATGTGCATGGAGCAGGTTCTGTGAGCGAGTATTTAAAGTCACTTTGTTTGATCTTCATCAGCACTGAGTTACACACTTTTTTGAGACCCCTTGGATGTGCCCATTTGTGATTTCCTAACTCCCACACATCCTGATCTTCGTCAGTGAGGAGAGCTGAGAGATGGCTACCAACCTGAGATCAAACAGTGGCCTTTGCAAGGGAAGAGGCCACAATGTCCAAGACTGAAGAAGGTGCTTCAGGTCAGGAGCGCAACATGCTGGTGGTTTTCCTGACCTTTGTGAGGCCGTAAAAATCGATTTGTCCTCCAGGGTCAGACTGTTAATGCCGAGTACTAATACGATGTTCTGAGGCATCTGAGGGAGAGCATTTGATGCAAACGACCTGACCTGTGGCACGCTGGTAACTGGATTCTCCCACATAACAACACGTGTTCTCAATGCCAATTTGAAATGACCACAAGAATGCAGTGGTCACTCCCGACACTCCCTACTCACCAGATTTGGCTCCCTTTGACTTTTTTCTGTCCCAAAATTAAAGTTTGTTCTCTGGTGCAGCATTTTGTTTGTGCACAACAGGAGCAGTCTGAGGTTCTTGATGACATCTCGTGCATGCCTTTATAGTAAGAAAAGGCTTTTTTCCCCCCTCCTTTCAATTTCTTGCTTTGTCTTTTTCATACTCTTCCTCTTTCTGATTTTCTCATCTCATCTGTTTTTTCTCTGCATGCTTGTTGCATCTTGGCTCCAGAATCTTTGTCTCTGTCTCTCTCACTCATTTTTAAAATGATTTTATTTGGGGAGGAAATAGTTATCTCTTTTCTGTCTCTCAATTTCTTACTCCTTTATTCTCTCCATCTTTCTGTGTCTTCCTGTCCTTTCCTTTCTCAAACCTTTAACTTTTGACACAGATTTGCTCTCAGTCTCTCTGTTTGCACGCCTGCCTCCCAGTGTGCAATATTGTCTATCTGTCTTGTTTTTTTACTGCTGAGAGCTCATGTCGGGCCGTCAGCTGTAATTCACTTGTCTCACTCTCTGTTATCATCAATTCACTCGACACACCTCTGTCCATCTTCACGTCACCGCCCGGCAGTTCTCTTACTTAGGACAACATTGTTGCTGTTGACAAACCTGTCAGGGTTGTTACGGTCTGACTGATACACTGCAAAGGAAAGCATAGTATTATATTTTTTTATCCTTTGTCTGTTGTGTTTATTTTTTTCTTTTTCTCTTCCTCTCCTCTTGGCTCATTGTTCTAAATGCCAGCCAGCCTAAATATGTGTTGGTTAATCTTGCAAGATAATATGCAACATTCTCTTTTTCATTTTGCATGTTGCATATACAAATTCATTTATGTATATTAGGTTCTTTCAGTAGTTTTGCAACATCCTTGTTGTCAAATTTATTGACACATACTTGCTTTTTTTCAGACACTTAAGAGCTGTTTAATGATAAGAGGACCGTTCAGGGTCTCGGGTCTTAATCCAGTCTTTCTTTTTCATGGTCGAGAGTCTGAATGGATGTGCGCCGAAAACATGGATTCAGTACTGTTTTATTGATAAGTTTAAGTAAAAGGCTTAGGTTAGAAAAGAAAAAAAAAATTCTGGCCAAAATATAGCCTCTGCAAATTTCCAAACTAGTTGTGAAAATGAGAGATTTATATCCCCTTGAAGCAACAGTTTAACATTTTGAATTACATTTTCTTGCCAAGAGTCAGATGAGAAGACTGACTACCTCATATCTCTCAGTTAAATATGAAGCTTCAGCCAGCAGCCTGTTAGCTTAACACAAAGACTCCAAAAAGATAAAAAAAAACCCTACCTGGCTCTGATCAGTCCACCTACTAGCACCTCTAAAATGTAGTAATTGTGTATTTGGTGTAAACAGTAGGATATATTTATGTATAATTTATTTATCTGTGTTGCACATAACTCTGGTGGTAGCTTTACCAAACAAACCTGATTGTGGTAATTTTATGACTCCTGAAGTCAATAAAGGTCCAGCATGAAGGATTTAGGGAGATCTATTGGTAGAGTATGATGGAAATGGATCATAATAATCATGAGTACATTTAACGTTACATCAGTGTTTAATCAGGTGGAAATAAGTATCCTCCTGTTTTCATTACCTTAGAACAAGCCTTTAAATTTAAAGTGGGAGTGGGTCCTTTTCCACAGAATCTGTCATTTTGAACATGATGTCATGTTGCTACAGCAGACCAGAACAGACAAACTGAACTTGCTCTGAAGAGGTGCCGTTTGCATTTTGCAGCAGCTGTAGGTTATACATACTCAGAAATGTAGGGGAAATGAAAGGAAACTCAGCCATGTGTAGTCTGCACTCATAGATGCAGCTAAATCAAAACAGAACTGACATTCCATTATTTTCATAAATGTGACAATTTAATCCAAAATCTATAATATGCATTACTTGTGGATACAACCCAAAAAAGGCAAATTGATATTGTCTTTGAACAAGGCACTAAACCACACCTGTTGCTCTCAGTGTGATGCAGAGAAAGATAATTACATGGATGTATTAAAGGGCTATGAATCAAAAACAGCAAAGAGTTTGTTTAAAATTCTGTTAGAATTTTTTTTTCAGTGAGAACAGCAGTTTAAAATATCGGTCTCTGACATGTATTGACAAAAAACACTTATAAGTGTTACCTTACTTTAGGTGTACATAAGCAAATAGATTTTTAAGCAACAAGATAAATAAAAAAATAATTACAAAAAGGCCAAAAAAATATCACTCTTTCAATTGCATTAATATTTTCTTTGTGTGTCATCTCAGTCACAGACTAATGAGGAAAAAGAGAAAACTATTTTTTGCTCCTTTTTTATGATGGCCACAAGTGTTCAGGACTTTTAACTTTTCCTTTTTATTTACAGACTTTGAACTGAAGGAGAGGTTATCAATTGAGCAATAAGGCCTCTTTCAGATAAGACATAAAGTTCCCCGGGAGTCTTCTAAAGTGAGCTGAAGGTAGGGGAGATAAAAAAAGAAAAAAAGACTCAAAGAATAAACTTTGTGATAAAGTTTGGAGGATAGGAAACAGATTTTGGCATCTGTGTGAAACACTGAGCTTGAGAGAGAAGTGGTTGCAGACAGATATGGAAGAAAAGAAGATGAAAGAGTGAGAATGAATCAGCCTTGAAATGACAGATGGACACAATTTGCTGAGATTCTCTGAGAAAATAGAGTGATGCTAACAAATCACCTCCAGGTGAGTGTACTAGCTGTATTGTAGCGTGACTGTTAGCATGTAACTCACAGGAATGCTGTTAATTAAAACAGACAATACACAGGACCAGAGATAATAAATGATACACTATGATAAAAGAAAAAAGGCCTGTCCGTTTTGGTTCAAGTCAAAGTCAGTAGGGAATGGAAATGTGCAGAGAACAGTGTGTGTTAACACACAACGAGTAAAAGTAAATGAATGCTGAGTGTCTGGCTGCAGTGGATTCTGGCAGGAATTAACAGGTCTCATCAGACCAAAAAAATAAATTCATAATTAAAAAAATATCTTGAATAGCCAGGGCAGAATGCTCTTTAAACAGCCACTGGCTTTTTGTATTGATTTGAAACACAAAGAGATAATAATATACTCTCACATCACATCATACATCTAATCACTCTTACTATTGTACTTAACATGGCATTGACACTGTCTCTCTTAGGAGATTCCCCCCTCGTTCCATGGACTCAATTTTGACTTACTGAACATTAAAATTAGTGTAATTACCTGCAAGTAATTTGCATTTTACATATCTTTTTACTATGTTCTTTTTAACATGAAAGTGTTCTAAGGCAACGGATAAAATAAAAAAACAAGAGCTAATGCTCAGGCTGTACATGATGTGTGCTCTTAAGTCTCATTCCTCCTGTCATCCTGTCCTCCTCTTGGACTCCTGTGCTAGAGATCGATTGTATCCCCCAGTCCGGTCAACACACAAACACACACACGTGCACATGCACAAACACACACACAGAATCACGGCCATAATAACAATAAGAGTGTGCCGTGTGCTGGCATACAGGCTCAGAGATCTGCCAGAACGGCCAATCTGTCTGGACCTCACAGCCTCACAGAGTGACAGGAAAAAAAAAGAAGAAGAAAGACTGCACAGTGTATGGGTGTGTGTGTGTGCATGTGTGTGGTGTATGTTTTTTTTTTTTTTACAGTTTTTCCCCAAGCTATACACCCGCTATACAGCTACACATTGTGCCACCAACATACAATAATGGCTATACTATGAGAAACTGTCGACTTACCCAAATCTAAAACAGCTACCTTTCCTTTTCACACATGCTCATACACACAGCAGCCTAATGTTTGCCATGAGGGTGTACCACCACCAAATCATCCATCTCAACCATCTCAGGTCCTCCTTCATAAATTGAACCACTGAATTTAATATGTGTGTAGTTTAAGGTAGATGCTCAAAGTCAGCAAAGAAATATATCTGCTTTGAAGCAAAAAAAATCCAAAGTGTTTTTATAGAAAATGAAATTACAGACAGCCAGTTTTTTTAGACTCTGCAGTTTGTAGCTCAGAAATACTACAAGTGACACTTAGCAATTCACTGCAGTGATTATTATCTATATCTGTACATTGTGTCATTGAGATGAAAACAAAAATAAGCATCAGGTGTAGAGCAGTTTCTTTCTAGTCTCTCTCTCTTTCTCTGAACGAGGGAAAAAAAGCCCATCGTCATCATTATTAATGGCTATTTCCAGAGGCAAAATCAATGTAGAAAGACAGGACTGGCAGTTGCAGCCCTGCAGCATTACTGCTGTCTGTGTAGACACGACAGCAGCAGCTCAGACGGCGTGTTTCAGGCGTAATACTGTCAAGAACTGTAATTAGTCTGATTCAAAAGATTTCAGCAGTCAATTGCTCCATCAGGGAATCCTCTTTATGTTCACATTACTCTGCAGATCTTCATAAATGCTTCAAAGTTGGTAAAAAAAAATGTTGCATTTACAGTAATATGTTCAAAGCCAGCTAGTTTGGCTGTAATTGGTGGGCCGAGACACATTAAAGGCAACACACACACATACAATGTGAACAGATAAAGAGACAAAATCGGAATAAAATAATAGAAGCTCTTAAAGAAATCCAGCCACAGGAGACAAATAACAGCACTTTTCAGATAAGTGTTAACATAATGATGTTATTCTCAAAAATCAAATCTCCTGACTGAAATCTCCAAAATAACAAGACAAGAGTAACAGACGTGTAAACATGAAAAAACAAAGAGAGAGAAAAGAAAAAGTGAAATAGACGCACAGAGGACAGAGAAAGGGGGATGAATAGATGGACACAGACACAGTAAAAGAGATATTTTTAAAGAAAAAATCAAACAGTGCTGCCTTGTTTTTTTCCATCCTCTATAATATTAATCTAATGAGCGTATTTCATCATTCCTCTGTTCTCTCTTTTGTCCTTGTGGCGTCACTCACTGTTCAGATTAGATTAATCCAACCAGGTCGTGCAAATGTCGCTGATTCACCGCACTGTGACAAGGGGATTGATTGATTTTTATATCATAATCCCAACCTGGGATTTGAGTACAGGGCTCCTGCCCCTCCAGTATCTGCTGACAGCGGCAATCCCCTTCCTCTCATAAAAGGAACACAGGGACGGTGCTCCACAGCTTATCATGTTATTTAAAGAGGTGGAGTACAGGGATTGTAGGGAGGGGGGGTAGTTTGCATGAGACTGACAGCTGTCATACCATAGTGGGTTGACATATATTTTTTCTTTCAATATGACAGTTGCAAGTAACCTATAAGACAGATGGAAAGCGGACAGGACAGTCATTTATTTTTTATCATTTATTCTGAATAAAAAAAATGTTTTCTAGTCTTGGGATCCTGCAGAGCTCTAGTTATTATAATGAAACCATAAAACAACCAGGTGTCTAGACAGTAAAGGTGTACAGTATGTTTAATTACTGTAGTGAAATAGTGCAGTAAAAAGAGCAGCTAAAATTATGAGAAGAGAAGAGGAAAAAATGTATAATTGACTTTTTATGACTGTCACTCAGTGAATAATTGTCAGGTTGAGATTTACAGTTAATACACATCAGAGACTTTATGCCTTTGATTAAAAATTCTTCATCCTTCAGCTTTGTGAGCCACTCTAGGTGCTAATTTGGAAATGTGAAGATTTTTTTTTTAGCTTCTTTTCTGTTTAATTAAATGGAACAAAATGAAGGATGTCAAAATGTTAAACAATGTGACAAAAAGTGTCTGCATATTTGAAAAGTGTCAGTGGCAGACATGTTGGATGCAAGAAAGCAACAAAACACACACACACACATGCACACAGGCACATAAAAACAGGTGTTTTCACAACCTCTGAGAGCCCTGAGTCAGCCGTTAAATCTGAAGGAGGGAGGAGTTGATTCAGTCTTTATTGATAACTGTAACTCTTACTGCAATCTACCTTTACAATAATATGACAGTCACACAAGTGCGTAATATATATGATGAGATCAATAGCTGGCAAAGCCTACTGTGTATAAATTCCCCTTTAAAAAAAAAGCTGACAATCAATGAGCAATCCACAACAAGCCTTAGGACTGTGAATCCTCTGTGGTGGGGCAGTGAACTGCACGTGTCCAGTCAGGTTTATGTAAGGCTCGAATCCATGTCAGTGTCAGTGCTTATGTGGGAGTGAGAGAGAATCTGGAAACTTAAAGGAAAAATGACAGAGACATCACTTTAAGCTTTATCTAAAATCATCTAAAAACTTTTATGCTTTATTTAAAGTTTTATTTACTGTTTTTTGTTCATTTTTTACAATATGCACTGTCGGTTTGTAATTTTGTTAATGTCACTCAGAAGAAGGAGGTTGAATATTTAACAATAAATCTTGTGTGTCTGGGCTTTACAAATGTAGGTTAAATGCCCCCTACAGGAATTTTTCCCCTGTCTGTTCTTGAACTTCTCTGACATTTCTCCACCAGTGTCAGATCCAGTCCAGTCAGGGGAACAGGGCGGGGATGTTTTGCCACACCACTGGCCAGAATCGATTTGTATGTAAGGCTGCTTTGATCATTTTTTGTGAAGTCACTGGAAGGGGGCCAAAAGTTCAATTTTGTGCCCCCTGCATTTGACCCTTCCAGTTTCAAAACATATCGCCTCAGCTATACAAGTCTGTGCTCTGCTTCATGCTCACAGCCTGACACACATTTTTATAAATAAGCTGCACTGTGCAAATGATGGAGACCAAACCAGTTTTAGATTTAACTTAGATTCTGTATCATTTCCACATTTAAATGTCTAAAAAGGACCTTTCTTTCTTATTTTTTTTTCTGGTGAAGTTACACTTTTTTGAGTGTTTTCAGTAATGATCAAATTCAGAGAAATTGGTAATTTTGTTGTTTTTTTTCCAGACTCTTCTGTGAAGAACTGACATGTACATGCACATTCAGATAAAAAGGCATATATGCATGCACACACAGGGAAACGTGCACTGTGGATAAACACCACAAATGTTTCCATTTACCTCTCAGAGGCCTTTTTCATGGTCGACATTTTGACTTGTCATAGTCACGAATCACAGATTTTACTTAAGACTTTAATGTCAATTGACTACACCTGTAATCTGACTTTAAAACGTCGGAACTTCTCCAACCCATTACTTTTTGTGTTTTTTTCCAGCATTGTTTTTTTTTTTTTTTTAATGTGGTGATCAAAAAGGGAG
>JAPZDY010000001.1:7643230-7654259 GCA_029783645.1 Ctenochaetus hawaiiensis
TTTTTTTTTTTTTTAATGATGTGATCAAAAAGGGAGCTGTCAATTTTCCATTAAACATAAACCACATATAATTGCTAAATAGAATAGCTCAGGGTTAAAAGTATCAGGCTGGCTCCATTGAAGTGAACTTAAAATATTATGGCGTCTGTCACCTCACTTTTTTCCTCAGTGTCTCTTGGTGTAGAGAGAAAATATCAACCAATAGTCTGTTTACCAAATCACTCCTTGTAATCTTCCTCATGATGTCAGCAAAGATCAACAGTGACATTTTGGTTGCTAGTTGGTTAATGGCCACACTCACCATATTTTTTGACTGACATAAAAGTGATATCCATTCTCCCAGGGTATAAAACACTAACATACAGCACCCGTCATCACACACCTCTGCCCTCTTTTATGCTTTTATTTTCAGAACATTTTCCCATTAGAACCTTCTCTTCCATTTCCGTTATAAATGAATCAAGTCATGCAATTCTAAAGCAGGAGATGCAGTATGGGAGTGAGATAGACAGCAAGTGAGAGAGAGAGAGAGAAAGAGAGAGAGCAGCACCAAAAACAAAAAAAAAAGCAGGAAGAATGAGAACCAGGTATAGAGCCAGAGACAAGGGAATGTAAAGACACAGATATTCAAGATACAGAAGTGACAAACTGACAGAGAGAAAAGGAGGAGAGGGAATGAGAACGGGCGAGCATGGAAGAGAGGGGCATTTGTTACCTGGTTGTAAACCGCTGTGCTGCACATAAATCCCATTACTTTGGGAAGAGCTCTGGCTGATCCCACCCTTACCGTCACCCACGCATCTCCAGGAAATTGAAGCTATAATTCTCAAATCCGTGCTTCCTGCCCCCCCTTACTTCACAGAGAGTGTTCTCTCTATTTTTTTTCTTCCCAGACTTTGTTTCTCTTCGCTGCACTTTTGCTTTTTTCTGTCACTGAAATTACATGATAAATTTGTTTAGCAATTTGGTTGTTACTTGTGTTTATACTGACACTCACTACTAGCTTATTCAGAGTCTCCAATTACCCAGTTACCATGACCTAGACATCATGTGACACAGAAGCCTGTATTCTCTCCTTGATTATCAAACCTTCAAATATTAATATTATCGATTACGAAAACATACAGAATGTACAAGAATATATTTTCAACTAATCTGATGCACGAACTGTATTTAAAAAAAAACACATGCTGTAACACCAAACTGTTCCATGGAGGTTTGTTTAATACTGAGAAAGCTGTTTAGCCCTTTATAACTTTGCTTTTTCAGTATTTGCAATTTGATCCAATGGAAGTGGACAGTGCTATTTATGCACTGATTGCAGTTGTTACACCATTGAAATTTCTTGTCAGCTTGAGAGCCATCACCAGTGAGATTAGCTAAAGAGGTGTCCCATTAGTGTGTGTTTTTGCATGCACATTTTTGTCACCCGTCTAGGAGGGGCTAAGCCTGTCTGCGTGTGTGCACGGGGTTGTGCACATTTTCGTATTAATAGAAACACGCATCTGTAAACTAGTTTTTCGAGCCTCCGTGCACCTCTTTCATTATGGCGATTGCAATCTGTTAAAAGAGAGATTAGATGAGGGGATGTACTGCATAAAGTCTATTAGAGGAATGAATTGCTTCCTGCACTCTGTGGGGTCAGACTCTCACTGAGGATTAACTCTCTCAGGTCAAGGAGGGCCTGGATTTCCCCCCTTTGTCCTCTAGAGCCTATTTAAAACAGTCAGTCTGGAGTTTGCTCCTTTTCCTCTTTACTCCTCCAAAAAAGCTCTGATATTTATTTTTTTACCTAATTAAGCTTTTTTAGAGTGTTCGTCAATTCACTGTTTCATGTATACACAAATTTATACATACAAGTTGTGAACGCTAGTGAAATAGTGAAATAAGATCACTTCATCTTTACAACTTTCTTTGCTGACCATTTTTTAAGTAATAATAATCTAAGAGATGGCATGGAAGGGTACAATAATGTCAGCACTGGTTTTATTTTTTATGTTTTTGTTGGAATAACAGACAGCACATAGTACTGCAAATTATTCTTCATGCAGGTCTTTGCTTAAGTGGCTCTGACTCTGAGGTTGGATTTGTTTATTTTCTACAAGCATCTAAACCTGTTAGAGAATGTAAGCCCCTTTCATCTTCTTTCATCCATTGAATTGGAATGAATTCACATTGGCAAATAAAGTGGGTGTTTACCTCTTTAGCTGCTGTTCTTTGTGTGTGTGTGTGTGTGTGTGTGTGTGTGTGATTGTGTGTATGTGTGTGTGTGTGTGTTCATTTTTTAGTTTTCATGCTCAGAGAGATACTATTTTCAATGCAAATATTCATTAATCATTTAAGATAAAGAACAATAGGAATAAGTGAACCAGTGTATTGTTTGCCTTTAATTTAGTCTCCAAGATTTCCTTACAAACATTTTCAATATATATTATTGCATTACAAGGCTTCCAAATGCTAAACAGCATGTAGTTATTGTTTGCTGCATGAGGTCTCACACAGCATCATCTAATGTGACTTGGCAGCTTGTAGAGAATATATAAATAATTTAAAGTGGAATGTTGACTGAACACATTGCAAACAGAGAACAATGACCTTTTATTTCTATTTGTTGCTGCTTAAACTTGGCCAAATAGTTTCAGAGTGAAGCAAAGTTACTAACACATACTCTAATTTGCACCATGAGCCCAACTGTGCACACAGATTAGTGACTCCTTGCTGGTGAGCAGCTCCAGTAAAGAACTGGGGCTTGACTTTTTACTCCAGGGTGTTTTTTGAATTGTAGTTGATAAGGGAGGGGGGAAACTTTCTACATTACTCCACCAAACAGATTTTTGTAGCCACTCGAGGGATTTAAGCAAATTACATTTTGGTCACAAGCTCATTTCTCTTAATGTTACCTTCCTGTCACCCCATTTACGCCCTGTGGCAAAATATGCAAAAACCTATTACAAGATGTTGCAGGTAGGATTTTCACCTACGTGATGTGGAGCATTTTGAATGCTTGAAAAGGGTTCAGCTTTACATCAAACTAGAAAGTATAACTGGGTGAAACAGGATTTTCACCATTATAGGCTGTAGGGAAACCCTTTTTAACGCTTCACATACATTATTCTAAAAACCCCATAATTCAGAAATGTCAGAAAAAGCCAGCTCTCGTCATTCTGATTGACTAGTGTTTGTTTAGGCTTAGTAAAGACAAAGTGTGACTGGTCAGAGCCAATCAATGGCAGAGTTGGGGCACAAGAAGCCTGTGAAAAATAATATTGTAAGCAGTCTAAATAAATATCCATTGTAACTGTAGTATGGCACTTACACAGAAAAATATTGTTCACATAGACAGCCTTGTTGCTTTTTTTTTTTTTACAGCTCATCCAATTTTGCAAAAAATATCATGGCCTGAGTATGTCACTAAAAGCCACAAAGTGGTTTCACATAAACCATAATTCCCAGCTGCCACTTACCAGAATCAGTAATTTTTAAAAAACAAACTAACAACAATCATTTAAGTAATAAATAGCCCACATTTTTCATGGTACTAATACAGTTGTCTTGTTTTCCCATGCTGCACCAAGGAGCAGAATAACTAATGAAAAAGTTCCTTATATATCCAGCAAACACATAGGAACATTATCACTTCAAGAGCCTTGAGTCTGTCCAAATTTTTAAAAAATCCATTATATTTACATTGGTTTGTTTTCTACAAACCAGCTGATTTAGCTGAACAAAGAGCTACTTGCTTGCTGAGTGTACATATATATGTAGAGAGAGAGAGAGAGAGTTAACCAAGGCAAAATCAAAATAAATCCTACCTCTTATATAACATTGCCTCATGTAAAGGTCCAGTGCCCTATGCATTTGAGGTAAACGCTGTTTGTAGAAATGTGGTTCTTTACCACAACTGCTGAAAACTGAGCAGGAAAGCCCTGCTCAAATCCAGCAAAGTGACACACAGACAGCATTTACCAACTGAGCGAGAGAGCCTGTAAGTCCTGCCTAAGTCCCTTTCATTCTCTACTTTTCTCTCAGTTGTTCAGTACTTACAGGACACTGGTAGTGTGAGCCCAACACTTGCACTGCTTTGGACTGATCAATCTTTGTCTGAAAACTAGATTTTTTTTGCCCTAAAGCAGTTGAATATTGGGTGATCTTGCACTTGTTTGGTCAGTAATAAAAAAAACATGCAGTTTCTCAGGCAAGAAGAAGGTGATATGGGTCATGGGAAATATGGACATGAATGTGTGGTTTAGTGTCAGGATTTGATTGTGTGTCTTGATATTTACACACACAGAAGAGATCTGCTATAGACGCTGTGGCTCCTTCCTTAAAGTATCCATGAGCTTCAATGAGCTCTGAGCACCTGAAACTCATTGCTGCTTAAGATGTATGTGCTCCAATGTATCTTGAATCCTGAAGAACCAAAGTTTTCCAAAGTTTTTGTGTTATTTCTACCTGGATGCGGCTGCTGTTTTGCCTTTGGCTAAGAATGTAAGAAGTGAGTTGGCTACCAAGTAAATACATTGACAATAACTTGCTGTATGTTATTTGTAATCCATGGTCAAATCAATAAATTCTTAAAAAAATTCTCGTGAGTTGCAGATGATCAAACTCAGTGAGTTGGTGGAAAAAACTGTCGAAATTACTTGCATATACAGTACATACACACAGAGACAAATGCACACACACACAAAAACAAGCACATATTAACATAAAACATATTCCTGTTTTCTTTTTTTTTTTTTTTTACAAAATGTCACTTACATGTAACTAATCCCACTGGGAATCCTGGTGCAGAGAAACATCATCTACAACATATGTAGGTGTCAACATCTGTAAACCCCCAATCTAACACAAACACTCTGAAAGAAAAATCACAGTTCTATTCAGTGTAACTCCAGAGAAAATGAAATTACACTTAATCCTTTTCTTCTCTCCACACCCTCTCTGTCTTCCCCACAGCTCCCCCAATGATCCGGCTGTCAGTGAATGACACGGTGGTGGTGGATCCCGGGCAGGATGTGCTCTTAACCTGTGAGATCACTGCAGGTTTCCCCCTCCCCACGGTGACGTGGTCACGATACCCAGGCCCCCTTCCCCTCAGCGCCCAAGTTCGAGGGCCGACACTAATTTTGCGGGCCGTCACACCGGCAGATGCAGGCTTCTACAACTGCACAGCCGTCAATAATGTGGGCAACCCTGCTCGCAAGAATGTCAATCTCATCGTCAGGAGTAAGTGCAAGTTTGTTGTGTGTGTGTGTGTGTGTGCGTGTGTGTGTCTGTGTGTCTGTGTTTGTTCCCAGATGCAAGAGGATTAAAAAGTGTGTGAGTCCTCTGAGAGCAGTGGTTTTTCGAGGTTGATGGAATGAAAGTGTGTGTGTTATTTCTACCTGGATGCAGCTGCTGTTTTGGTTGCAAAATGCTCGATTCAAGCAGACATATTATGCTGTTTTCATTTATCAACAATTTAAATCCCAATTACCAGCTTTTAAAACCTGCAAATAAGGTGTGCATTATCTTAGCCAATTATTTATTTTGCAAAACTCTTTTTTTTTTTTACTTTAATAGCTGAAGGGACATTAAACAATTTATAATAAAAAACACATCAATTTCTTTTTGACAAAGTAAGCACAGATACACGAACACATGCGAGCACACACACAGATACTCACCTACACCTGACACATATCTAAACATTCTGGAAGATATGTGAATAAACACTGTATTTTTAATTTCAAAAGTGCCATCTGTCCATTCCCTGCTACCTTTAGTGTGCAAATGTATTCATGTGTGCACGCACCATATGTGTTTGTGTGGTGTGTGACACACAAGCAGTTGATCCGTCTTTAGAGAGATCTGATGTGAATCTCATCAGAGTAGGCGGGTTAAGTATTGCTTTATGTCTAACTCTCCTGCCTTTAAAACAGAAGCCTTCCATTCTCCCTCTCCTCCAGCTATTTTTAGCCCCTTTAATCATCTTTATTCACTTCAATTAGTTAGACTGGAGTGGAAGCAATTAGGGACAATCTCTTCTGTTAGTTAACACAGTAGAGAGCGTATGCTGGATGTGTTTCTCCTGTTAGTTTAATGGGCCTGAACGCACCGTCACACCAGCACAGGTGGCAAGACAGTGAATGACACACACATACACACACATATGCGTGTTCAGTGAGTGCATAGGAATAAAGGTCGGCTGGTAGGCAGGCGACACAGATGCATATGCACTTGGTTGCACTCACAGAGTCCCACAGACTCCCACATTACACACACACGCAACATCATCAACACATTAACCAGGTGAAGTTGCAGGATCATGTTAACCATATGGTCACTGCTTCACATCCATAACTCCGCCCAAACATCTTGTTAACAAGCTTGAAAGGAGTTTAAATCAAGCTCCTCTCTCCTCCTTGCCGCCTGTCTCTCTCCTTAGTTGGGAAACAGAGAGCTGTTTTGTATTCAACATGGAAATCTGTTGGGGAAACGCAGCCTTTGAAACTGAAAATTAAATGTGACAGTGTGAGAGTTACTCTTTGTCCTTGATTTTGTTCTCCCCCTCCTCTTTATCCCCCTGTTATTTTATTCTCTATCTTGCTCCTTTTGTCTCTCCCTCCTTTACAATTTGCTTCTTCCTCTCTCTCTCTCTTTCTTTCTTCTTCAATTTCCTTTTTTCTTTGCTTTCTTTTTGTCATTCTTCCCTCTCCTCACGCTTCACAAACTGTCGCAAACTCATCTACCACTCTGTATTAGCTGTCTTCTAACTTCTTCATCCACTCTTTTTAATTTTAATTGCCATTTTTGTCTTTCTCCTTCACCCTCACTACTATATCAGTTCTGTCTTTCCTTCCTCTCATTAGTTTATGGGCATTTTTGTTTTTATTTGACAGTGACAGCCAAGCAGGCAGGCAGTAAGCAGGAGAGAGAGTACGACATGCAACAACGATCTCAGACTGAATTGTACCTGAGACATTTTTAAATCCCCTTTATCAAAATTTACACTTTATGTGATTAAAAAAAATTAAAATCTTTATGAGCATGACATTTATGTTTTTCAAAGTTAGCATAAAAACTAGACTTTGTAGCAGGTAGAACTTTTAAAAAATGTTTTATCTTTTTGCTGTTGCAGCAAAACAGAAAATAGATTGTCTTTTTCATTTACATACTTCCTCACACATCTTGCAAATGCTGGTATTTGAGTGATTTGTTTAGTGTAAATTTTCTCTGTAAAGCCTTCAGATAATAGAAAACAAAACACTCTAAACATTTTGCTGCAGTTTTCTTTCCACCATTTAAATATTCTTAAGACTTCCGACTTTCTTTTTTTAAATCTAGTTAACCCGTGCCTCTTTCTTCCTCTTTACCCTGCTACCATTGCACTCAGCGATGGGCAACCTGACCTTCCAGATTACACCAGACTCCAACAAGGACAGTGAGACCATCCAGATGGGTCGGGACCTCAAGCTGTCGTGCCATGTTGATGCAACCCCACAGGACAAGGTCAACTACACCTGGTACAAGAATGGTGCACCCGTCTTCAACTCGGATAGCCTCATCCTGCTACGTAGTGACCCAGACATGGCACCCGGCACCAGCAGCTTGGAGATTGTGGACATGAAGTTCAGGGACTTGGCTACTTACAGCTGTGTGGCGAACTTCCCAGGGAGCAGGGTGCCCGAGCTCCGTGTGGACGTCAACATCTCACAGAACAGTGGTGAGTTTTTTCTTTTCCTTTCTATTTCACATCAAATGTGACTAACAGATTTCCATGACTTTTTAAATATAAGGCAGTTATACTAAAATAGATAACTCACACTGTCAAAAGCCAAAAAATCCTTTGTAAATCCTTAATTTCAACAGGTTGAATATACTTTTGTTGTTCCCATGTCCAGGATGGTTTGAACATTGAACACAACATGAAAATCTTCAGTGTCCTCTGTAACTATCCTTCTCTGTATGCACCTCACCCACTTGCTTTTCTCTTCTATCATCCTGATTTTACTGTGTCCACCTCCCAACCTCTTATATAACAGCAGCCTTCCTTTCAGTTCAATTGTACTTGTCCTCTTCACTTTAGCATTTATTCATTTACCTTCACTATTTAGAAGAATAACAGTGAAACCAATTACATCCACAAAGTTTTCTCAAGGTTTTTCAACATACAAATATTAACGCACAGATGGTACAATACTAAATCTGCCAAGAAGGGAAATTTTCAAGATATTTAGTGGTTGTTCCAACTGTAGGATCATTGAGGTTTACTGTTCAGATTGATGTATGTGCAGAGTTTGACACTAGAATGCTGTTTCCACATTTATCTGCATAAAATTGGCACTTTTTTGATTAATGAAAACCTAACTATTAAAGGTATTAAAGGTGGATGTCAATTCTGATCCAACTTGCAACTTCTAAAACTGATTTTGAGCAATTAGCGACAATGACTTAGGAGACATTTTGTAACCAGCAGAAAAACTTTAGAAATAAACACAAAGTCATGTAGAAGGAGAAGATGTTTTCAAGTATTTTTATGTAGAAATTATACCGTTTTCATTGGATACATTATTATTCATACAGAGCATTTGTTTATGTCTTAATCTATGTCGCAAGGAGATCTTTAAATATACACACATCAAGCAACTAATTATACTCTTACCCATATCCAAATGTGAAATTCTGACAGTTTTCATAATATATCCAGAAATATTTCATAGTGGTTCCATTTTAAAATTTTCTACCATAGAAAAGAGCCTTCAGAGTACCATTGAGGATAATTATAATATCCTCAATGGTATATTATATAAAATGGTGTTATATCAATCCAGTTATTCTAAGATCTGTCTGTTCTTTCAAGTAAGTGTCAAAAAGCTACAATATGTTTTTTTATTTTTCTTTGGCTGCCATTGTTGTATAAAATATTAGAGTGTATTTGATAAGAAATTTGATACTTTTTAATTTTTTTATGCAGCCATTAAAGAATGAAACCATCCGTTCCTTTGCCTTTCCGTCTGCCCTTTCCTCCCCTCAGTCTCTCCTCCGGTGCTGTCGGTACCAATGGGAGGTCAGGCGGTCAGTGTGCGAGAGGGAGGAAACGCTGAGCTGGTGTGTCTGGTGGTAGATGGCAAACCTCGTCCACCTATACTGTGGTCACGGACAGAAAAGGACCTGCTGATGCCGTCAGGGAAGACCACGGTGGAGACACCTGATGGCCGCTTGAGGCTGAGGAACGTCAGCCGAGACATGATGGGGCTTTACCGATGCCAGACCGCCCCATACAACGGGCTCAACATCAAACGCAGAGAGGCTCAGGTCCAACTCAATGTGCAGTGTAAGTGTGCTTCAGATTTATTTACCCAGCCTTACTACAACAATGTACAAATCTATTATTTAGATCATTCAGCAGAAGGCCCAGGTTGCTTTTTTTAGAGCACTCGTAGCATCTCTTGCAGAGAAGCTTGGTGTAAACAAGTCCAGAATGGTTGTGACTGCTTTCAAATACTATTGTTGTTGCATCTTGTCTACTACTAACATCAGACAGAATAAAATGAAACTTTAATGATCCCTGGGCAATGGAAGTGGCAAACAGTCAATAGTAGTAACGTCAGCAAAGAAACAACAAAGAAAAATGTATTATAAATGAAAATAAAACAAAGTAAACAGAAAACACAGAACTTCAGGACCAGAATATAATCAGCAGCAGTGTTCAATTAAAGTCTAAAGATTATAGCAAGAAAAGGGTATTAACCTTATTTATGATTGTACCACAAGAGAGGGATTGTTTTGCAGGTATCATGCTGAATCACAGTGCAACATTTACCTAATGATACCTTCACATAGACCTCCATAGGCTATAAAAATGTCTTTGTTGTTGCTATGGTAATATCAGATATCCATTAAAACCCTCCACTCATCTCTTTCCCATCCTCGGCAACAGCATCACTAACCCAAACCCTACAGACAGAAACATAAATGCATGGTAATATAGTGTGTTTAAAAAAGAAGGGAGGAGTAAAAGGAAAAACAGACTTAACATCTTTAATTCTGTTTTTTGTTAAACCTACCTCTTCCCCTTTGTGATCACTCCAGTGGGATCTATCATAATGAAACTCCCGGAGGAAGAGCTTTGAGAAAGGAATAGGATCTGTCTTGCTAAAGTAACACATAATTTCAGTACCCACTTCTCTCCCATGAGGTTGCCTACTTTTACTTACTTCTGCAATGCTCGAGCTGATACCCAGGAAAGGCACTTCTGACTATTGTTCATCTGCCTGCACACTGTTGAAACTGAGCATGTAACGAGTGTACTGTGGGAAATTCTATACAGATATTTCTGGCACCTGTTAACTGGTATTAACATACTTTAGGCATCAAAATTTATCAAATCAAATCATACAAAATCACTTGTCAGCAGCGTGTTCGTGCTAAGTGCTTGCTGATTCTGAAAACTTTCCAACTTTCTGTCACATTTCCAGGCATTTTCTGACAAAGTCTCATTGATTTGATTTTGGGAAAACAGTGTGTGCATGAGTAGCAGGAGGTTACATACATTATACTGTCACACCCGGTGGGCAAAATCAGCAGACGATATAGAACTCGTCATCATCAGCAGTAACTAAGGGACCCTGCTGACTATCTTTGTGTGAGTGACAGAGTTGTCATTCTTGTAGCATATCTAAACCAAAAAGCAAACAAAACAACCTGCAGAAAATGGGCCCTATCGTACACCCGGCGCAAACGCGGTGTGTCAGTGGTCAAGTGTTATTTTTGCCACAAGTGTACGAAAGCAAATCCACTTGCGCTGGGTCTGTGTGCTGAGGGGCGGGAGGTCTGAGAATGAAGGAGGAATGGAGGCATGTCCTGGCGTGTTTCCTATCGTACACCTGGTGGAATGAGGTCAAATGTGCCAGCTAAAACCTGGTCTAAATTAGGGATGGCTCGATACCACTTTTTCACATACCGATCCGATACTGATACTGCAGCCTTGAGGATCGGCCGATACCGATCCGATACTGATCCAATTCTTTTTGTCACTCTAAAA
>JAPZDY010000001.1:7673150-7704607 GCA_029783645.1 Ctenochaetus hawaiiensis
GATTCCGCCGCTGCTCCTGGAACAAGGTGGCAAAGGTTGACCTGGAAACTCCCATGAATTAATTTTTAACTTTCCCCTCCCAATGCGCCACCGGCGGATGGCGCAAAGTGTAAGATAGGGCCCTTAAGGTGCAATATTGCAATATTGTGCAATATTGCACTGCTGCTGCAAAGCGAGAACAAAATTAAAAAGCAATTCAAGAGATTTGAAAATTGCAGTATTATTTACACATTATTATTTGTGTATTAATAATACATGATCAATACTTATTTTATTAAAATATTTTAACTATTGTCAACACCAGGTTTTATTCAATACTCATATTTTATCTGTTTATTAAGTATCAGCAGCCAGTTATCAGATGGGTAAGATTCACCTGACCAAGTTACTCTTTCAGGAAAGACAGTCATCAGAAGAATCCATACAATGACATTGTCAGACCTAATGAACAAAATCCTCCATATTCTCTTTTTAGAGGCGTTGTTGCCTCAAACATGAAAGGCTCCTCTGTAATCTTTTTTTTTTTTTTAATATTTTTCTTCATTATCAGTAGTAGAAGCTTTGTTTTTCTTACTACCTGAAATGCATCAAAAGCTCTTGATTTATGTCGGGTGGCCAGCTGACACATCATTGGTTCATTGATTGTTGCACTGAAATACCAAACAGTCAGTTTCTTAAACTGGACGATTGAATTTTTTAACTCAAACAGACTTAAAACTTAATGATAATGTTATTTTTTTTCCTCCATTTTCTAACAGTTAATACTCTTTGACCTAATCACATTTACCTTTTATATTTCCTACATGGGGGAGTCATAGTGCTTCAGGACAGGAATAATGTGTGAAATCCACTTCAAATTTCTCATTATATACCTGCCTCCTACATCCTGCCTTCACTTCATCAGTAATTGCCTGTCTTATCTGCTGCTTACCTGCTGTCTGATCTTCACATTGCCAATGTATATAGCACAAATTTATAAAACATTTCATTGTTGCAATTATTTTTCCAGTCAAAGTGGGTGAAAAAAATATATTTTATGTCACCTGTAGTTTGTAATGCCACCTGTTTGACATGTCACTGATCTTATGTGTTCTACTCCCTTCTTTTTCCCCACATACACACACATACCTCAGACCATGTGTGTGGTTTTGAGGATGAGCGGATCTGTGGTTTCTCTCAAGACAGGAGTGATGTCTTTGATTGGACAAGACAGAATCACCTGTCGCAGAATCCCAAACGATCTGCCAATACAGGCCCTGAGACTGACCGCAGCGGGACCAAGGAAGGTGAGGGAACTGAGAAACTGTTTAGTGTACAGATTCAGCCCTGTGCTGAGTAGTTGTATTGATGCAGAAATAAATTGTAATAAGAAAAAAAAACATAAATAAATAAATAATTCTGAATTCTAGTTTCCTAACATTAAGGTGTTGTCGGTTTCAGGGTACTACATGTACATTGAAGCATCACGACCGCGTGTTCAGGGGGACAAGGCTCGTCTGCTTTCTCCACTTTATAATGTGACCTCAGTAAGGGGCCCCAAGGGCTCCGGCAGAGTTCCTTACTGTGTCTCCTTCTACTACCACATGAAGGGCAAACATATTGGTGAGTAGTTCAGTGGAGAGTGATGCTCTTAAACAGACATTGTCTTAATTCACATGAAAGCATAAATAGAAACACAATGACATGATTTACAGTAGTGGGCATGCTGATAATCCATACCGTCGGGGTCCTTATATCTCTGGGCTTCTGTCAAAAGCTGAACTCTATGCTTGACCCTCGCTTGTAGACCTTGTCAGACAAAGCAGAATAGGTGTGTGCATGTGTGTGTGTGTGTGTGAAAGAGGAAGAGGAAAGGGGAGGGGATGTTTCCGAAGTTCTGCTTGTATGTTTCAGCCTGAGCCTCAGTGTGTGTGTGTGTGTTTGCGTGTGTTTGGAGGTGGTTGATGGGGGCAGTGGGTGTGTGATTTATGGCAACGGCAAGACACAATCAGTCATTTTGGGGGGCTGTTCATCATAATATGCTCTGTCACACAGCTAGAATGCATACATCTTGTAGCCTACACACCTGCATACACACTTTCATACACACCTACATGCATACTGTGAACAGGAATGGATTCCTGCAAAAAACACAACAGTAATACTTGAAGACACACACATTCACAAAATTGATTTATGTGTTCATGTTCCAGGCATGCAGACTTGACTGTAACATTTTTTAAACTCTGACCTGCCTTGTTTCCTGAGGATGTTATAGTGTATATGAGGGCACAGTGTGTGTGTGTGGAGATTTGCACAGATATTACCATGCCAGAAATCTGTATTTTTGACTGCATGAATGAGAAAAAAAGCCTTTCTTCAAAGGCTTTATCAGCTGTTTTATAAAGAAACATATTCATTTTCTATAAGTTCACCAAGTTTTTAGCCATGCTAGTCCAGTGATGCTTAAGATGGCAATGATTTTGGGTTGTCTATTATTTGAGCTGAAATAACAATTTGATGAATTGCTATGAATTTTGATGCAGATATTGATGATCCCTAGAGGAAAATCCTCCTAACCTTGGCAAAACACCTTCATCGTACAAAGGATGAATTGTAAATACTTTGATAATTTGACCTTTAATCTAAAGCCACCATCTGACCAATTTTTTATATTTTCCCCTACTTTAAAATATAGTAGTAGTAGCATTTCCAAGTTCTATGGTTTTTGATAAAATACACACAGCATGTTAACATGGAAAACAAACATAGTTAAGATAGTAAACATAATACCAGATAAACATTAATGAGCTTGTATTACTATTGTTAGTGTTTTGGCATGCAGATATTAGCATTTAGCCTACATAAAGCCTCATACAGCCCCTTTCATTACTGTAGATTCGTAGACTTGTTTCCATTGGCTCAGTCCTTGTCCTGGGTTTGTTTGCTTTTCTCACTTATCATAACACGTGCACATCCCTTTCACAATTGATTGCAGCACAAATTATAGACTGCCCAATTAGTGTTTAGTATTTAAAAAAAACAACAAAAAAAACGAATATAACCCCTACAAACACAGACATGGAGTGACACAATATACTCAAACTAGAAGTGCAGCATATGTAAGCAAATTTTATCCATGCTGGTATTTCCAGGTCATTTTAGTCAAGACCTCCGTCCAGAGTAAAAAAAAAAGAAAAAAACAAAGGAAAAGAAAAGAACAAAAAAGGAAAAAAAACTGAATAACATATAAACAGCAAAATACCTTCTTCACCACCCTTTCAGTTTGAAAACAGAAAAACTGCACCTCAGTGGGCATGTGGTAAGAGGTCAGGAGCAGCTTTATCTGACAACATAAATACAGGTTAATGACAACAGCCGTGCTTCTTCATCTGCTGTATTGACATTTCAAATGAGTGGTCACAGAAAATAAGGACAGAAAATTGTTTTTAAACTTTGACACATGCAGCCACCATGAAACACAGACTAATGTTAAGGTAGCAGAGCAGAAATTAGCGGTCAAAAATGACGCCAGCTGACCAACACACACTGCATAATCACACAACTTCAAGATGAAGAAAATAACTCTGTCGTCAGTCTGGATTGCTTCCTTCTGCTTAGTGTTTTTCATTATTGCATCATAGACTTCTGATTCAGAGACAGATTTCTGCACATTACAGTTTAAAGCACTTAAGAAGTAATCTGTCACGGCACTTGAACATCTGTATTGTGCACTGTGCCCAAAAGGTCTTGCAGCAATGAGAAAAAAAACAGTGCTACATCAGTCACACATTGCTTGTAGTACATTCAGTTACCAGTTACGCCCAGCTTTGTTACAAGCCCTCCCTCAATTTACTGTGTTGTTCATCCAGTCTGTTCCAATCTGTTGTTGTCACTATAATTGCCTTACCTTGGCAGATCTCACACTCCTGCCAGACAGACACAGTGTGACTCTTAATGAAGAAAAGAGAAAAGATGCGGATAAGACAGAGGGGGTCAGTGAGAGGAGAGATGAGACGAGGAGAATGAGGGGGGAGGATCGGGACAGGCCATGAAAAAAGAAGAGAGTTAATAAAGAGAGGGAGAGAGGATGGAAGAAAACATGGGCTGTAACAAGAAAGGGAAATAAGTATGAAGAGGCATAGAAAGGAAGTAATAAAAAAGCTGGAACAAAGCTGCAGAGGAGGCCTTCAGCTCATTGAGAGTTGGTGAGAGGAAGCAAGATGTAAGGCTTTATGTTGGAGGGCTGTAAATAGTTTTAATGTACTGCCTGTTCAGGGGTTAATTTACTGTAAAGTGTTAACAGTCTATCTGTTCTTTTTCCAACCCACATTAAATATACATTTAACAATTTTGTACGGGGTTATATGAATATAAAACAGGTAAACTATCTTCTTAGGGTTTTGCAAAATTAGCAAAAAATAAAAAGTTTTTGACTGCTTTGGCTTTTAGGAGTGAAATAGGCTGACGCTGCAAATGAAGACCTCCCCATGTTTTGTGTTTTGCTGGTCACCTTGGTGTGTTTCTCTTCGGGGTTGCTGGCAGCAGCAATTAACATCATTTAATTAGTTTTGTTTGGCATTGGGTGGTGTTTAAGACTGGCTCAGGATTGCAGAGTGCCACTGGCAAGCTTACTTGGAATCACTGGATTATTTTCACTTCAAAGTGATGAAAAACAAATTAGAGTTTGAGGTTATTTAAGTATTACACCTTTGTATGCTATTGTAGATTATACTTTTATAAAGTAAGACTTTCGATTAGTTTGCTGTATGAATATTTAAAGTGCTGTGTGGAGGAGAAATGGACTGTCTGTGTGAAAAGTTAGCATTTATTATGCTATTTGACATTAGAGTGTCTCATTTCTTCTCTGTGTTATTTTTTTTTCTTGACACCATGCTGTCTTTAAAGTGTGCTTCCCTAACTTTTTGTGTTTCCCATTTCCTTTTCAGAGATATATTATGGGTAGCCTCTTGTCTGGCAGGGTTTGATTGAAGGAGGACCTTAGGAGGAGCTTAGATTTGTCCTTTTTCTTGTACTCCTGAACTTGTCATTTACTCAAAACTTTAAAAAACAGCCCAAAACTTGCTTTTGCTTGTTGTTATTTATTGGCAGAAGCTAGACCATAATACCATAAATCTGTTTTGTGTGCACAGATAAGCATAGTTTTGTCTCTGAGGCTAATCAGCTCTAAAATTGAAGACAAACAGGATGTGAACTCTATTTATGTGCAGATGAGGGACAGAGCGAGGTGAGATCCAATGGCTCTGCTTTACTTCTAATTATCAGTATAATTATCAGTTTATGGGTTTGTTTGAGTTCAAGTATTAAGGTGTGTGTAGGTCTGTCTGTGTGTGTGTGTGTGTGTGTGTGTGTGTGGCTCTGTATCGCCACTGTCCCCCTCACTCTTGATTGTAGAGACAACTGGCCCTAATAGAGCTGTGTCTCCTCCTCTGCTTCTCTCACACTCTCACCAACACACTCTGCTTTACCTCAGTCCAATCAATAGACTGCTTATCAGAGACCTCTTCCCTCTGCTGGGTGTGTGTGTGTGTGTGAATGTAGGTGGTGATTGTGAGGGTGCACCAGAGATAGTGAAGAGAGAGAGAATGGTGAGAGGAAGGAGACAATGAGGCTCAGATATGTGGAGGTAGAATGAGAGAGTAGGTTGAACAGGTGAAAGTGGGCCGCAGCCAATGTTTCTCTCTATTATACAACCATATAAAATGATGAATGTTACATACAACTCTGTGTTATTTTAATCTGAGGTGCAGTATCAACACATCATTTTTAACATATACTGACTGGAGAATGATATAAACTGTAGACAACGTGCAAAATGATCCTGTTCTTTAAGCAATAGTGAGATGTTTTGGTGAAATGCACTCATTTGGTTTCTTGCCAAGAGTTGCGAGAGAAAATCAATGTTACTCTGGTTCAATTTGAAGCTAGCAGCCAGTTAGTGAAGCTCAGTGGGTTTCAAATAGGGGGGCATAAAGCTACTGCTGTTGGAGCGTAGATGGCCAGTGAAAGACAGGAGTTGAAACAAAGTTGAATCAACATGATTTTAACACAAGGTTAAACAGAAGGTAAAACTTTATTTCACAAACACTCAACTTGGATCCTTTTGCAGTTGCTCCCTCTATGGCTAATGATTGATATAAATTGTGGGGCGCTGGGCAAGGGCTCCGGCTTCTAAGGGTGGGTGTGCTAGAAAAGGGTCTGAGAACAATTGGTGTAGCTCAAAGGGGAAACGCCTAAACTGGATTAGCCTATAAGTGACAAAGTATGCCAGCACATATCCAGCACATCATTCACACATGTTGTTTAGTTTTGGTCTAATCCGTATGAAAACTAAAATGTCAGTTGTGGTTTTTAGAGGGGATGTATGCAAGACTAGGAAAATCCAAACTTCCAGAATTTTTAAACTAATGCAAAACAGAAACGTCCTGAAATACATGGACTTTGGCCAACAAATTAAAATCCCAACACATTTTTCAATCAGTGTATTTCGCTCTGAACAGTGTCTCTCTTTCTCTCTGCCGCACACAGTCATCCTCACCATGTTATTTAACTTCCCTGTTTGCCCCTTTGAACTGAATGCTTCCCCCCCTCTCTTGTGACCTAGTAAGAAGTTAATTACTGTCAGTTGACTCTGATGCTTATTCCAAGGTTACGAGTACATTAGCCAAAAGAAACACATAAAAACAACGGCATGACAAAAAAATTGTGTACGCATCCAAACAAACATCTACATGCAAACTCACGCTTTCTGTGCACATGCACACACACTCATGTACAGTATAAACACACAGATATCTTGCCCCCTGCCTGCATATTTGCTTAAGACACTGGTGGTTGGTTAATGTTCCAATTAGGAGCTGGCTGGGGATCGTCAAGAAGATGAATGATTCTCTCACACCTTAGAGACCTGAGTGAGAGATGAGAGAGAAAGAGAGAGAGGGAAGAAGAAGAGAAAGAGAGCTATTTGGACTCTTTCAGGGAAAGATACTAATATTTTTAAGCCTGGACTCCAAGATCATTTAGTGGTCAAGGTACGAATTTGGTGCCCCATGTGTAAAGTAATAAAAAACTATAGAGAAAAGGCAATTTACAGCAATTTAGCACAGCCACCTTAGCTGTACTACTTTAAAAAATTAATGGACTTTAACAGAATGAGCAGCACAGTCAGTAACAGTCACTTCTCCTGTCCCCTGCTTTTCTCCCTCAGTTTATGGGTTTAACTGTGTGAAGGGGCTGCTAGCAAAAGTGAAAGAGTGGCTGGTTTGTCACAGCCAGCGACTACTTTTATAGGAATTAGCAAATTTAAAGAAGGGAGCAATTTAGGCTAAACAGCAATAACAGACAGTACAGTTCTTTTAGCCAATCTAGTGTGCTTTTATTACACTTACAGTAAAGAGCAACAGTTAAGGAGCTAAACCTCAACACCGAGAGATAAACCAATATCAAAACCAATAAAGAATCAGTAAGTTGGGACTTATCAATATTACAGTCTATATAATTATACCCAAAGGTCCAATTAATTTGCCAGGTTTTAAAGTGAACAAAATTAATTAAGTCAGTCAAAGCAGATCAAGGTTAATTAGCAACAAAATCCTGCTTTCAGGTCTTGAAATCTCTTTTAAACTACTGTTAATCATTATATGTGTCTGGCTGTCTCTCTTTCTTCCTCCTTGCTGCTGTCTCTTTGCTCAATTTTTACCTATTATAAAATAACACTATTCACTGTGCTGTCAATTTAGAGTTCAAGACATATCAGGCCCCTTAATGCAGTACAATTGTATATATGAAAATGCTTTTTTTCCCCATTTCCTACATACATTAGATGAGGCCAGGCACAGCTGTGCTTTTGTCAGTAGATGTAAAGATGATCTGCAGTTTGTAGTGATTGAACACAGCACCATCAGTGTGTTCTGGTATTTAGTCCCTTTAATTTTGTTAAAAAAAAAATAAAAAAAAAAATCTTTAGTTTTTTTATATGCTGGTTTATTGTCGACAGCCTATTAACAGCAAAATTTTTGGTGTTACTGGATAAGTGAATTTTTGCCCGTGACAGTCAGTCAGGACAGAGCTGACTTCTGTTACCATAAACTGTAACTGTGCTGTAAAACATGGAGCAGTTTCACTGAGATGGAGGCTGCCGTTACAGTCAATAACTTCTGCTTCTCTTGTGACTGTAAAAAATCAATTCAATTTTTGTAGGTATGTTGGAATCTATTAGTATTTGGTCACTTGTCTTATTGCACATGGAAAAGATGCACATGATTTTTAGGCTAGTTATAACTAGGACTGAGTCAAATGATTAGAGGAGCCCCCAGATTGTAGCCTCTTTATTTAGCATGTGAAGTGCATTTATTCCAGTGCTCAACATGTGCTCCTCTCTGACGGTCAAGATTAAATAATTTGTCTGTCTTGTAATTTGTTGATGGAAAAAGTCATTATGTGTAGGTCTTTATGTTAGAAATGTTTCCCCTGTTCATTTCAATAATCTTAAAGTCTGCTCTCAGTTTAACATTAATCAGTATTTAATCTTTGCTTATTGACAGTTCCCTGACGGTTTCTAATGATCTCCTCTGTCTGTGTGTGTGTGGCTGTGTGTGTCCGTGTTTTTCACAGGCACTCTCAATGTTCTTCTGAGAGTGAGAAGCATCGCCTCTGTGGACTCAGTGGTGTGGACCAAGTCTGGTGATCAGGGCCCGAACTGGAGGAAAGCTTTCTTTGACATTAGTCCCAGTGGACCCTTCCAGGTAACGACTTGGTGATTACTTTTCCTTACAAAGACAATTACAACAACTACAGCAGCAACCAGCAGTGAAGACAGTGCACAACGTGTCTAAATGAACCTGCAGTATAATGTTTCACTCTACCGATGTAGAAAAACCTGCATAAAATAGACAGGAGGATGAAAGCTGTGGGTTTGTGTTTGAAAAGACTGTGGTATCACTCCCTTTGGCTCCTACACCAATTAGCTGAGGTATATTGCATAATGTGACCTTAAGTTGTGACCTGGTCATCTGTTAAAAAGCCAAGTAGGTTTTTTTTGGCTTGAATTCAAAAGAATTCAACCCCTGAATTGAAATCAGCCACTGGTGCTTGCCATGTGAGGGTTAATTTCCATCACATACCGACACCATTGCCAGGTCTGCTTTGACATTTGTGGGAGGAGAAGAAGAAATATGGAATATTATGCTTCACAATTTCTTCTCTTCCCTATTATCTCTGTCATTCCTGGGACATTTCGTCTACTGCAGCTGTTTCCCCTCTACTGTGCATTTTCCCAAGACAACGGCCTCCACTACAGCCTAGATAGAACAGAGGTGATTTTATACTCTGGTGGCTGGTAGGAATCAAGGGAATCCCACAAAGAACTGGGATTGAAACTGTGCTTGGAATTTGATGAATATTTCAAAAGGAATTATCCACAGTGATATTTAAAGCTCCAAAGAACCAGAGAAAGTCGTCAATTTTAGATTAACTTTTTGAATTCCCACCATTATCATCATTATGTACAGTGATGTCAGAGCTAACGGATATTAGCATCCTGTTTAGTTGGTACCCCTGCCAGCACTGAGCCAATGAAGATAATCACAGCCTCGGAATGTAAGCAATGAGAGATTTTGCCCACTGAAATCAATATTGTAGCACATTATTATTTATCAAGTCACACAAATTGGTGGAAAAAGTAGTACGAATGAAGGCAATGAAAAATATGATAAATATAAATTAACCCTGGGCCTTTATAGTGGAGACTTGGGTGCATTTTTCATGTATTAAATAAATGTGGGTACAGCATTTTGACATTTTAGCACTGAGGGGAGTATTGATAAATGAGGGGCTGTGAGTGAACATTCAGCTCATTTTCTGCTGAATGTCAGCAGTGAGCCGATCCACACAGTAGCCAAAGGATTATTCCCTTCATCAGGAATGTGCTGATCACAGGGGGAAGTACAAGGTGTACAAGGTTTCAGACCAATTTGAAGGATCCAAATGGCATTCATATGTAGCCATCCACTGTCATGAATGCAGTGATCTGATGCTTTGGTTTAGTATCATCGGCAGTACTGAAGGGGAGGGGTTGGGTATAAATCAAATGTGACCAGTTTATTTGTTCATATCAGTTGTGTAGTCTCTTCCATATAAGATACTCAACAATATAATTTAAAGAAACTTGCCACTACTTCACCCATTTAATGAGATATAGCAACAAACTTCGAAGGGATGGAGTTTGTGGTAAGCTAAACCTAACCAAACTATAACTGTTTCACAACAGTGTTTGGAAAGACTTTGCAGCAGGAACTATGCACATCGAACATAAGGGTGTGACAAAAGCGCCAAAATTGACAGGTGGGATGAGAATAAGTTTGAATGCAGTTTCCATAAACAGGTGCAATGTGGGATTCAATACACTCTAAAAACAAATGAATAAAAATGTTTATAAATGAACAAGAGAATATTTGAGGCCCACACCTTGAACCATTTTCTGTCATATTTTATTAACTTTTACGTGCATATTTAGTCACTAAAGCCAATCCCATCAACCTACGTCAAATTCAGCCAGTACAGATGCTAAGTTTTATTTACATCTAAAATTCAGTCTTGCTCAAATTAAACAAAATGGACATCCTTCTCTAGTATGAGCTGTGCATTGATTTTCTCTTGTTTAAGTTAACTGGGAGTTAAAAGTTAAAGTTTATCGTCCGCATTCAGTCATTAGTGGAAGAAAACTGTCTGGGAGCCATAACAGAGGAATGGCCTGTGTCTGAGGGCTGTGTGTTGACACATCATTGTGGTCCCTTTGGCTCTTTGGCAGCTGCACTTGCAGTCAGCTTTTCTCTGTTGGGATGTGGCCGAGTAAACTACGTGACTCAGTACTCCTTTCTGACTGGACATGATACTTCCTCTCTCTTACTCATTTTTCCCAGCCATTTTTTATTTTAACTGTGTCCATTGTGTGTTTGCATGTGTGTGTTTGTGTATGTGTGTGTTCCTGGGTAAGTTTACAACCCAGCAGAGAAAATTAAAAAAAGGAGTAAAAAATGATGATGGTTTTGTTTTGCGTGCCTCTATTCTCCTGTGGGTGTTTCTAGATCTCTTTTTCTTTCCGTTTATTTATTTATTTATTTTTCTCACTGCTTATCTCTCTCTCTCTGGCCCCGTGCTGGGACAGACAGACCAGTTTGTCGATTCTTGCCCTGGTCTGCCTCACACCCCCCCTGTCTCAAGGCTGAAGACTTATGTCTCTAAAGGCAACACACTCAGGAAATAGAGTCTTAAACAAACCAACTGTTCATACACTCATTCACTCCATACTGTACATCTGTTTTATCCTTACACACACACCCACCCACATTTAGATGCGTTCACAATGTGTTAGAGTCAGACACGTGCACACATAGGGACAAACTCTTTTTTTAAACAAAAACACACACCAGTCTCCTATCCCCCGCAGCAATTAGCTATGACAGGTCAATTAACAGGCTTATTTATGAGCAGGGGATGCCTGCTAGTTGTGTTGTAATGATTCCAGATACTCTCTGTACGTGCACGGGGGGAAATTGAATCCATGATGAATGTGGGCTGAAGGCCTTAGCTGCAGGCTGCATTTGCTCTTCATTAACTATGCCTCTGCAACACTATGTTTCTTTCACCATTAAAGGGAAAATTAAGTCTGAAACAGTGGACATACTGTATGTTTTGGGGCTCCTCTGTGATGTTGGACAGTGTGGACATTATTGTATTTGCATGTTAATTAGCCTCTTAGAGACAAGTTTTAAATTGCTGCACGCACACACACTCAGTATTCAGCGCAGACCATTCATCTCATGTGTGACTAACGTGGTGTCACAGTTTCAGGTCTGCCCACTAACACTTTGTGGTGGAGACCACTGACAGGTTGGTAATATGGCAACAGCAACAAGTTCAGGTCAGTTTATGCTAAATTCTACATTTTTCACATGTTAAATACTAACCAGTATTAAGTATTGATGGTATAGTAAGAAAATTGTAATTATTGTGACATATGAACACCCAATATTGTATTGGTTTAGGAAAGGAACATGCAGCAAGTCTCACCAAAAAAAAAACACATACAAAATCACATCCTATTAACTTAAAAAAATATTTTTTACAAAAAAATCTCTTTTAATAAATACCCATTTCTGAAGATAACACAAGAAAACATGTTTCAGGGGCTTATTATTCTGCCGTTAGAGCTTTTATTAACCTGACATGCCAGATGGTTTGTTACCCAGAACCATCTGGGAAGTTGTCCTTGGAAACTGTTGAGTAAGGGCAGGCACTTAAACAATCCTTGGCTTGTGATTGGAAAAATCATTTGTCTATCACAGTCTGTCATGGGCTGACTTCAACCAATCAGATCAATGAACCACAACAGAGCAAGTCTGCCAGCAGCAGAGCCCATTTGTAAAATGAACTGCCACAGCCAATCAGAATATGAGTGAAAACATCTTTTACATCAAAATCAACTTGGCTGCATGTCAATATGGCCCCTCTAACCTTCTTTTTTAAATAGTTGGCCATGTTTTTAGCTTCCATACAGATAAAAAAATACACTGAAAATTATTGACACTCTGTGAGTTAATCCTGTGAAAATACCACTTAAGGTTACATCTAATAATTTATATACTCACTCTCGCCCGATAGCCTGACGTGTTCATGTGTTTCAGTGTATGTGTCTGTGTTAGTGTGTGCGGGGGGGCTGTGGTGAGATGAGAGAACCAAGGTCAGTGTAAAGGTAAAACACAGGGTAAAGACCAAAAGGCAAAAATGAAGATAACCCTCTCACCTCTCAGAGGTAAAAACAGAAATAGACATATAAGTTAATAGACAGACAAAACACAGATGAAAATACATGCAGAGACACCACATACACACACATGCACACACACACAAAACAACAACCATACATGGTGCCAAGAGAGGTTCACACCTATGAGAGTCCTGTCCTTTTCACAGTGTGTCAATGTAGTGTCAAAGCAGGCGGCCTAATTGGTCCAGACACCATAACCTGCTGGTAATGAATAAGAATTAAACAGTGGAGAAGACGCCAGCGAGGAGAAATGTGTGTATGTGTTTAGGGAGCAAAGTAGGAGGAGTTTTAAAGAGGACTTGTGTGAACAAGATGGAACAAGACATGTCAATGTATGTTTGCATCATCAATAAAGCACTTAATGTATCTTAAATATCCAGCCTCCCCATCTGTATCCTGACTCAGGCTCAAAGGTAGGTAAGGCAAGATGGATGGAAATTAGGAAGGATGCATGCATAAGAGGGGTCGTCTCCTTGGAAACTGAAGGTTGCAACTATGAAACCGTTTTTCTCTTGTCCCCTCTTTTCCTTGTGTAGCCTTTCTTATGTCCACACGCTGGTTCCAAATTGTACTTTTTGTCCACTGCATCAAGTGTGTGTGTGTGTGTGTGTGTGTGCCCTTGACCAAGTATGTCCCGGGAATATGTCCACTCCATTAATGCAGTGATTCTCAATCATGGTCCATGATCCAAGGTCCAATTGTCCTTTTTTACAGAAGGAATTATGACACAGCAGGAGGAGCACAGCTGTAATCGCTGACATTATGTGTAACTGCTTTCCATTTTGGAAAGCTGGTAGCACACTGCTGGTGCTGTGTATGCACCTGCATGGCTTACCAGGACACTAAATGAAATTGAGCCATCGCAAATAAAATCACCTGTGCCTTTCCTGCTGTGCAAAGTCAAAATATCCACTGTGAAAAAAATCTATATTGCACAGATTATCACAGGATCTGTCACTGGCTGAGCATTTGATAATCAGAGAAATCTGCTGCTGTGGTCTGGTTTGAGGGACAACCTGTCCTGCCTTGTAAAGATGGCGGGATACTGAAAATCACTGATGGAAGTGCAGATATGGCAGTTTTAGGGAAACTGGAGGCAAAGCAAGAGTCGTCGCAAAATTCTTTAGGTTTGGTTGATGGTTTCTGTCTCAACACACTTTTAGCTCCCCTTTTTGTGTCAACCTACTCACTCTGAACTTTAAACACCAGCCTGTGTGATCTCATAACAGAAAACACACGAGGATAATATTTAAAGTTGTCATTATTGTTTATATCCTATTTTAAGTTACAGCAAAATAACATTAAATGTAGTTTTTTGTTCATCATTAACATTCAAGTTGCTCAATTTATAGAAACGAATGTGCTTCTTTTCCATTGTAAACAATATTTTCTTAACCTTCACAAAAACTGAAACAGGTATTTTAGTTCTTCATTTTGCTCCACGGAGTTAACACTCTAACACACACGCACACAAACTGCTGCCGTGTAACAAACAGAGTTGTTAAATAATGCAGAGAGCTTGAAGCCTTGATCCCAGCAGCAGCCAGAGGAGACGAGCTGATAAACATATTTTGTTACTTTCTATCTCCCCTTCTCTCACTTTTCCTCCTCCCTCACTGCTTTCTGTTATGCATCGAGCTCCCCAAGGGGCTGATGAAATGAAATAAGAATGAGGAACCCCATTCCTCACTCATCTCCATACCTCTGTCTCTCTTGAGTCTTCTTAAGAATGGCCTGTCCTCCCTGTACACCCTTTCTGCTCTTATGTTTGCCTATGCTGCCTCCACCCTCTGTTGCTGGTGTTCGGCTCTGTCTTCTCCCAGTCTCTGTCTCGCTCTCACTCCCTATCTGTGTGTCTTTCTGTCTCAGGAGCGTGCTGGTTTCCTCACAATCAATAATAATGATTGAGCTGTCTGCTGTTGACAATGGGAATTACCTGACACAATTGCTGTTGTTGTGTTCTGCTGTTTAGCTTCTTTTCTCTAAGTTGAAATTTTAAAGGATGGCTCTATTAAATGTATCTGGCCACTTTCTATGGCTCGCTGCATCTGAAATTCCTGGTGGTTCAGATGTTTATGAAGAAGAGATGACTGTTGGCAGCTGGGGGGCAAATGATTTAGGTTGGGTAATGCTGTGTTTTCACAAGCAAATGATGCTTTGGCAGCCTTTGGAGAGTAAACAATATCCAAACAGTGTCCATTTCCCTCTTCCTTTATTATTTATATAAGTTCTGATGCAGTAGAGAATGCTGAATGAGGATCAGCAAGTGTTTTGTCTACATTTTTGGCCTTTCACTCAACAGAAAAATGAAGTTAGATGTTTTCTCGCCTGTGGATTTTGCTTGAAACTGAACAAAAGCTGTGTTTATGTCCAGTGTGCATATGTGAACTGTTTAATTTCATGCTAGCTGTCCTTTGTCAACCCTCCATGGTGCAGTGTTACATATGATGACACATTATTGCAACCATCTGTTGTTCACTGGAGTAACATGACCACATAGGTGCTTATGTGCATATATGTGCATCCCTGGGCACATACAGGATACAAGCTAAGCAAAACATTGTTTTATGGCGCAACTAGTAGTCAAAATCTCCAGAGGGTGTCTTAAGCCACTGTTCAAAGAGAATCTGCTGTTGCAGTGTCACAAACATCAGCTCTAAATTATAGATTTATGCAGAATTATATCACACCTTCCCTGTGCACTTTTGTCTTATGATATTTATGCCTCCAGTTCATACAGCAGGATTTCTGTTGAAAATGTCTAAGCCCAAGCCAACAGAGGCTTTATGAGATCATAAGGGTTGGTTTCTCAGACTTGACAAAACCATAATGTAAGAAGACATTATACAGCTGCTGTCAGAGACTGATTAGTACTCCCTTTGACTGTAAAATTAATGGAGTGCCTCTTTAAGTTTCAGTTACACCCGCTCTCCATGCACGCTCCATCTTTGACTCTCTGTCTCTCTCTTTCATTTTTTTTTACAGAGGTTAGAAAATTGGATAAATGTTAAATGTAGGTGATATTACATTAATTTCACATCTCAAAGGCCTCTTTACCAGAGAAGGTCTCATATAGACTTCATATAGCCATGTTGTTTGAACCTGCATTCCCGTTTTTTTTCGGCTTGGCCGCTGTGCCCTACAAACATGACTGTCCATGACTGAATAGTTGAGAGCTGAAGAGAAACACTGGCCCAACAGCAGAGTGTAGATGTCCTTCTGCAAGTTTAATCCAGCATCTGCAGATGGACTCACAACATGGTCAAATGATTTAGCTGAGTAAATAAACCCTGAGCAAAGGAAGGGGCTGTTCTCTTATGCACACTGACAACAAACAGGCTGTCTTATCTGCTCCTATCCTTGCACACTGAGTGAAGCACTAACAGTTTGTTACTGGGAAAGAAGCACAACACACTTTGTCACAGATGTCACAGATGTCATATACAGCATGAGGAGTACAAAGTATATGGAGACCTGATATTTTCCATTACAGCCCATTAGCTGCTGCACTTACAAAGTAAATGTATCTGTCCATCTTAATTAGGTTTTAAAACTTGCAGTTGCTGTCTTTATTTACTTAAATTCTTGTTGTTATTATGAGTCCAGTGGGATGAGAACAGGAGGGAAGACATCCGCTGATGACCCCGCCCTCAAAACTGTGAAAGTTAACTTGCCGTGCGAGCAAGTTTTGAGCACCTGTGCTTCATGGACCACGTTTGTGGGTGTGGAGCAATGTTTCCTGACTTGTTATTATTTATGCTGCTTTTACAATCACTCTCTTGGATTTAGTCGATCCTATCTCTTCCCTGTTTTGAACATCAGTTATTATTGCAATAATATAAATAATATGTTTATTTTTATGAGTTTATTTATCAAATTAAACATCTGGTAACCCACTTTAACCATGTAGCATAGAACGGAGCAGGAGAGAAAACAGCTCTCATGAGTGAGACAGCACAGTTAAAGCATATTAGATAACACTGATAAAAAACAACTTACTGAGCAACTGCTTAAAGGTTAGAGATATAAACAGAAAAAAACAGGTAAAAGAGTAGAGGCTGAGGATAAATTTTGAAGGTTTTTAATTAAATTGGAATGTATTTACTTTCAAATCCAAATTCCAGAGCTATGAATGGGAAGTATTCTTGCAACTGCATTTATAATCTTTTATAACATAGCTTAACCCTGCCATGTGATCTGCAACTTTGACAAATATAAGAAGAACCACTATAGATAAATAGCATAAACAACTCATACATATACTGGGTTATAGCCTTTTCTTGTTATGAATGTGGTTCTACAAAGATGTAATCATGTTGGATGCAGCTTGTTTCTCTTGTCTAAACAACTGTTTACAGCATCAGCCACTCACTGGCCTGAGCTGAATACTTCAGGTATTTGTCGCTGTGACTGTTGTTGTTATGTTACAGTTCAATTTTGATTAGTGTCCTATGAAACTTAAAAATAAAACAAAAAAAGTTAAGCTAATTTCCCAAGAAAAGCAAACAGAAATTAACTTTGTTGTGACCAGGATCTATCTGCTATCTAAAATTTCCTGTTTTGACAACATTCTCATGATTTCCTAATTCAGCGGAACTCTCAGAGGACTTGCTTCACGAAGTTAATGTTATTTTGTTTCACAGAATGCAGCAGCGGCTGCACATTGAAGTTTGTTTCATTTCTGCTTCATGTTAAGAGCATGTCCGTGGAGAACAAAAACTTTCTAGTCCTGTGCACAGCTCAGTGACTGCACACACTGAAGGCCTTTGAGGTGCTGCCACTCGTCTCTGCATATCCCCTCCCTTTGTGCTCGGTCCAACAAAAGTAATGATGTCTTTGAGAACAGCTTCCCTTCCTGCCTTTCTGTAAGAGCTGTGGCCCAGCCCATGGCTTTCATTAATACAAGACTTTTGTTGTAAACTGAGGTTGAGCTAACCCACAAGGAAGCTTTAGAATTTAGATTGTTTACTGCCTGCTGGCGATCATTACTACATACTATCTGAGTATATTCAAGTTCATGAAGTGTAATCTGCCGCTGTATAAGCTTATTTGCTCTTGATCTGGGCTCATTGGGTCCTCATGTAAAACTACGCATTTTTGTTTGAGCTGCTCATTCACAATAACAAAGAGGTTCTCCCCACTATTACACCATCAATCAGTACAACTGTGGCAATAATTTATTGTTTTTAACACTTCCTGAACAACCATATGTCTCACTTTTGCAAGCCTGTCAATCACCTTTCTGTCTAAAATCAAAAATAACGACAGTAATTGATTTTAGAGATGGCTGATCAGGAGACCAACCAATAAAGCAGAAAGCAGAAAGCACATAAAATGAATGGTAACATGTTGTAGTACATTATTTGTGTCCCCATTCGCTCCTCTGTGGATTACCCAGAGGCCATCTGTGTTCCTCGCAGTGTTTGGTACCTGGGGGGCTTGTTGGAAACCAGGCCAACCCACATTTGTGTGGCTCACACTATACTGACTCTCTTCTGCACTGGTATTTCAAAGCTCTTTCTGTACATCTCTCTCTCTCTCTCTCTCTCTCACACACACACACACACACATTCTCTCACAGCTGTGTCCCCTCTGGTATGTGGACAGCACATCAATGGGAACATTAAAGGTTACAAGGCTCGACAAAACGACACATTCACAACTCCAACCTGACACTTTATTGTACACCCTTTGATCCTGCAGTCACACGCTCACGCACACACACATGAGCTGTCTATATCACTCAGGCCTCCTCACACACATACACACACACTCTGTGTCACTGTTGTAACGAGAATTGGGGATTAGGAGAATTCTACTTGTAATTGTTTTGAAAAGAGATTTTGGAGTTTACCTTAACAAAAGCCTGTGATGTTTTTCTGAGTATCTGGTAAATGTCACAGTTAAATATCAGGCACATTAAATGTATCAGCGGCAACCTTTTGTGGTCAGTAACCCCATTTTTACACTCAACTATCTCATAACCCTTAGCACTTAGAGAAGTTGTTCAAGTTTTCTTTGAATTTTATAGAAACCTCCTTTGCTTATCTGCATCACAATACAAACTACTGCGGCAGAAAACATTGCACTCTTTATCTTTGATGTTTTGAATAAGAGTATATCCGAAATATATCGGTCCTAAATATGCCCCATGACTGTAAATCAAGCAACCTTTTTTCACTCCAGAGTTTAAGAAACTCTGAGATGAACTTCTCCTCCGCACAGTGCCCAGCAGTGATGTTAAAGTGTGGGTCTGTGTTGACGGTGGCGACTCACGCTTCAGCTCGATCAGTCAGCAGAAAACATCAAGTGAAAGTGCACAGTGTCTGTTTCCCTGAGCCTCTCAGAAATAAAATTAACCCGTAAAATCATCATTTTGTCATCCTGCGTTGCAAAGCAGGATATTGCATTGCTTTGTGCTGTGCCATTCTGTTTGATATCTTTGAGGAAATTAGAACGCTCAGCATGATTTGAGACTTAAAAGAGACGGTTCTATTTGTGCTCAGATTCTGTGTATTAACGGGTCAAGGCCAGTGCTAGTCTCTGGGCTTCCTTTCCCCAATTATTCTTCTCATATCTCTAATTATACAACAGTATGATAGCTCTGCTTCGACCTGTTTATGTGCTTGAAGGTGTTCAGAGGCGCAAGAAGGCGTAGATGGTATCCATGTAGGTGTATTTGTATGCGTGGGTGTGTATGTTGTTGCCCCTAAGGATGCTGTAGTGTGCCAGGCTTGTTCCATTAATGACGTCAATTTAGAGGAAAGTACATTAATAAAACGATATGTTACACAAGACTTTAGAAAAAAGGTACGGAGTGTGCAGGAGAACACAGATGTGGACAACAAACTTTATTAATGGACTGATATAAGAACGCCAGGCGCATTTTCATCAGAGTCGGCACCTGAAGACACACCTTACCGCAAACATTTTTCTTCTAGTTTGTCCACCATAGCAATTGAAAAACTGACCACTCCATGTGAGGTTGTCACAGTGCATTAACTCTCTTCCTTCATTTAAAAAAAAATGTTAACCACAGACGCACGCTGCATCGAAGCGCTCTTAAATTAGATTACGGTGGCCTTTTGACCAATTAGCCTCTTCCATTCACTACTTTTTTTCTCTCACAGCTATCAAATAATCCTTTTTGCACAAATGAGATGACCAACATAACCCATCGAACCCATTCTGCTGCTCTTCTTTCCTTTCTTTTTTTCCTCCTCACTGCCCAGTCAGTTTCAAGGTTCTCCCAATTATTTTATTTATTCATTCAAAGAAGATCTCTCATTCTGGGACTAAATTAGAAGGCGAGAGGAAAAAAGGTGGTGCAGCTGTTGTGCTTCTCTTCTCCCTTTATAAATGTAAGTGAATGGGCTCTCTGTTTGGAGAGAAACCCAGCATGAGCCACAGACAGAGCAAGATAACAGGTGCTATTTATGCTACATATACATACTCTTAGCATGACATTTCATAGCATGCATACCATACAGTGTGTCCAAATGCCAGACGCTGTTGTAGAGAATGCACAAGTCTCAGTAATTACGACAGATGTTGATAAAATCAGTTTAAGAGCTTTTGCAGAGTTATGAATTCCCACTCTTTTCTTTGTATACCTTTAGCTTTACTTGAGTGATTACCAGGAGAGTTTAAACTAATAAAATGATGTCACTTGCTCACAGTCATGTTTAAACCTTATTAATGGCAAAGAAAGGGTTATTTTCATTTAACCTATCAATATGTGTTTGAAACCCTAAACTGACTGTTTGAGGTTGAAGGCATAACATTTGCAGATTAAGGGTAAAGGAAAGCCCCGGCACTGAGATATGGTGGTGTTTGATCTAGTGTATGTTTATTACCTACAACATAATAGGGCTTGGGTCTCCTATTGGGTCAGAACTGGGTTAGTTGAACCAACCCTTTGTATATCTCAACATATTCACACATAAATTGATGCCAGTGCTTTTTTACCTATTTTCTGGGTAAATACTCTATTAATACAGCAGATTTGTGTTAACAGATGGAGTTTTTAAAGTGAAGCCAATCATATTTACCACCCCTCCATGCATGCACCTGCTCGCTCTTTTCTCATGTATGACTATAGTCATGAGATTATAGATATACAGTTATAATGCAGGCAGATTTTCCAGCAGCATCACATTAATACACACTCACTTCTTATTACTGGAATAACCTGAGTGTTATGTGTCTTGCTCAAGGGATAGTTGGATTGAAAATCTCGGAGACATGATTCCTCAGAAAGCACTTCGGCTATCGTATTTTATATTAAATATTAAAAAAAAGTGCCAAAGTCTGCAGCTAAAGTCAATAACTGCAGACACGAGAGTTGTTTTGTTGTTATTTTGCAGCAACAAAGTTTCCTTGTTTATTTGCCTTTTCCCTCCTTATATTCCAGGCTGAATACCCTTGTTTTTTTATTAGCTGGGTGCCTTGGTACACCACAGTAATTAGGCTGTCAGTCAAAACCAGATGGCTGCTGGCTAAAATGAGGAAGTCGCCTGGAAAGTTTACAGATGAGTCTCCTGTTTAGTTTTGTTGTTGTGGATCCATTTCCCACCAATCCCATTCCATGATTACAGGTTTTAAATACAACTTTTAAATACTTTGTACTCACCTTATAGTTAAGAACACCACTGCCTGCAAATTGTTATCTGTGATGTCTAATTCATTTTCAGTGTGTCTTTTTAAAATGCAGCACCATGTTTTTCATTTATTTGGACAGTATGAGGTCTGTTTTTAGGCAAAAGTTGCTTATTCATTTAGGTCAGGTCTGTTCCAGCAGGGCTCTGACTGTGTTTTTGCTCACATGATATATAATGTATCACGTAAACTCACTCAGTACTCAGTTTTACCTCTTTGTCTCTTTGTTTCTTCCCTTAACAGATTGTGTTTGAAGGAATTCGAGGCCCGAGTTTTGAGGGTGATATTGCCATTGACGATGTGTCCATCACCATAGGGAAGTGCAAGCAGGAGAACACTGTAGCCAGCGCAGGTAAGACAGGTAAGATTTTTTTTGTTTGTTTTATTTTTTGACTAGAGAGACCTAAACACCCAGAGAATCACAAAGACTCTAATGAAGTGTTTCCTCCTGGTGATTTATGTGTGACTGTGTCTATGTATGTTTATGTGTGTGCAAGTGTGTGTGTGTGTGTGTGTGTGTGTGTCTTAAAGTCTAAAATGTGTTGATGATTTTTTTGCGTTTGTAGCAGACATGAAGGCAAAGCAGATTCTAAGAAGCTAAAACAGCTGAATTAAACTGAGCTAAAATGAACAAAGTTTTAGTGAAAAGAAATAAATCAGGAAGAAGCAGAGAGGAGAGAAGAGAGAGAGAAAAGTTTTTTAGTGTTTTGTGGTTGTGGGACTACAGCACAGATAGAGAAAGCTGTCAATGTGGAGGCTGCACAGAGACAAGTGGACACCGCGAGGCATCGGCGTGGAGGCTACTCGAAGCTTCATCATCATTTGCAGTCGTTTCCTTGCCTCTGCCATTTTATTTACTTCACATTATTCTCTACCTTTTCATCCTTTATGTTCCCACATCATATCCATGCCACCTCCTCCTCACCCACCTTCATTATCCCCGTTTCCTCTCCTCTTACCTTCTCTTGTCTATAGCTATTTACCCTTTATTATCTCTATACCTCTGCACACTGCTCTTCATCTTTAAAAGCCTCTGTTATTTAACCCTTTTTAAAGGAAGTGAGAGAGGACAGAGAGAAAAAAATAGTATGAGTGAAGGAGAGCATCTGTGTTAAGAGGAAAAGAGAAAAAAAAACATGGATCCAGCTGTGACAAGGCATCAGTCCACCGGGAGAGTTGTTTTTAGTCCTTAAACTGACTGCAGCGTCACCATGCCACTCATACTGACATGTAAGACAAGTCAAACCAAACTATCTGCCCATGAAAAGAAGAGCAGAAAACTATCTTGCTGCTTATAAGTCCTGTTTGTAATGGCCCACTTTGCTTCAAAGGTGAACCAGAAATAAAAGCAAGTGTGTTACATGACATGATTACATGTCCGTGTGTGAGACAGTCTCAAATAGCCTAAAGACTCAGAGTGTGACAAAGAGACAGAGAGAGAAAAGGTCAAAGACAGAAAGTGACTGGAAATATGTGCACGAGTGTGTGTGTGTGTGTGTCTGAATGTGGGTGTGAGACAAAGAGAGAGAGGGGAAAAAGGTGGAGAGAGTGAAACAGGTCCAAGAACTAGAGGAAGAAAGAGAATATGAAAGTAAAACCTGCCAGCAGTTTTGCTTCAGTAAGAGCTGAACCCTGCCAGCTGAGATGTGCATACAAACACATACAAAAACACACACAAACACACACAAAAAACATTAGATTGTCATAACAGCCTTTATTGCACTCTGTGTGTCTACTGACAAGCACAAAAACAGCAGGATGATGCCGCTCACTCAGGGCATGCTGCCATAGCTGTGAGGTAAAATGGGAGGATTGGAAACTATAAAACAGAATAACAATCAATCATGTGGCTCATTAATTTTGCTGAATATACACCTGATCTTTTAAGCACTGTGTAGCCAATTAGTTTGACATGATGGTGTTCGGAAATCCATAATGGACTTATTTTGATTTTAAAGTTATCTTAAAAATTTAAAGCCTTTGTTGTTTGCAACAGAAGTTGACGAGTGTTTCATAGCAGTTTAAGCGATTGATTTAAGCCAGGTTAATTAACCCCCACTCAAAAAAATAGCCTAATTGTTTTACTATCTGCAGTCTATGTCAACCCCATCCTCCCAATTCAAAGGTAAGACTAAGAAATCATCTTTTTAATGTGGAAAAGGGAACAGAACATCATGCAGGGCATCGTAGGAGGAAAGAATGACAGATATGCAATAAATGTTCTGAGTGCCAAATTTTAGTTCGATAAACTATATTTTATGCAGCAACATGCAGTGAGAACTTTTTTACTTTTTTTATTGCAAGGACCCGCTACAAAGAAAAATGGGTACCATGGAAACAACACAAAAAAAGGAAAAAAATGAGAGAGTGAATTATTAACATCTTCCTTTTACCTCCTCAAACCCCCAGTGTGAGATGTTAGAGTGTGTGTGCAATCTCACACATATGTGCATGTTAAGACACTGGCGGATGGGGTGAATAATGGATGAAGGCATAAACAGGAAGAGGGAAGCTCATAAGCACTGAGCTTGTGCGTGTGTGTTTGCGTGTGTGTGTGTCCTGCAGGTTTTGTGCAGGCAGAGACGAACAGTGCAGACAGATTGGCAAGTATCAGACAGCCTGGCAGGTTTTTGTCACTGTAAGAAACACAAATGCATCTGTCATGACTACAGATTTTGTCACCATGCAGTCGGTGAGGTAACATAAGGATTAAAGAAGGATACATTCAGTTCACATTCGCCAGGGTATAATAAAATCAAGTTTAAATCAAACTTATTGGATAAGGTTGAGACCAGGAGCCAGATGCTTTATCCTCTGTAGAGATTCATGAATAAATGAATAAATGACGTAAATATTCATAGGTATTCCTTTTGTCGGACTCAGAAAACATTCCCACAGTTAGCCATGAAAGAATTAAGTTGTAAAAGTTATCTCATGCCAACACTCCAGCACTCTTTGGACCCATCAGTGAAAAGAACAGCACGTAAGATGTGCAATTTCACCCACCATGTCACATCAGAAAGGTTCTTCAGCAGCGTAAGAGCAGATACCATTATGCACTGTAATGACTATTTATAGCACCTGAACAACTAATTCATCATCCCACAGTTCTTGTACCTTTAGACCATCGTAACAGTGTTGCACAATCCAGAGTATAAATTAATGATCATAACAGCTAATTTGTGGCTGCAATATTATGCAAACAACCTCTAAAATCCATCTTTCACTTAATTTAAAATCAGGTTTATGAATGCAATTTTGACTGATAATTTACAGGACACTATAAGGTAAAAATGAAATAACACAATCACTTAACTTGTCTTAAACCTTAAAAAACAATTATAGACTAACATTTCTTATCAAATCATCTACAGTCATCTCTGTTCTGCAGTATTCAAATATTCTCACTGCTTATTCTTCTTTTAGTTGTGGGAAATGGTGTGCAAATGTTTTGGTTCATGCATATATTCTTTTATTATACATATTGTACATTTCCACCCTTGCCAGATAACAAAGTCAGCAAATGTTTACACAGATAAATGGATGGATATGCAGACAAATAGGTGAAATCATATATGTATGGTGAGATTGTGCTTTTAAATGCACAAGTACAAAGCAGCACATAACATCAATAGCAGCTTTGATCAGCAAACTGTCAAATGGCTTCTGTGTGTGTGTGTGTGTGATGGTGTGCATGTGTGTGTGTGTGTGTGTGTTTGTTTGTATGTGGGGGAGAGGCGGTCTGTCTGTGACAGAGTGCGTTTCTCCTATGAGATTTTGCTGCTGCTCACTCAATTTCCCATGAGGTGGAGGGAGAGTAGGTAAGACTAGTAGCATTACCCAGCTGATACATCACACCTGTGTCACACATATGAACACACATGAACACACACAAGTTTTAAAGCCTTAAACAGCCATTTAAGCTTGTGGTATCCAGCAATTTTTCCCATATGAAGCTGTTAGTGCAGGTCTCCTTCATAAATCTGTTGTGTCATGGAATGAAAATGGAGTTAGAAAGACAAAGGATGATGATGTGCATATGCAAGACAGTGTATTTTCACATATTGGTGTATGCATGTAATAAATTAGACAGCATTTCAGGAAACTTACATAAATCTGGGCCTTTGATGTGCTGCATTTGTGCTGCAACCAACCTGCTTAAAGCTAAATCACAATGATTCACTCCTGACGTTGATGAGCGGGTAAGAAAACATGAGCAACGTCACAGTTTTGTCGAGAAAAATTTAAACTACACACCAAACTGTCACTGCTAATGCCCATAGATCTTGTTGAGCTAGTTCCTGGTTTAAATTTGAAACAGCAGTCCTGGATTCCTGTTTCACCTGTTTAAAAAGTTCAGAACAAATCATGCAGTCAATCGGTGTGATAGAAAAACAGTGAAGAGGAAACTACTTGAAAACAAACATACACAACAAAAACTAAAAGAGTGAGAGAGGAGCTCACCTTCCACCACCTCATGAAGTCAGGTGCTCTGTGATAAATGCAGACAAATATGCATCAAAGATGTCAGAGGCAATCCACCTTCATTTGTTGGATACTGTAGGATAACAGTCCCCTGTGTGTGCCCATAGTTAAACTGGAGTTAATCCTTGTATATGCTTACATTAATGCAGTGAGCCTCCCTTGAAAAGACTCGAAATGGATACACTTGTATGTGTCAGAATGTGTGTATTTGTGCATGTGGTGTGTATGTATTTGTATCTGCTGTGTATGGATCAAAGCTTTATCATAAATATTGATTTTCTGCCTGGAGGAAGGAGCCTTGATATGAAGTTACATTGATTTTTATAATACAATACCTACTTTTTTTATGACGCTCTGTCATTGAGCAGCTTGTACGTGTGATTTGTTGCTTAATTTCTGTACAGAAAAGAGTGTTTCTCATGTGTGTAAAGAAGAGAAAGGCTTTGGTTTTGTACGCAGCTTCCATGTGAGATTGTATGATTTTTATAAAAGAAAATAAATAAGCAACCTTAGTTGACCTCCATATGATGTCAGATAATATTTATTAGTAAATGGGGTTGGAACAAAGAAGATTGTGAGCTGCATCTTTCAACAATTCATAAACGATAACAACCAATAACAACAGAGAAAAAAATTAGGTGAAGCAATCTATCACATGTTGGTGATGATGACATCAGCTGTAACTTCTTTCTCTCATTAAAATCCTCAGAGCTGTCGTGACAAAGTGTGGAATCTCAATGGTGGATCTTGTTGTTTACTCATCTGCCCACTCATTCTCGCCTCCATCTCTCTTGTTCTCCCTCCTCCTCCACTCAACTCTTTCTTTTTATCTACAGTTATCTACTTAGCCTGGGGTTAATTTGGTGTCAGGGTTAGCCTCGTCTTTGTAAGTTTAGAAGGAAAGGGAAAAAGATTAAGAGAACAGAAGGATAATTTGACTTTATCTGAAATTTACTGTACACAGTGCATCATGGATGAATGGTTCGAATGTTTGCCTTAAAGAATTCTTATTATAAAATCACTGGTGCAATCAGTAATTAAATGGATAATTATATTAAGTTTACACACACGTAAAAACTTAAATCAGTTTTAATCCAAATGCCGACTAAATGTCTCCATCTGAGCTGTTTCATTCATCTCCAAATAAACACTTTTATACACCACGCAAAATGTACTGAATGCATTTTAAAAAAGTGATAAAAGCTTTAATTTGCCTGTTTTCTCAGACAAATTAAAATGCTGAGCAAGAAAATTATTGCAAGCTTGAGAGTAAAAAGCCCTCATGATTTCTCAGAATGCCTCCAATTATTAAAATTTATTATTAAAACATATCCAATGGAGACTTTTGTCTGCAGAAACTTTGTCATGAAACCTGTAAATTTATGAATCATACCATTAGAAATCCCTCCCAGCCTGAAATATCTCTTTCATGTTTATATTCCTAGAAATATCAGACTTTGACTATACCAAGTTCTATTTGTGTATCTTTTCTTTAAATTCCTCAGCTGAAGAGGTGTTTATGTCCATGGACATTTTAAAATATGAGATTTAAACAAAAGTTTGCATTTTCACAACCTCTTGAGCTTCGATTTGAGGTGTAAACATGTATATCTGCATCTTTCCAGTGTTTCCTCTAAAGTTCATGCTTTATATGTCGTAATGTGCACAGCCCTTTCACTGGCTAAACTAGCATAAGCGGCTGTAATGGTGGCTGTACAAGTCTTTAATATCAGATGGAGAATTTCTCCATTGAGGAGAAAACGTGGGCTCTAAGCCCCTTTTCAGAGCTTTTTGTCTCTATTTTAGGTAGAACATAATATTAATCAAAATACAACATCAATCATATACCATAAATCGATTTGAATAGGAATACTAAGCCAGGAGCTAACAACTTGGTTTCTCCAAGTATTTTTTTATCATATGTAAACAAAGAAGATGACTATTGTCCTTTTCTTGTGTCCACAGTTCTGATTGGTGGATCACACTCGCTCCCATTGGCCAGCTGGCTGACCTTTGGCCTCTCCTGCTTCCTGTCGCTACTCTACAGATGATGAGCACTTCCCACAACACCACCTGTCTGTAGAGACAGACACTGCCCTGACTCGTGCTCTTTTACTTCTCTCTCTCTGCCCTTCCCCCGTCCTTTCCCTGACTCACCCGTCCCCCTTCCTGTTTCACCTTCTCCACTTGTGTCTTTCTGCCCTTCATGCATCCATTTCCTCCATCTCACTTAGATAAATGGTAAAAACAAGTCTTTGTCTAGTTTTTCCTGCTCTGCTTTCTTTAAGCATTTCCTCTTCAGACACTCACTATAGCCAACTGACAGCTCATATTGTATTTAAGGTGAACATATGTAATGATCATTGACATTTAAACTTCAAACTCTCTCCTTTGTCAATCTAGTTATCTGTTTAGATTCGCCTTATCCATGTCAGAGTGTCACTTTGTCACCTTTTCCTCTTCTTCGCTAACCTTCCTCATCCGTACATGCCCCCTCTCATGTATCTTCACTCCCTAGAACCACAATCCTTGACGGCCCCTCCACCCTTTTCCCAAGACACACCAAAGTGTCGGACACTCTACCAAAGATGACAAAGGACCTGAGGGAATAAAACGAGGAAACAGGGATTCCAGGAATAAACTGAAAGAGAGAGAGAGGAAGTGGGAACAAAATCCTTCTTTTTTTTTACAAGAGAGTCTCCCCTTCAACCCAACCTTTGGGATTTTGGGAGTTTCTGAATGACAAAAGGGACAGATGAAAAATACTGATGAACAAATGAATGAATGATTAAACAGATGAATGGTGAGGAGGAAAGGACGAACCAGAACCAGAGGAAAAAAGAAGGATGCTCCTGGTAGCCTCTCTGCTTGCCCTCTGCTTGCCACATGAGACGAACCTCAGTGCGGATTATACGTGTACATTTATCTCTATATATATTAAATATAACAAAGTTTAAACAAAAACACAACTAGGACCAGTGGAGGACTTTACAAAGTGAAATTAAAGAAGCACAACGTTTATACAACCTCTGCTGTTCCTTTGGGTTTTATTCTACTTATCATGTGATGTTGCAGTTTGTCAGACCTACTCAATGTTTTTGATATTTTATGTTTTTTTTTGTTTAATTTTGTTTTGTTTATAGCATTCTAAGGGTCGATGGCAATGGGTCATAAAGAATTATATTAATATTTATGAGAGGGAGAGACGATGATTTGTGATCAAGAGCCTGAGCTGAACACGAGAAGAGAAATGCAAGGATGGTCCAAGCCACCTGGATAGAAACCTCAAATTTGTTTGCAGATGAACACACACACACACACACAGAAAAAGCTCACTGAGATTTCCTCGCTGACATCACAGTCGGGCCCTTAGCTCACCCTCAGCCTCCAGCACATGACTCATCAGTGAATGACACAGAAGGGAAAACCACGGATGGTAGATGCAATGTTTCCATTCCTGCTCCCTTTCCATGAACTTCCCATCACTGGACACCATGACTCAGTTGTCTGGATTGATAAACCACGACAGAGTAGCTGGATATGTCTCTGAAGAATAAAGAGGCATGGTGTGGTACAGGGGGCCAGAAAAGAGCCTCCAGTGGGTTCAGTTGAATATATGATCAGAGAGCAGCTGTTTCTCCACAGGTTATTGAATGTCATGTATGAATTCCTCATACACTTAGGAGTGAAAGATGGAGAAGAGTGTCAGTATCCGCCAGGTGTGCAGTGATTATTGCATATCAGATCCTCAATTGTCAATGTTTAATTAACGTTGAATGTCTGTTGTGGAACAATTTTCATAATCACATAGATATGATTGTTAACTTAAAGCAATACTCATATCTATAGATCTATATACAGTAGTTTATGATCACGTTTAAGACAGCAGTTCAGTGTGCAGATGAATAATCTTTTCAAAACACATCATAATTGGTACATTTTCTTCATTTGTCAATCCTGATTTATAATAAATGGTGATTGCACCATTTAAAAAAATTCCACAAATGCATCATGGTTCAACTCATTATTGAGAAAACTCTGCTTATGTGTTTCATTATCGTGCACATTTCATGTGAACCAGTCATTTTAACACCATGTGTATTCTTCTTAGCATTATGTTATTTCATTTGATCAGTGAATTTTTTTGTTTTTTTTTTATGTTCACTTCAAGTTGTAATTTTTTTTTTAGTCCTAAATAGCACATAACGAAAAAAAATGTTGTGCCTGGTGGTTTGACCAGTGAGTGGCGCTTTCCCTGTAATAGCATGTTGGACAAATGTGTGAATCTCCACAAAAAGCAGTGTATATTATATGAACATAGAAGCCCTGTGAAAGTCTCAATATTGCAAAAATTTGTTATGTTTTGTAGCTTTATCTCCGATTACATAATTGTACTTTGGTTTGATGAGTGCACCTGATGGCAGGTTGTACCAGAATGGCACAAATGATTTTAGAAATAAATTGGAGTGTCATGCTTTTCTGTAAATGTAACATTGAGCAGTCATATACTCGAAGACTAAGCTTAAAATATTTTGAACTTTTCTTATAATCTCCTCATAATACCCTGAATACCATGAATACCTTTATTATTTTAGCAGAATACAACATAAAGCATTCATTGCAATACCTCCAATACCGCCAGCCCGTATGGCTATGGTAATTGGCTACATGTGGTCTTAATATCAGCTTATGTTGTACAGTATCATTAGCATTATAAGCACTAAAGCAGCACACTGGGTCTGTACATTATCCATATAGTACTATAACATTTTTTGAAAAATCATTAAGCATTGATGTGCATGGCATTTTATCATGCTAGCTGTCAAATCCCTCTTCATATTGCCTCATATTGCAATGTCAGTAACAGGGGAAACACTACTACTGTTGTCATGTTACAGCTGCAAACTAATAACAGACAGAATACTGTGAAACTCTCACAACATTGTTGTCAGTAAGCCTATTTGTACTCCCCAAACTAACACACACATCTTTAAGGTGTGTTTAGGCTTTTGGTGAAAATTTAAAAGTGCAAGAGAAAGGCATTGCATTATGTCACCCATCCAAATAATAATAATAATAATAATAATAATAATAACAAATTGATATTAGATTATCATTGTGTCGATTACTGACAGAGCAACAAGCTAAGACAACATGGTCACAAGTTAAGGTTGGAAAGTATCGTCCCTAGCAATTTACTTCTTAAACTTGCAGATCATCTCACAGTGCAGTGCTTCAAGCATCAGACGCATTATTAACTGGATAGATATGGAAAGAAAGATGGAAAGATTGAAGGTCCATCAAAACCTTTCATGTATACAGTAGTAAACATTTTACAAGGATACAAGGATACAAGGAAGTTTATTTGTCATTATACAACAAGTTGTATAATGAAATTAAAATGTGGTTCTCTCTTGATTGATTAATTGATTGTTTAAAAAAGATAAAATTATTTAACATACATGAAGGAGTGCAGATGGTGCATTAA
>JAPZDY010000001.1:7710993-7754220 GCA_029783645.1 Ctenochaetus hawaiiensis
GTTTTAATCACTCGCTGCAGAGACTTCCTGTCCTGGGTTGTGCAGGTCCCATGCCAGTTTGTGATGTTACCAGTCAGGATGCTTTCAATCGCCCCCTTGTAAAAGTTAACAAGAACTTGGCATGACAGACGGTATCACACAAATTCCTTAAAATCATTTAATATCCCACATGTCACCTTTAGACACTCAAAATAATTTTATGTAAATTTTTTTTTTATCAACAACACCAAGATCACATGAAACACATGTACCTCTTTCTTCATGAATACTTTTCTATCTTCATTGTCAGTAAGATACCAGTTCTTAGCTTAGCACATATGGACGTCTGCCCTCCCTTTAAAGTGGGTGTTGTATGAGGTTCTTTGCAGTAATTTTCTTTCATTTAAACATGATTTTCTATGATTTATCTTAGTTTAAATTGCTTTTTTATTGGTCCTTATAAATCTTTGTATTACATCAGAAAAAAGAAAATGAATCAGAAGGAGAAAACATCTATTGACTAAGTATAACTGTGTGCTCTATCTCAGCTAAAAATCTTTTTGGCCAGTATCTCCACAGGTAACTGGATAAGCCAGATCCACAGCCTAAATATTTCACAATTTGCTTAGGAGGACATGAATCCAATCCCACATCCCCATCGATAGCCCACTTAGCAGTACATTTGTGTACCCTTAGAAACATCTCATGGCTGGACACTGGATAGCATTACTGTCAGCATCTTTAAAACCCCAAACTCCTGCAGCATGAAATAAAAATGAGCCAACCATTCAATCATAAAATTTTGAAAAAGGTTGAAAAACCAAGGTCAGGAGACAATTTCATTTTATTTATTGAAGACCCCGGTGCTCTCCATGCTGACTCTGCCAACACTTGTCTTCCCTCTGAAAAGCTTATATTTTCATTGAGGACAAAACCAAAATATTTAAAAGAAGCTTGCTTTAACATAATTGATGCAAACTGAAGTATGCAGTTGCTCTGCTATTGTGATTTAAAAAAAAATATGATCCGTATTTTTGTTTACTGTTAATAAAAAATCCATATACTACACTGTAAACTCACATTCAGCATATTTTGTAAATCACTTTCTTTCTTGACAACCAATAAAAACCATCAGCAGATAGTAAAATGCTACAATTCATATTGTCATGAATATACTTGCATAAGCCTGCTTTGGTTATTGTGCTAAATCATTTACAGTAAGGGCAAATAAAATACCCATCTCCATGTTTTACCCAAAGTTGGAAAAAGCTAGATTAGTTGACTGTACACATGTAACATGTAATTCCATCAAAAGATTTCATTAATTCAGCAAAAAAAAAAAAGACATTTTTCTCCCTTTTGTAGCCTCAGTCTTAACATAGAGGATACAACTTAAATAAAATCAATATAAGATGTGTTTTTCCTAAAACCAACCTGATCATCCACAAACACTCCATGAGACAAGGTAATTATTAACTCTTTTATTGAAGAAACCAGAGGATAACTTTACCAATCAAACTGATACCTCCACAGTTTAATTGAAATCAGCGGTCAGCTTGTGTGGATTTAGGAGCATCCAATGACTTTGCAGTTCTGAGAAAGCGATATTTTAATTGATAGATGTAACAGATTGTCTAAAAGTGCAAAAAAGTCACTGTGCATCAGATTGACTGAAGGCTCCTTCAGATTTAACTTTAAAGTTAAGTTTAAAACCAGTTTTACAAGATTTTAATGAAGGCAAACCAAAGAGAAGAGAACTAGCTAAATGTTTACCGCATAAATTGTTGATTAAAACTACCTGAACAGTTTGATTTCTCTTAGCAGGCAAGTAGCAAAGTAAATATACTTAATAAACTGAAGAGAATTTTTCCAAAATGTTCATAAAAATTTATTTTGGGATCCTGTTTATGTCCATTTAATGTTAGCAACTTATTTCCATTTTCTATCGGCAACATGCTCATTCATCAGTTTATTGAGCTCCTTTAGGTCTGGAAATGAACACAAATACACACATACGCACACACACAGACTTAAAAACATATGTCTGCAATCATATTAGTAAATAATAACTGGTGTGACAAACTGACTGTTACTCTTCCATCTACTGTATACTGTCTTTACTGTCTTGAATTGATAGCAATCGACCTGCTAGAGACTGTCTGGAATAACTCAGCCTCTGTCCCCTCCTTAAGTGTACAAGCTGCCGATACACTGAGCAACTGTGTGGCAATAGATTGAGTATTCCTCCCGGCAACAGTAATAAAGTGAGGTACATCTTCAGATTTTTGTTTGTTTGGTTGGTTTTTTTTGTTTGTTGTAGAAAATAAGACAATGTGAAAGAATCAATGTCTGACAGTCATTATCCCCTGTAATGTTACTTGAGACATTGTAAAGGTGTTATAGCCTTGGTTTACAGAGCAGAATGTCTTTTTACACAAAAATGCTGTGACCTTTGCCCTGGTTTCCCAAAAAAAAGGTAATAAATGGTGAGATTTGTTCAAAAAAAGCCTTTAGTTTCAATTATTTTTTTCAATTGGGTAGGCCTTTGTCCTTTCTCATAGATGAAAAACTTTTTGATATCTGAACCGACACACATGATGGAGTCCCTGTGTGGTGTTCTGTGGCATATAAATAGGTCTGAGCAGGCTATTGTGACCCACTGTGACAAACATCGTCTTCACATAAAGTAAGTTTGGGGAAACAGAGCATTGGTCATAGTAATGGACACATGCTGACTGTCAGGTTTTACGACATACAGCGATCTATGTCTTGATTTATTATGGAACAAAACAAGTGAAATGCACCTTTAATGAGGAGAAAAGAGAGAAGGAAATTAAACCGTGTGGGGTGTTGTATATCTCTGTCATGTATGAAATATTTTAGAAGAAAATATATTTGAAGACTCTGAAGGTATTAATAAACAATGATAAAACAAAAGTTTAGTCATTTTTTGCCTCTGAAGTTTCTCCTGCATGAAAAGCTCTACTTTTGGTACATATAGCATTCCTACAGAGTTAAGTATGAAGAAATCAATGCAACTCACATGTCCAGACCATATACAGCATGAATAGTGGAGAAATTGACAGTGAGACCTGCATTGTTTCTAACAGCCAGCAGTAGGCGCTTCTGACTTCATTTTTCACTTGATTTATTACCTCTGTAAACAGTTCTCTAATGAGTCTTCAAGTCCCAATTGCTAGTTTGAAGTAAACAATTCAATAAAGAGTAAAAACTACAATAAAATGAAGCATTCTTTAGAACCTGGCATCCTCATGCTTGATAGGTCTCTACCATGATGTGCTCTCAGTCAGATCCAATAAGAGCAGAGATGCAGCAGTGTGTCTCCTCTCAGACTCCGCCCTCCTCTCCAAACATGGTCACTCTGGCATCAATCCACCAAGATGGTGATGGCTATAATGCCAAACCAGAAGCTTAAAAATAGTAGGCAAAAAATCTCTTGGTATAAAACTACAGCCAATAATCAGTTTTCTTAAATCAGAATAAACAGTTAGCCTGGCTGCGTCCAAATGCCACAAAATCTGAATACACACTTCTTAGAGCTTGCTAAAAACAAAATATGTTCTGTTTTATTAGTTTGTATAAAAGCCAGCATTTAAAAAATGACAACTAGTAGTATTATGGAGGGTTGTGTGCCCATTTCTTGGCTGAGTGTGGTGACTCTCTGCCAGGTAGTCATTTGAGACTTGAGGAAGTTACAGCGCCCAGCCAAGAAACATTGCTAAATTAGGGTTGGCTGTTGGCTTTAGTTGTATATTTGCAACACATAAAATGACATTGGAATCAGTCTTCACAACTAACTCAGCAAAGAAAGCAAATACAGCATATTATTTTATGAAAAGTCACTCAAAATAACCATATTAACAGTTTTAACATGTCCATTTATTCTCAAGTTTAAAAGCTTAAACCTTTTTTTCGAACCTACCACCTCTCAGCGAGTCACAAGGTTCAGTGATGAGTTTACTTGGCTTTGAAATGGAGTATTTGTTTGAGGTAGTTTTTAGCATTGACATACATTTCATGCAATAAAACAAAACATATACACAGACTTTAATAGCTGCAGGACGTGTGTCTTCATTGCTGGCAGAGCGTTTCAAATCCGTTGTGGTGCTCAGGCGAACTGCCTGAGATGCTGCCTGGTGTGACCTTTTTTACTAGCAAATACATCACAACAGCAGGGGGGTAATTACAGAAGTGTTACAGGTGCCTAAAGATACTAATTACTACACAGACTTAATCACTCATTATGTGTAATTAATAGACCAACATGTTTGGACTATTTAACAAATATGCACAGAAACACAAATAGAAAACAGAGAACATGACTTAAACAGTATATTTTCCTTCTAATTTGCTCCATTAAAGCAAAAACACAAACTTCACTGATGTTTTTCTGTAGATAAAAACCAGGTCATAAAATAAAATTATTGGAAGATTGTCTTTTGTCTTGATACGTTCCAGTGAAACATACACAGATATTACTGAGAAATCTTAGGAAATAAAATATAACTAAAATAATTCCTGCACTTGCTTGCTAATGACTTTCCTGTCGGGGCTGCAAGCTCACGCATGCCTAATTTGTAAGATGTCTAAAAGTGCAAATGGCTTTTTTCCATCTTTCAGCACCTCAGCACAGGATGTCACCACAAAGTCATACCATCACAACAAATATAGTAATCAGAACTCATTTACACTCCAAGGCTGTGTGATTATCTCCTCACTTGCATTGACATTATCACATTATCAATGTGATATCAATGTGTTGTGCAGTTTTTTTTTCTCCCCTGTAGTTACTGTCTTTTCCCTCAACTGTCTGTCTCCTTTTCATCCCTCACTCTCTCCCATTTCTGTTCTATCACAGCTAAAATGAGTACAGACCAAAAACATACAGTAGGACCAAAGAATGGGGTTTGACCTTCTTGAAACAGGTTGTTTCTTTTTTGTTGCTTGCTTTCTGTAGTCTGGAGAGCTGGAAAAATGACAGGTATCATCTGGCTGAGGTTTATTAACAATTTTTGCTTGAGTCATTTGCTTTAAGTTTTAACCTTTGACTCTTGAGAGAGTTTTCACCTATAAGAACAAACTGCACAGTACAGCTGAGACATGGCTGCTCTCTCACACACAAACTGTACGCATTAACGCTCCATTCACGCTTCAACACAATTTTTCTTCCACATTTTCTATCATTTCTTATATGTCCTCCTCTCTATAAATATGGAGAAAAAAGAGAAATTTAACCACAAGAAGACACAACTGGTTTCAGATTACATGCACATAATCAGACCTGTGATACTTGTGCTTATAAACGGCTCTTCTTCTCTTTACTTGTCTCTTCTCTTCACTCTTCTCTTCTCAGCTGAGCAAAGCAGAGATGTACAGATAGAAGTCTAATTAATGTGTGCTTTCTTCTCTGAGCCACCTCTTAGTGGAGCTCAGGGTGGAGGGGGTTTTTGAGTTGAACGGTTCAGAGCTGCATTGTTCTGCTTCATTTGGTGTCTGTATCACTGGGGAGGTGGGATTTTTTTTTACTGAGCCTGTGACTCCAGTTGTCTCACACTTGTACAAAGAGGGAAGCAGGGATTTACTAGATAGATTTAAAAATTACCCAGAGTTCATTATTGAAAGGTCTAAGCTTTGCTGCTGAGAAATCACATTTATGTGCACAAACCAATGCAGCACCTGGCCAAGGCACCGTTACAGTTTGATTTCAACCAATCAAGCTCCTGAGGTGTTAATACTATGAATAACTTGCTTTATATTGAGACTGTCCTCTCAAGATGAGCGAAAGCACCAAATGTTTTGTCAGCTACCCTAAGGGAACAAATGTTTACATCAACTCTTTCTTCTAGAAATTAATTAGCAACAGAAAATATGTTTTCAAAGAAATGTGAAGCTAAGTGGATTACTTCCTATTCACACAATGCAGAGATGTTGTTAATAATCAACATTTCTGATACTGAATGTAGCAGATTAATTGCAATATATTATCCACCATGGGACCATGTTTTTTTTTTTGTTTTTTTTGTGGTGTAATAAATATAGTGCCTTATTCACGTAAAAACATTTCTTTCCACATAATCCAGGTGGTGATTGCATTTTAAGCACATTGTGATGGGAAAACCGATTTAGAAAAACATAACTGAAATTTCTGAGGAGATAGAGTTGATTTACAGTCAAATGAAAAAGCCTTTTTGTGGCTGTAGTAGTGATGGAGGAAGAGACATTATTACACAAAACATCACATTTAAGAAACAGGAGATGGCTGTTAGTTTTGGTTTCCATCCAACAGTCAGCATCTTTATCTGGGCGACCGTGACATGACAAAAACAAATCATCCCTTATAACTAATTTAGGTGTTTTGTACCAAAATTTAACAAAAACCTTTAACTCCTAAATGTGTTTAAAGAACAAATTTTACACACTGACGACAACATTTTTACATTTGTTCGAAGCAGCACTTTACTTATATATCACTATAAATATGTCACTGATATTCACAACCTGTCATGGACTCTGCTGGAGCTTCTTAGCCCCACCCTCCTGCTGCTCCTCCTGCTCACACCCCTCTGCTCATCCTCCAGTCAGCCCCTGCCAGCTTTTCCCGCCAGTACTCTGTCCACACCCATTTGCACTCCCCTTGCATTGACTGTCAGTCAATCAGTAACCAGCCTCCTCAGCCACCACACACCTGTTGCTCGTCAGCGCATTATCCCCTCAGTATTTATACTGGTCATTTTTCCCCAGTTATTTGCCAGATCGTTGTTTGTGCTTCGTATCCCGCCTGTTTATTGTTTTTATTGATTGCCTACTGGATTTTTGACCCGTGCCTGTTACCTTGGTTTGTGTTTTTGCCTGATGCCTCTGTACCTCTGCCTGATCACTTTTGGTTTGTGATTTTGACTTTTGTTACTGACTGTGTTCAGTTTTGCTGGGAAGTCTCAGTAAAATTTCAGTTTGTTGCCTTAATTCTGCCTCTGCCTTTTTTATTCTGCGAGTGGATCCTCTCTGATTTGTGACACAACCAAGATGAGACATTTGGTGTCTGTATATGAAATGAAAATATCTGGATGTCTTGTACATTATCTTCTACATATTTAACCCAAAAATTACCCAGACATGTTAATATTAGTTTTATAGAGTCAATTACAGTCAAATTTTAAACAGAGAGAAGAGTAACATCACATTATAATAACAAAGGTTAACATGTTATGATGTGAACACACCTGCCTCCTCCTCCTTCTCTTCCGTACCTCCATCCTCTCCAACAGAGAAAGGCAGGGCCTCTCGTGGATGAGAGCTTTGTGTTAAACACACACATTAACGTGTGCATTGGTCTCAAAGGAGCAACAAACTTAGCTAGAAAACCTTCTGTTATGCTTGAAGAGTGAATTCCATTTGTTTGATATTCAGCCACAGGAGATCTTATGTGCTTTATTCTAGACACTCTGAGTGTAGAGGAAAAAAAAAATTCTACATCCTTACGACTGTCCTCTTTACATTATTCATCAAACACTGCTCTTCTGTGGCTTCTTTAAATGCTTCCTCCGTAGCAGAAATCTGAAGGTAAAATGTTGAATTGTTCTGATAAATGTTTCATGGTCTCATGGGAATGATTTACTATGAAGGACTGCCAACAAAGGTCACATCTTCCACTTCCTCCTTTTACGCATGGGTTTGACTGACTGTGATGACTTGCATACAGTATTACATATATTAAGAAATACATACCTCATATGCATAGGTGAGGGTCAGATTTAAAGTAATCTTTATCTCCATGCATGTATCTATTATTTTTGGCTTACTGAAGAGGTGAAATTATTCAAGTGTGGAATGATCATGAGACAAATTATTATATCACTGAAGAGAGAGATAGTCTGTTGTGTTTTGAGATGTTCTGAAAGCAATTACATCCAATAAAACAGAGGGTGTGAAAGTCAGTGTGTATGTTGGATGCTTGACAAGATTAATGATCAGCTTTGGTTTGAGGGCGAGAACTATCTGTGCTGTTCTAACTCATTTATCCGACCATTTATAAGTAAGTGGGGTTAAGATTTCCTGACCTACCTGAGACAAAAATAGTATATCGGCAGAATTGATAATGATTTGTTGATGAACGAGAGGAAGAGTGATCTCCCTCGACAGTCTTACACTCCATCTCTCCGTCTGTCTCTATCTGTAAAGGCTGTAAGCACTTTGGTAGACTGTCAAATCTACAAATTGACCTCAAAGTTCTCTAAGAATCATGGACATAGGATCGTGGTCAGATTGGTCCACATATTAATTCAAATATTAAACAGGACTGATATCATCTTGGTTGTCCGACATGTCTGAGGCTTAGTTAGGATCAGGAAGATTAGAGTCCCACAAACCCCATCATACCAGATAACAAGTGTTGACTCATTGTGACCTATTTTACAAAGTCTCTTCACAATCTTAAACTGTTTCAACCAGACATTTAATGAACTGGTCTATAAGCATCTCCACAGCCTGGCCGATCTCATGGGTCTATTGAGTTCATGCAGTGAATCAGAATACTGCTTATTTCAGTCAACTATTATCTCCATTATTTTGCTCCCTTTCCAGAGTTTCTGATGAGATCACATCCGCAGCACCCAGCAGCAGGTCAGGATGGTGGGTATTCTCACTTTAATTCCCTGACCACTAAAGACCCTCTTGAGTTAGGAGGTCAAGTAGAGTAACTTGTTGAGCAGCATGGACTTTTAATATTATATAAACCTGCAGAGCCCAGTTTTAGTCAGTGTGTTTTCTACTTTCCACCTTAAAACTTCAACCATTACCTTTTAAGGTATGACAATATTAATCTATTGATTTGCTGTCTGAAAAATTCTTGCAAATATTGAATGAATTGCTGTAAAATTCATGTTTCTCAGAGAATGAACCTCAAGGATTTTGGTGTTCCTCTGACGTCCACTGTAGCTCTACCTTGTTAAGAACTTATGAGTTTTTGCAAATATCAGATGGATTGCCATGAAAGTTTACACAGAGGTTTATTCTCCCATAATGATGAATCCTTTACTTTACTTTCTTTACTTTAATTCTATCATCTGATAAAATCCACAGTGTCAGTGTGTGATTGAAATTTGTAGTATGGATCAAATGTCACAGATTTCAAATGGATCGACATGAAACTTGCTACAGACATTTGGGTCCCCCTCACCATGAGTTGTAATACTATCAAAGATCTCTCAACTTTTTATCTATTTCCATTTGCCTATCAGGTCAGCACTTAACTTTCCTAAATAAAGTCATTGTCTAGGTTTGTTTCGTGATAAATGTCTTGGGTTGGTTAGATTAAGCAAAAGTTAACAGCTAGGGGGTTATGGTCAGGGCTCAGTTAAAATAAGTACCTCTATGTGCATGATGTTATGTATATGTTGTAAGCCCAAGTTAAGAATGTTACTTAGGTTAAGTTCACTTATGTAATGTAATATGTTGCTTAAATCAAAATTAGTTAACACTGACTTTTGTTCTTTTCATTTAGAATGAACTCTGTCTTATTTGTGAAAGTCTGAAGTCAGCTTGCTTTAAACATCTTGTATTGCTGTGAATGGGTTTACATTAAAGTTTGTTAAAGCCAAATACCATGGATGCTAACATTAAAGGGTATAAATGCCAAAAACATTAGTATTTGATGACCAGTGAATGAAAATAGTCTGTGAAAACAATAAATATAAATTTCTCTTCAGTCTCCATTTATCACTTCAAACCTTCATAGCTGCTTTTTGCTCATAGTGAACAGGCCATGTTTTGCATTGACATGCAGCAGTATGATGTAAATTGTGTGCCACAGATTTGTCAAATATGAAAAGAATTCCTAGCACTACTGTAGTGTCTTTCTCAATTTCAAGCAGATAATATAATATGACTTAAAATTCTAAAAAGAGGAAAAAATCCAAGTGCACCATGTCAACACAATTACTCAATGGCAATCCTGTTAGAATTAGAAAACTTGGTTCTCACACATTTGCCAAAGGCATCTTTAGTCCGTAGACGAATGCAAATTTAGTTAATAGCTTATTAGGCTCTGATGGTAAGGAGACACACATCATCCTTGTTCAATATACTGGCAGACACACTTGCTTATTTCATAAACACAAGAGAGCATCCCAGCGTGAAATGAAAAGGTGTCCCTACTGGTAAATGTTTGGTTTATATTCCATATTAGCATGCAAAGTGTAATTAAAAATTGAAGCAAACTACCTGCACGTGGCCTGTGAAATGGAGTGTGCTGATGAAGCTGCATTAAAGCATTGATTTTTAATTAGCAATTCCCAGTAGTGACATGAGCTGAAACGTGAATCTGATTAAAGATGGTTTCTGATTTCAACTTCCTATTTATGTTACGAGGAATAATATATTAAATTACATATTTTTTATTTCATTATTTTTAATTTTAGAGAAATAAGCGGTTGTATTAGTAAACATGCTGTCTGTGTTAACATATCAAGTCACTATCACGCAATTACGTGTTACTTTAATTTCATAATCATTTTTCATCTCATCTTACACAGGCATGTTGCAAACTTGCCAGCAGTTTATTAGATAAACAACAGTGTCGGCGTAATACAGTACATTATTCATCCTGTTTTATTTCTTTTATACATCCATTACCTTAATATGACTGTTGAACTGTTGGGATAAAAGGATGATCCTTATGATCCCTTAATTAGAAAAATCATACTATGCAGCAAATAACCATCACTTAACTATGTGATTCACCTTTATCCCTTTTCTGCATGATTCATATCCCTATAGCTTTGGTGACAGTATTGTGCTGCTGCAGCATTTGCTGTTACAGTCATTTCCAAAGAATGGGCTCACTGGTTTGTTAAATCAACATGTTGTTTCTCTTTCACATCTCATTCTGTGTAAATGTTATTGTCGTCTTTTTAACAGCTCTGTCTGGTCCTGTCAAATGCTCAGCTGGCTTGTATACTCATCGTTGTTAGACGGCCATAAATTCCAAGCGTTTAACTTAGAATGAGGCCAGCTATAACTCATCCAAATGCTTTAGATAATGGCTTACAAAGAAATTTGTTCCACTCCATAAGTTAATTTGCGGGGGATGAGACAAATTGCTTAACTGGGATTTTTAAAAAAAGTCATAATGTTTTTTTTCCCCTCGGTTTTAAAGATTTCTCTTCTGTTCCCGACACGAGTTGTCAATGAAAGGCCAGGAGGACTCAACTTAAGATAACAAAGTCATTACAATACTATATAGTTCAATAAAATAGAACGTTAATTTCCCTGAAACACCTGCACACACAACTACACCCACACATCTATTTGTTCCACAGTATAACTTTAGAGCAGGTTAGGTTACCAGGATGGCAGAACTGATTTTACAGCGTGTTTTTACTGCATTGTTTACCAGTGTCAAATAAGTTATTCTAATCTGAGCTTGCCAGTCAGGAAGCAGCTGAGGCGAAGAGCAAAAGGCCTTTCTATCATCCTCACACGAAAGACACATATCCAACATACACAAACACATGTGCACACATAAGCGCATGCACAAATGCAGTCAGTTGGAAAATTGTTTGGTGGTGATGTGCCTTGTGTGTGTGTGTGTGTGTGTGTGTGTGTGTGTGTGTGTGTGTGTGTGTGTGTGTGTGTGTGTGTGAGGGACAGATTGGGGGAGAGACAGTGAGAGAAAGCAGGGGCTGTCTGTTGAAATGCTGACAAATCCCTGACACCTAGACAGTCTGTTATCTCTCCTCTCTCATGCAGTTTGCTGTCACATATTATCATGTTTTTGTTGTTTTTTTTGTTTTGATTTTTTTATGGGTGGATTATGAATGTGTTAGCTTGATTTGATTCATAGCGATTAAACTATGCAAAATCAAACCTTTGATCTTGATGAGAGACGTCCAGTTGGTCCGGATTATCTGACATATTTCCAACAAACAAACTATTTCTAAGTATGATCTTTCTCTTAAATACACAGTGAAACAGAGGTTAGAGTGTTTTTAGCAACCAGTATGTGAAATAGTTCTAAAATAAAATGCTGGGTATGTTGTCAGAGAAGGATATAAGGGTTAAATTAACGACTCAGACTACAACAACAGTCTTTGTTTTTTAGTTTTACCAGCTAAAATTCAAACATACACCCACTGTGCTAACTGCACATTGAGCTAAGTACCAGTGTAGTTATACAAAAACGAGGATTAGAGAGGATTCCAACTCACAGTTTGGATACATTTATGTATATATCCTGAGTTTAGAATTAGTCGTAAACTACATGTTTATGTTTTACATGGTGAAAAATAGGAGGAATTTTGATATAAAAATACTCAAAAAACAAACACCATGGTAACCGAATTGAAAAAGGTTACAGCACACAGTTGAAGAATTCTGCTTTTCAAGCCACTTTAAACTAACAAAGACAACTTCTTTCAAATAATCTTCTTTTTTTTGTGGTCCAGATATAACATGCTCCAAATAGCCTTCATTCCCTCTGGTCTTAAGCCAATTCAGTGGCACTTTATTTTCTAAAGAATCTCATGCCCAAACATTCCATTCATTTGGCTGGGTGAACAGAAATATACATAAATGTAGTAAGTTTGTAAAAAACGTACTTGTCACCAGCTGCAATATTTCAAACCATGTAAAACATTGTTAAATTAGCCAAACTCCCTATTTAACATGATACATCACATTCGCTATTGTTGGCCTCTCTGATTGTTGCTGAAATGACTCATCACAGAGAAATAAATCATCTCAAATTGTGAGCGCAGTATAATTCAAACTGTCACAACACGCCTTTGATAACACTGTCTTCCTTTTGTATGCTCTCGCAGAGATTTCCTGCTGGAGTTTGTGTTTCAGAAGGCATGAGGCAGAATGGTGATTTTGTGTTTTTTTAATTAAGGCCGTTGGTTATGTCTTTGGTTTGATTACAACAGTGTGGCACAGCTCCGTTTGCGATGGAAGAAAGAAGCAGCTCCCTCACATTGCTTCTCATTAGAGACACTCCCGGGGCCTCATCAAAGATCTCCCTCCTTGCTCCCTCCTTTTCTGCCACTTCCCTCCCTCCCTTCTTCCATAATATGCCGTTTTCCCAGCGCACTGCTCCCTACAGCTCCAGGACATGCTTAGCAAACACACCAGCAAAACACTTCTCCTGATGCTAACTTTTCACCGTTTTGTTCCACTGCAGACAGAAAAGCACAGCAGCTCTCTTCCACTGCAAAGTTCAGCCTTGTGTCTTTGTCAACAAATGAGGATGCCAGTGTTGGTGATGTTTGTAATGTTTGATCTTTACAGAATGTTAAAGGATCCAGAGTTCCCTTTGTTTATGTTGCTCTAGAAAAATGGCCTCTGGGGAGAGAGTTGAGCACTCCATGAGTGAAAAAGCCTAAACCAAGGCACTTACAGGCTGAATCTCTTTAGTGTCAATGGGTTTTTCAAGTGATGCACTGAAAATATGACAAGTCTTACATGGTAATGAAAAAAATGATATTTCAGTTAAACAAACTGCTAAACTGACGTTGAAACTGAATGAGACAAAAATGCTAATCAAATGAATTCTAGATACTGTTGACTGTGCACAAAATTATAGCTGGTAACATAATATTTCTGTAAATACACTCTCCTGCTTTTCTAGATTCTATAACCGCAGTTCGCAAGCTAGCTTAACGTCAATGCTTACACCACCAAGGATCCTCTCAGTCACATCTTCTGATTCTGTCCACCTTGAGGAGACCTCAGTGCACAGTGCTGTATTCTTATTAAAGTGAGTTTAGCTTGGCATTGTGGAAATGACTGACCAGTGAAAAAAAGGTTACTTGAACCCTGGGCATTACATACTATTTCTGAAGTGTCTGAGCTTCAGCTCCTCAGAGGCCAGCAGCGGACTGAAACATCATTTTACAGCTACTGAAGTTGACAAAGTGGAATTTCAGTTATTACAAACTGGGCACACTGTTATGACTTCAGAGAGGAACATTATTTACAAAGAGACATCACTCAATGCAGAAACACAAAAGGGCTTAAGAACTGGTGCTTTTTCTGCAAGATGTGTGTTGCCAAAGAATATGAAGTTAGAAAAAAGAGATGAATTCAAAGGTCAACATGTGGGATTTACAGTAGTCTCTTTGTAGAATAAGGCAGAAATGGTCTAAAATCTTGAAAAATGGCCAAACTAAGATAAAAATATACTTGTAAAATAATTAAAAAATGAATTTAAACCAAAATTAAACACCTTTTACCAATATACAGTCCTAATAACACTAGTTTTAACCAGGACTGTTTCTAGAGCATTTGCATCATCTTTCATCCATATCCAGATGAACTACAAGGGTGGACTTTGTGCATCTGATCCCTGATGTAAAAGCAGGCATTTAAGCCTCTGCGTATCATTCACACACAGTTAATTTAAGACTTCTTGAGGTCACATTTGAGATGTAAGGTCCCTCTGCAGTTATGCGAAAGCGATTTGAGTCAGACAATTTCGCATGTGAAGTGTTGTGAAACCAGCACAGAAGGGTTATTGGTATGGCATTTCGAGCAGCCATATTCCTTTATAGTTTTTGCTAAAAATAACACTTCAAAACTAAACAAAAGAATGAAAGACAGACAAAGAAAAAGGGAGAAAAAAATAATGTCCAAGACTGCACAGAGTTTGCAGTACTTGGTCCTCTGAGAAACGTCTCACACAATGTGGCCTAATTATCTTGCTTCTTTGGCTATAGGGTGAGACTGTGCGGGAAAAATTATTTGAAAGAGGAGGAGGGAAGTTGTGAGCAAATAGATGACAGAAAACATGATAAGCCATCCTTTATCCATACTCCCTCTCTCTCTCTCTCTGTAGGTCTTTCTCATTCTCTCCCTCTTTGTATTCCTCTCTCCATTCACAGTAAATTGCTCCGAGACTTATAAAGCTCCTCCAGCACAGCTCTCACCTGGGAACTGGCCCGGGTCTACGATCTATGCCTCATACACTTCTAACTTTAAGTGCGTTGCCATCAGCTCCGCCAATTAAGCCTCTTGTTTCCCTGAAGTCCTGCCTTCTTCCTCTAACACTAGTCATTGGAAATGAAAATAAGGTAGAGGGTTTTCCCCAGATGGCAGAGGGGAATAGCCTTCTAAGGTCTATGCTGGCTGTTGGACAAGTCAGGCTTCTAATTTAGAGTTTAAAGAGTAAAAATCATACAAACCCACAGAAATCTGTCACTTTTTCATCATACGAGGTTAATAGATAGCGTGTCTGCTAGTTTGTCACCATGGAGTCCAGCTATCAGAAGACTGATTATAAACTATTCCAGGCCTTACGCCGAGGGGAGCATTACTGCTAGGATACTGCTGTTAACCCCTTGAATACTAAAATGTGTACTGGTAAATTGCAGTCTGTTGCAGGGGGAAGGATGAGGCAAGCAAGCATATTAGGCTCCTGAGTTTTAATGGTGTCCTTTGAGACTTGATTGGATTTCCATTTGTCCAGAGTAGGCCACTGCTACTTCAGCACATTGTAAATATATATACATATGTAAAAACAAACATAACACACGCATTAATTTAACACACAACTGTGGCCAAATGTCTTTGTATGGCGTGGTGAAAAAAATCTGCATCTTTTGTTATTATCTAAAGTTCCTATTCAGAAGTGTTAGCACAGCTCTTCTTATGTGACTTGGGAGAATAAAATGTGTCTCTGACATAAAAGTATCATCTGCTCTCATGGCCACTGATCTGTTTGCACAAGAATGACGGATTTTCACAAATAAAGAGACTGATAAATACAGCCCCCACTTCCATCCTTCACTTTTAAAGGATAACTTATGTGTCTTTATCTGCATGTTTCATTCCATATGTACACTGGTGAACTAAAATGTTTCGTAAGCTTACAAACTATGACACAGTCTTATATACTGCTTGAATAATCAGCAGTATGTATAGAGGATTGCACTAGTTTTATCTGAATCAGGTGCAAGTTGTACTCATGTTTCCATAATTGAAAACTATGAAAGGAGTCATATTGCATGTATTTTTGGTGGTTTTGGCTTTTACATAACTTAGACTGAACAAAAATATAAATGTAACACTTAAGGTTTTTGCATCTCTTTTTTTATAAGGTGAAACAGAGATCTGAGACTTCCTCTGTGCTCACAGTCTTTTTTCTCTTAAAGTTTAAGCACAAACGTGCAAAAATCTGTGCAAGTGAGAATTCTCCTTAGCCAAGATTATTTATTCACCTGATTGCGTGGCATGAGAGATGCTGATCAAACATTATTGCACAGGTGTGACTTGGGCTGCTCACAGTAAAAAAACACACACTTTTATCATAAAACACAGTACAACAGATGTCGTGAGTTTTGAGACCAAGTGCAATTGGCATGCTGACGGCAGCGATGTCCACCAGAGCTTTGCCCATAAATTAAATGTTAATTTTACTGTACGCCAACTCCAACATTGTTCCTGAGAAATTGGCAGCACTTTACATCCAAACAGCCTAACAACCGCACACCATGTGTGATCACGTCAGCCCAGGACCTCTGGAAACACATAATTCTTTGTAATCTAAAAAAAAAAAATGTGTTTATTCAAAGGGATGTTTTCCATCTTTTCTAAGAGCAAAGATTTTTTTTCCACAAGTTACAATATATTTAAAAAAAAGAAAAAAATTGCAAATTATTCATCTACCTTTTGTCTTATGGTTACAACTTAATTTTATACTTTTCTTGATTTCAATAAAAGAACCAAAAACAATATTTTGACATATAAATAAATTAGCCCCAACACTGGTATTATCTGGAGAAATAAAAAACATTATGATTTTAGTTGGTAGTAGGAGCTTGCCGAGCTTGTGCATTCAATATCCCTTCTTTCCCTCCCCTCGCCTCCTCCCTTCTCTCTGACGTTAATATGAGCCCTGTAATTAACTCAGCATATCTCTGTCATGATGTGGAAATAAACCGCAATTTAGATCAGAAGGCAATTTAAGCGTGCATGTGTGTGGAGGGGTAATGGTAAAACAAATGATAGCAAGAGGTTAATAGGAAGAGAATTAAAAGTGAGATTAGACACTGATTAGCTCATATAGTGCGGCTAAAGCCAGAAGACGGGGAGAGAAAATGAAAAGAAAAGGAGAACCTGCAAGAGGAGTAGAAAGAAGAGTAAAAACTGACTGAGAGGCTGGAAATAAAAAGATGTGGAGTGAGGGGGAAGACTTTAGATGAAAAACAAATAGGGTTGTAAGTAATATCTTCCCTCTGAAAAATACACATATACTTGTGTGTATATATATGTACTTCCAAGTCAGCACACACAAACACACTTTGATTCAAACCGCCCTCCCTTAACTGTGTGTCTCCTCACTCACAGAGCATGGTGTAAGTCTCAGCCTCCTTCATTTTCTGCTTCATCCTAATAGACACCACTTTCTCCTCCTCATGTCCACCAGTGAGATGCAGAGTCGGATCAAATGAATCCCACTGTGCACTGGTCCAGCCAAAGCTCTCTCAGGTGGGCTTGAGTTTAGATTTGTCAGCCTGAGCTCTGATGTGGTCTCCATTAGCTGTGGCTGAGAGGCTGAGCCTATTTGTAAGGGGCTGAAAGTAATTGACAAAAGAAGGAAATAGAGGAGATAAAGGGCTCTGTTTTCACGCTGGCAAAAGAGGGGTAAGGGGGTAAATGCTGGATGTTTGGCAATTTTTCTATCTGCCTGTGCCTGTTTGGTAATTATGCGACTCTGACCAAATATGTTATGGAACTGTGTCAATGCAGGTGGCAAAATGGATTTTTTGATATTCATTTTGGTCTACTGCTTTTGTTTTTTAGGAACCTATGTGCAGGTTTTACTGTAGCAGGTGTGCTGTAAAGTTACTAAAGTCCACGTTAAATTCCCAGCACCTGCTAGAGCAACCCAGTCTCCTAGAAACTGTATTCATTTACTGCTTAGACACACATCCTGAAAGAAATATAATCCAGTTCATAATATGTCATTTATGGTAAAACACAATACATGCTTCAGCTGTTTTGGTTCAGGCTGAATAGATCTGCAAAACACTCACTTTTCCTGTTTCAATTAATGTATTTTTATGAAGAATACATAAAAACATACTGGAAGAGGGCAAAAGGTTCCATATTTTATTGTATTTTATAATATTATATTTTATTCATTCTTATGGTGTCGTTTCACAAAGAGCTTATGCTAATTAAAACATTGTTTTTCTGGAATCAAATAATGTATGACACTTGATGGTGACTAATAATTTAGGAAACACAAAATAAAGGGACAGATGAGTCAAGCAGCCCAAGGGTGTCCCTCGGTCTTGGAGGGTTAAAATCCCTCTCCAGACAACTTTGAAAGATATTCAAATACTTTGATTAAATTATTAATTTGTTTAATGTTGTTTTTCCTCCATACACAGTTTAAAAAAAAAACAACAACAACAAACAAATGAAAAAACTCACTTGAAATGGGACTGAAAGAGCATCTACCCGTTTTTCCTCACTGACAGATGTTGGATCCAGCAGTCACACAGCTTCACAAGCTGCTGCTTGTGCTGGGCTGACCCATGAAAGAGTTGTGGCAGAAATATCTTATTGTAAGTCACAATGCCCTTTGAACAGGATAATTTCCTTTGAAAAAAAATAAAAAAAACTAATCTTCTCTTTTTAAAGATTTGTTTTATGATAGGTTAATGATTGCTGAGTGTGGTTTTCTCTGATAAATAATTGGATAGTAACCTTCGGAAGTTGCACCAGATTACAACAAGCTTAAATAAACTCTGTATCATTGATTTGAACATGCTCTCCAAGATCATTCTGTAGTCATCCTACTCATTTCCAACATTATCTAAATTCTCTCCCTGTGTTAAATGGACAAGATACAAGGTAGTGGAAAAAAAACATGAAACAAACTTGAATCAAAGCTCTTCATTTTCTCATTTCCAGCATGCAAAGTTGTTTTTTTATCAAGCACATCTGAACACAATCAGCCCCAAAGCATGTTTGTTAGTCTTGTTTTATGCATGCACCCTCTTGTTTGTTTGCTGTTATTTGTTGATGGGCTTTCTCTTTTGTATTACCAGAACAAATTTAATTAGAGCTGAAGGAATACAAATCAGTGTTCACCCACCAAATGCTATTTGGTCCCCTAATAAAGGACTTGGATAGAGGGTGGAAAGAATTACAAATGTGTTTTCAAGTGTTGGAAAGAGAATTGCTTGAGGAGTGGGGATCTTTTAACAAATGAATGTAATTTTACAAACTGGCCCTATAGGCTTAAGTGAGTGGAACCACTGAAGAAGAAAAGGACAGTTTCGCTTGTTATGCACAATATTGTCTGATAGTTTTGATAATATGTTTTGAGAGCAAAGAAAATGGTTCAACTTAAATTTGTGGAGGCTTTTTTTTTTAAACAAAAGTCGAGCCAAAGCACCACTATACAGTCTGTATAAGTATGAAACTGCAGTGAAGAGAGGAAAAGACAGACCACGTTCTTGTGCAAGCTCATCAGATATTTCTGTTTTTGTCATGAGGTCTGATACAGAAGCACAACATCTGTGTCTGACACACAAGGCCTTCCTATAAGCCTTTAATATGTAGCTTATAATGTAAAACGGTCGCAGTTTTCTTAAGTTTAGGCACCAAAAGTACTTCGTTAAGTTTGAAATATTGAAAATAATTAAAATGTTAGTCAGGATTAAGAAACAATCTGCAAATGGTTACCTTTATGATGCCAAAACATTTGATTAGGTTTACATACAAACTACTTGGTTAAGTTTCTCATGAAACCTTGGTTTTACTTTTGGTTACAAAAAGGTGTGACATAGTGTTAGTATACGACAAAATTGGAATGAGACCAGACTGAACTTTAATAAACTCCATTTTTAAAAATCCCTAAGTTTAATTAAAATCACCTTCTCAGTCTCATTTTATATTCTGAGGGTTTTTTTAAAAAACAAAGACACTCAAGCTTAGCACAGGCTCACACAGCCAAGTGTTCACCCAACAAGCTGCAGAGCATGCATTCATTAATTATTTGTGACTGATTAATTAATCCACACCATTTTATTTCCTGTACCTCTTGTTCTCCTTCTAACCTGTCTTACTTTGCTGTTCTCCTTTCCTCTCCCCTGGCTTTTAGTCTCTCAATATACTCTTCATTACCTCTTTTACCGTGTCCCTTCATTTTACCTTGTTGTCTGCCTCTTCTACCCTCTCGTCTTCTGTTTCTCCCTTTGCTCTTCCTTTTTCTCTTCCTTTCAAACTCCCAAATCCTCCCCTGCTTCTCTATTTCTTTTTTCCCCGTTTTACTGCACTTCCTTACACACACACACACACACACAAACACACACCTTGACCTCAACACCCTGCCTCGTTCTCCCACGGGCAAGCTTTGTTTCTCAGTATTAATTGGCCCGGTCTTCCTTGTGCTTCGAGGGTCCATTAATAAATTATTTCATGGCTAAGAGGTTAGAGGAGCTGCAGGTCTGGGCCATCCAGAAACTGCAGTATACAAACATTTGTAAGCAGGTGTGCAAACTCAACACAAATACATTGCACACATAAATACCCAGATAAACATTCTGTTTGGAGTGCTAAGTAAGCAATGTCATTTACGTTCAACTTTAACATTAACATAATTCACTTAATGTTTTTAATTCAGTGCAATTTTTTCCACCTCTGGTGACTGAGTGTATGTTTTTCCTGTAGCATAATTTGTGAAAAGCTGAATTAAGCAATTTACACCACAAGGAGGCAGAGGGTCGACAAGGTAATGCACAGGAAGAAGGCTGTGACATTGGCACATCTAATTGCAATGGATAAGCTGTTAAAGCTACATGGCAAAACACCTTTGACTTCCACAAAGGACAACACCAGAAACCTGTTGGTCTCATGTTTCTTGCTAACTATGCTCAAAAATATTTGCTTGCATCATGGTTATAATTTTGCTCAAAAAGTTACTACTTGTTTGCTCAGTTACTAGTTTATTCCTGCCCTGTACTGCTTCTTGTTGGGCAGGCAATGTACAGTCTTTAAGAGGTTTGATTCTAATGGCTGTGATTGGGTGTTGATGAGATCAGTGATATTCAACCAAACAATACAGAAAACCAGAGCTAGTAACTAAAACCAAAAATGTTTCCTCAACTTGCAATGTGTATATCAAATTTATCTAAATGCATGTTGGACTTTTCTCACTTTCAGACCTCTTCTTGTCCAGGCTATGTAGCTGATGTTCATGATCGTATACGCTTCTTTAACTCTACAGTAAACTCAGCAGTGTACCAGTTTTCTGGTTACAGACTGAGGAAAATTAAACAAAGCCATCAAAACCCTTGGGCTTCAGAATATTTCTCTTCTAAACTGGAAAAGAAATAATCTTTTGTGGTTTCTCTGCTTGATATTTGTACCAGACCCTGCTGAGTTTTTATACACTTTTAAGGAGTTTCTGAAGAGTAAGAAATAATAGTTGAGTTCTGTGTTTCTTTGTCTTTTTTCACTCTTTTTCTGTGAGTTTTACTGCCAAGACTACTGCTCAAGACTTCATGGTGGAGACAGAAAAGGAGGGTTTTGGAGGATTTGTTAACTCCCCTATTCCCACAGTGTATGTGAGGAGAGCCTGCACACAGCTCTATTAGCTGCAGTGAGACACTGTATTTTTACTAAGTCCACAGTCATCAGCCTGGAACAAAACCAACCCACCAGGAAAACCGCAAATCCGTCTGATAACCAACGTGTCACTGGTGATGGTTGTGTTACATCCTGCAACTACATCCTGTAACAACATGAACACCTCTGATTAAGAAGAAAAAAATGAATGTCATGACACCTTTAATGCTTCATTTGTGCTTTTAGTAATTTCTTGTTAAGTTTATGATGTTTCATTAAAAGAGTTCATACAGTGATGTACTTGAATATCTTGTCTGAAAAATAGGCATTTATCTCACTCTTACCTAAAGCTGAGCACTGTAATTAAATTTCACTGAAAAACAAATATTTATGAGGTAGTTTCATCTTAAAATCAACCTTTTGACTTTGCATCAAACTTTAGAAACTTGGTGAAATTAAAAAAAAAAAAATACATGGTGCTTCTTTTCTTTCCAAAAATCCTTTAGCTTCCTCATCCAACATGTTTACTCTGCACAACTGACCTCTTGTCCCTACTGACAGTCTGAGGTGGTCGGCATCCCTTTAATACCAGACAAACATATTGGTTGATTGATCGGGTGATTGATTACTGCCACCTTAACCTTTTGCCTGAAAACACTGAATAAAGCAATAAATGTAGTGTAAATAAAGCCAGTGGGTATCTTTGCTACTGGATCATGGGCTAACACGAGGCCTAATGCTGTCAATGCCGGTGAGCAATACGGTTGGATAACTGAGAGGCACAGGATGAGAGTTAAAAGGTCCTGGGTCAAAAATGACAAATAAAACCAAATAAAAAAAAAATACATACATAGAGTAGTACATAGACAAAAAGCTAAAATAAACACATGCACTATAGTAGTGCTTTGTATTCTCTTGTTTTCTCTGGTCTGGAAAAATATCAAACAACACAGGTTCCACATCTCATTTATAGTCCAGCGCTGGCATGCCGGTCCACTCTGTGCTGTGCAGACATGACTTTGCCCCATGTAGTGCTCACCTTAAGCCTCTGCTGTATTTGCGGCCTTGTTCCTTTGTGGATGATACAATTTCCAATTTATTAAGCCATGTTTTGTTTGAGAGACCCTGCAAATTAAAGTGCTGGATGTTGTCCCCCTCCCCATCTTTGCACCCTTTGCCTCTGCGTGTCTTTCTCTACTCTTACACAGCAGAGTGTTGCAGCAAGCATGACTTTTTCTCTGAACTCCTAATATACAGCTGTCCTCTGTGCTCTCCACTGTGCTATGTGTGTGTGTGTCTCTGGTCTGTGTGTGTGTATGTGCGTGTCTTGTTGGAGTCCTCTCAAAGAAACTACCAATGAAACTTGCCCCTGCAGAGTTTTTTTCAATTCATTAGCTCCCCACCAACGTACCCTGCTAAAACAAGCAGAAGCAAAACTTGTTTACTGTGTGACAACACACAAAATACTGAACAGAAGACAAATACTGAAAAAAGGAAAAAAAAAAAAAAAATTGATTCAGCAAATAAGCACCATATCTTTGCTATTCTGTGTTTGCTTCTATGAATTGGTTCTGTAACAATTGGAGCCAGTTAGGCAAATTCCTGCCTGATTTACTGAGTTTCTTTTATCTTTCACTTGTACTCTCCTTTTTTTGGTATTGCTGTATCAGTAAAGCTTATATTTCTTTTGATTTGTGTTGTTATCTTCTATGTAAAGTTGTATGTATGTAGCCATAGCTGTGTTTTTGGTGAAATGTGAACAGTATCATTCTAACTTGCTTGGCAATATTTTCTAACATGCTAATGGTCACAAACAGATATTTATCTTCACAACAAGCATCCTTGTTTTAGCAAGCTACTATGTATTTGCTAACTAGAGAGTTAAGCCGAGGTTAATGAGAATGTTTTGCTTTTTTAGGGTGAGTAAAAATTTGCTGTTATGACAGGAGAAGTGGGAGAACAGTGCTATGTAAAGCCTCTCTGCCTACTAGTGCAAAAATGACAAATAAACAACAACAACAAACAAAAAAAAACTTACAGGAGGTTGTGAACATTGGAAGTTAAAGGAAAGTAATCAAAAAGTTTAAAGATACGGTTTTTGGTTGTAGAAGAGTTGACACCTGCAAACTAGGGTATAGACAGAAAACCTGTAGAATGTTTATTGTTTCAAATAACTCAGTATCATAATGAATTACAATGGTACATTTTAGATTGCCTTAAAGAAGTTGGATGGGTAAGCCTTACATGCAATGTTATATTTTTTTGGACATGTAGAAAATTTGATTTACCTGTAGATATTACACTCCATCTTTAGACAAGTTAGTTACACCAGTTATGTTGAATGCATGTGAAGACTGGGGATTTTAGAAAACAGATTACCCAGAAAATCTACACCATTTTTTTTAAAGTTCATCCTAAATTTAAAGGCCAACCTGCAATATTATGATCTATGGAGAATTGGAAAGATGTTCACTCTGTGTCACAATCTCTGATTGGTTTGTTATGGAGGCTCACCTAAATCTGGAGTATACTTGTCAGTATTGAAACTTCACAAACAAATCGGATAATAAATGAAATGTATTGCAATTGTCCAAAACAAAAAATACCTTAATTAAATAAATATTTTATTCTGCATTGGTTGGTACCAAAGGCTTTTTGACTAAGAAAGAAAAAAATAACTTTATTTTGCCTCTTTGAATGGGAATCTAATGCACTGAAAGATTTATTGCTTTCTCCTACATTGCATACAGCATGCCCCTGTGCTTCAGGTAAGAATAATCTTTTTAATATAACCTCAAGCTCTTTTTTCCCTTCCAACTATTTCCCTCAATAAATTTGTACAAACCACCCATTTCAGAAATCCAAACAATCTGGTTCAAAGTTCCATAGAGAGGAAAGGCAATATGGTGAAAACATTAACTCAGCTCATACTTGTTCTCTTGCTCTCTGTCTACAAACCCTCTTTGTCTCCATTCATGCAAAGCCTTGCTAAGCACTGACTATGTAACACAGAGAATTGTAATCTATGCATCTTTATCCGCTCACCAAAACTCTGGGTTCTTGTTAGGCAGCCAGTTACTTGTCAGAGTGGGGGCTTCAGCATCTTCACTGCAGAAGTGTTTCACCTTTCGGCATGATGGAATTTTGTCACTGCAATTCAACAGCAGTGGCTGTGATTTTTTTGTAAAGTGGACACAGAGGGGGAGGAGGACGCTGGTGGCACCACAATGCCTCTGTAGGAAATGCAAGTCAGGTCAGGCCAGCACCATTTCTCTGGGTGAGAACATTTCACCTAATAAAGTTTAGAGAAAAGAGCATATGAAAGACAGAGACAGAGAGACAGCCGAGAAAATATGAGACCAACAGAGGGTCAACTGGGAAAGAGACCGACAGATCAAAACATGCAAGCAAGCAAGGCTGAGACAGAAAGACAAAGAGCCAACAGAGAAAGAGAGAGACAGAAGAGGAGACAGACAATAAAGAGTTTGGATAAAATCCAGCATGGCTCTCTTTTTTTGTATCTTCAATCATGCTGGTTTTATGAAATCTGACAAATTGTTGACAATTTAGTTTTAAACTGGATCCTATTTTTTTGTGTTTGACATTCTGGTAATGCCGTAGTTTAACTGTCAAACTTTTCTAACAACTTTTCAATAACAGAGCTGAGAGATAAGACAGTCAAATGAGTGATTGTATTAACTGTTATCTGGCTGTTAGCACCATAGGAGAGCAAACATACTTAGTGCAATGTTTTCTATCTGGTCCATGCTGATGCAGACTAAACTGTTTATACTGATTGTGACTGTTCTGTGGGTGCATGTGTGTCTGTGTGTGTGTACGACGTGTTTGTGTCTGTAGCACTTTTATGCAGAGAGTGTGCAAACATGGTAACAGATAAGCAGGCCATTCAGTGTGAGGGGGTATGAGACTAATTGGCCAGTAATAAAACCACTGGCTTAATTACTCACACAGATATTCAGCTTGTCGGAGGCAGAAATCAGAGTACCGAAAAAGTCTGCACAAGGTCGCCGATGTACTGTGGCAACTCTGCAGTAACAACACAGTGCATAATATGTGCAGTATTTATGCATTTGTCTTGTCACAGAGACTAATGATAAAGCTGGTTTTATAGTCACCAGGAGACAAAATCGTTGCAACGAACTGCAGTGCACATTTGACATACTGTGGTTTTATAGGGTTTGATATGGTTTACTTGTCAGTGTGTGAACTGTTGACTGTTTACATTACCACTAGAAACAGGAAAACCTTAGCAGCCATATGGGACAACCTGTCACTCTTGTTTTAGCTATGTTTTGATCTTCAGCTACTCCTGACATAAACATTCAGTTCTTTAGTAGCTAAATGCCCCTCTGTGTCCCCAGCTATTCTAAACCTTTTCCTGTCTGTCATTTACTGTTGGCAGGCAGTGTACGGTGGGATTATCAGGAAACAGCCTCCTGTAGCAACTGGAATCAAGATAAATGGAGCAGGAAGACTGAACTAAAATACACAGTTGTACTATGAGCTGAAAGACGCTAAGAAAAGTGGTGTAACGCTGAAGAGGCTGTAGAGTGAAGTGATAAATAAAGGATAAAACACATTGCGTTATATTATGTTATCTTAACATTTAAAAAAATAAGGATTATAGTTACTCATGGCTCAGACACATAAGGCCACTATTTATTTTTGCACTCGTAGTCTTTCATTACCAGAATATTTCATTTTAAGCTCCTGCTAATTAAAATGACTGCAGTATAATGGAACAATTACTCTTAAATAAATTAAAGCACTGCAAAACACGATAGACCATTTTGCGCTTGCATCTGGCCTCTGTCCCAGTTCCACTGATGTGACTTCAGCAGTGTACTGGATGATTTATGTAAGAGCCTCCTGTGCAGCATTGTCAGTGTATCTGCATGTGAGCTTAGCAGTGGAAAATATTCTGCTCAAAAGCGGCGCGTATGATCGACTCAGAGTTTGATGTCATCATGTTCTCAAAAAAAAAAAAATTTCCATTGCAAGGGTACTCCAGATGACCTCAAAATGTCTGACAACGTGTAACAAGTCATCAGGTGAAACACAAAATAGAAAAATAGGATAATCTACAGGACAACAATATATTCCCCCTTGTTTTAATAATAAAATACAGCATAACCTACATTTACATGTTGTCCTCTGATTAATCCAAACTGGCTTTGTGAGTTTTGTGACCCAGAATACTCACTGAGCCTTTCTTTAGTTAGTTTTAAATGTAATGTAAATGAGATGTGACAGTTATTAAAGCGGCAAACAAATATTTGCTATGAGGAGATAAAGTGAAAAAAAAGCATCCTGAGCAGTGACTGACATCACACTCTTTCTGTGTGTGTTGTAATCCAAGTTCCTCTGTTCTTGGCTTTGGTAGCTGTGCTTGCATGTTAGTGCATGTGACTCCTTCCTTGTGTCATTCACAACATAATGATTGAATCACAAACTTTCTCATGTTACTGTCACACATTAGGCCTACACAAAAATACATGAAACAGGAAACTCAGTAGCAGAGTCTTGTTCATGTTGGATCAGCACTGCTTAGTTTGATAGTTTGATCAGTGTGTGTTCTCTATGTACCTGGATATGAACATGGTCTTCAGCAAGGAACAAAAAACAAAAGCGCTGGTGAACCTCAACATAGTCAGAAAGGGTTCGACCCCAACTCATCATCGATTTAATGCAGCAATCACTGAACACAGTAGGTGACACATATCAAACACACCAAATAATAAGGAACCAACAGTTGCATGCTGGTCTGGCTAAATGCTAAATGCTCATGATGGATCCTTCAGTGGCGACTTTTATGTTTGCTACATTGCTTATGAACTTCTCTCTTCAGTTAAGTATGTGAGGCATTTTAGCTGTTTCCGACAATTTCTGTGACAGTTGTGACTGAGCCTCTTTCAGCTCCAAATCTTTGAAAGTGTTGAGGAGCGCAGTGGGGCTAAGAGGCAGAGCGAACAGTTCGGATGGAGAGGTGAAGAGAAAGGTTAAGGAAAGAAGCTAAACCTGAGCAGACTGCTGAGGATTTGGCTGTGCAAAAGATTCACAGAAAGCCCTTCAGACAAGTGCGTTCAAAAACTAAAGATACCAGCATCCACTGCATTGCACAGCAACCTAGCACAGTGTGTGCACGGCGCTCCTTGTTTTCATATATGTGTTTGTAGCTGCAGTTTAGTTTACAGAGTTTAAATCATTTCACCATCTCTGTATTATCTGTTTTTGAGGGTTTTTTTATGTTATAGGTACCAGTTATTTCATTTTTATACCCTGATATTAAGATAGAGAGAGACGTAAGGTAAAGTTAAAGATAAATAATTATATTTTATAATTAACCATATGCCAACATTTGATCAAGTTGACACTTTTAAAGGCACAACATTTGTCTTGGAAAAGAATTTTAGGTTAGAAAATGAATGTTCCCAATTTAATGTGAGTCCTGGCATAAACCACGTGCACTTGTATTCTTCTATCTAGACACAGAAACAGATGATTCCTGAAGTTGAGCAGAAACAGACAATAGCCTCACTGTACATTTTGTATTTTTTTAAAGTGCTTTTTTATTCTTTACTCGGTAAACAAAGTGTACATTTGGTTCCTGCCTGGACTCTAGATGGTTTCTATAGCAACAGCAAATGTCATTAATACAACCTCTAACTTTCTTTATGACTCAATGACAGGTTAAAATAAATTGCTTTTTCTGCAACTTGAACAATAAGCTTTGCAAAAATCACTTATTTATTTCTTCTAAGCAAATTCATCATTTTTATACGACTTTTTGCCAAGGGCTTTAAAATGTAATAAATAAAAATAGAAATCAAACTAAATTAGAAATTGCATTTTTAATTAAAATATTAGCTGTTCTTATTTTTCTGCTCAAGTTGCAAGTATTGAAATGTCATCTTGCCAGAGAGACCCTGCTCAGGGTCATCCAGCGGCCCCCTGGATGTCTCCTGGTAGCACCAAGTCAGAAGCCAGTAAATGTAAATGATCTTTCCTCCCACAGCATCATTTCCTCCTCTCATGCCATCCACAGCCACTCACCCAAAACCTAAAAGAAATCAAATTTGAGAAAAGTCCTGGAGTCATCTCAAGCTGCCAATGCAGCCTCTGAGTGCATTACAAGCTCTTCGCAGCGAACTGACACAGCATGTAATCATAAGTTGTTTTATCTCTCATTAGTAGGACATTCAACACCCTGCTTGCTGAAATCTAGAAACTCGCTCTCCCAGCGCATCCCAGAGAATCTGTACACTAGTTTATAATCTCTTTCAAAATTCATCTCTAATGCTGACATTCTCTCATGTCTGGAGTGGCTACAGGCAACAGAAAAAATGTGAAGAGTGGATAAAAGAGGGCCCTGCCCTGGTTATCTAAGGCTTTATTTAGGAGGGAAAATGTAGTTTTGTAAAAAGATGAGCCAATAAAGGCACCTCTGGGAATGGATGTGCTCCATATCCTCTCCTACTAAACTCTGGCGGTCTCTGCACATACACACACTCACATACACACACACTCTCTCTCACACGCACACACGCACGCACACACGCTTACTGCTCTCACCCAGTAAGTCCTGGTCACAATGATGAACAGACCTTTTAGTGATAATGTGATATTAGAAAATCAAAGAATGGCTTTCAGGGATCCATGTGATGATGGACTGTGCACCATTTTTTGCATGGAGTTCAATGGGTCTACTATTGCACAAATCCCTTAGTTTTATATCACAATGTAACAACAAAAATAAATATAAATAACTAAATTAACATGAGTTTAATATACTACAAACATGTGATAACGTCCTTTTCAATATATTTCAAAATGTAAGAATGTTCTGACAAAATTGAAAGTTTCTGACAAGAGGCTTAAAACATGAAGTAAAAACTTTTAATTGATTTCATTTGTATCACTCTTGGACTGAGTGTTGCTTTGACCCTGGGAGATGATTATTAGAATGAAGGCTTTTCCTATTTTGGAAAAACCCTTTATCATTATTCCATTATGAAATAATGTAAAAGTAAAGTATTTGATACATTTAAGAAAGGATTACTCAACAGCAACCTTGGTATGCTGTTGACCACAGACATTGTCTTGCCTCTTCTATTGCCAGACACTTGGAGCTGCAATACTTTGCAAAACATGAATCACCCCGAATAAGAGGTTTGGCTTATTTAAAAGTGTGCTAGCTTTGTGATTCTTAAGAAGTCTAATACCCACAGAGCAGATCACTAAAGCATGTATTTAAAATGTCTTTCCTCATCCCATTTTAACCGGAGCTAAATGTAAAAAAGATTGGTATTGTGTTGTAAATCCAAATGTGATTACACTTGCTTCCTAAACGGCGCCCGTTTTTTTTTTTTTTCTCTGTTGTTCTAGCCTTAGAGTTCCTGCTTGACCTTGCCTATGAGGCACAGACCAATCGATAGCTGAGATTATTAGAGCAATGTGAGTCACTTTAATTCCAGCTCGATGCCAAGGAACATCAGTATTCATGAGGACAGGTCATACTCTTTGGTATTTTCCAATCTAAAATAAAATCGTGCTGATTATTTAACCCCCTCTCGTACTTCCACCTGCCTTCTTTCCCATTTGTCATTCAACATCGACTGACATGCAGAGTTACGCTTAGCATGGACTCGTGGTACACACAATAGGAGTGATCACATTAAAAGAGTCTACAGCCACGCTGGCAGCTGTGTGAGGGTGTGTTTGAGCACACAGCTCATAACATCAGAACGATGAAGTACAGTTCTACTAATTAACGTTTAACAATATTATCACCATCACAGAGTGCCTTTAAACCTCAACACTGAATACTCACACGTTTAGGTCTTTGGTACTCATTCATTTTAATTCCTATTATGAGAAGTAGACATTCAAGTTGAAGAAATATTTACATCAGCAGAGCTCCCTCACATAATTTTTAGATAAATATGGGTTAATATTTGAAGAATAAACAATTAGAAACTGTATGTCCATTCAGTCAGCCACGCAGACATCGCATTATTAGTAAATATGTTTTAATTTCATCATAATATAAAGGTTCTGAGAGGTATGATGTCTCTTATCTGAACACAGTTAATTGTTGCAAATTATACATAAATAAAATACTTTTCACAAGCTTTTCATTATTAACATACAACTTGCACATATCTATTTCTTTCTTTTGAGAAAACGTATATTATTGCAGTTTTTTTAAATAGTTTATATACAGATTTTTCACAGTAAAACTGAATTATTATTTTTAAATAGCATAACAGGATAACAGGATGAACCACCAATTGAAAGAATAGACAAATCACATTATGCACATTATGTTTGATTAAGCTTCTGTGCCACAGCTACATGACAAGTTTAGAAAGAGACTTAAGGTTTCACTTTTTGTTTCACATGTGTCTCAAACTCCACTCATCTGGACTTCAACCAACACTTCACCTCAACCATTAACCCTCTGGTTCTGTCTGCCTACTACAACAGCATGCTGTACACAATCACAGTAATTACCACAACCCTTTTGACTGGACAAACATTCTCACTGAACGCTATGAGAGACTAAAGCGTCTGACCTCATGGTGTTTACTGGTTTAGCTTAGCTTTTATTCAGTTTTGACTCAAAAGGAAAAAAAAAATCACTGGCTATCTGACTTTCTGTGTCATCAACATGGACAACAACACTGAGTGATATTTCTGAGAGGCGACCTGAGTGATAGATTGGCTGCAGATGATAACTGGCTGGTGGTCGCTCACTGATCTGGGATCAAGTACCATCTCCAGCATCTTCTTGATGTCCTGAATCAAATTGTTATCATCAGAAACATATTTCAAGGAGATAATATGATGGACAACTGTTTGAAGCCAGGAGTGGCAGTCGCATCAGAGAATCTGATAACATGATCAAGTTTCCTGGTTTGATAGTAGAGCAGCCATGTCAGTAAGACCAAAGAGCTCACAGAGCCCTGGTAGGGCAACAATGCTGACTGATCTTAGCGCTGACAGACAGTTGTTCATGCTGCACACCAAAGTTTAGGGAAATAATGATATCATATCATCCCGCTATAGGGCAAATATGAGAAAAGATACACTGCATCTAACGAATAAAGAAATGGGACGGCAAAATGTTAAACACTGAACTGATAGAAAACAAAAACAGGAATTAACACAATGGACTTTGTGATGCTTCAATAACCAAATGTGTAATGCATCGCCTGCACCTCTCCCCTGCTGATAAGAAAACTGATAGCAGTGTGATAATCACTTAAACTCTGCTCTGTAGAAGATGTTCATATCACAATCTTGAATATTTTACATAAATCTGGACAAGACTCTTCTGAACCAAAAACATCATCCTTAATGGTATAAGACTACAACTATTACTTAACTCTTACTTGACACCAAAGTAGGAATTTAGTGGAAATGATGTTTGCAGAACACAGGATGTTGTGGACTAATTAAAGCTGTTTAAATAAGAAACACTGTTAAATTACACTGCTTAATCTAGAGCTCTCTAGGAAGTTTTAGTAACAACTATTAACCGATAAAAAGTGCCAGCTTGCTTAAGTTAAGGATATTTAGATATTATTATCTAAGTGCTCATGGACATTTGTGTGAAAGACAGTGGAAATAAACAAAATAACAGTTAAGTTTTCAAAATAGAGTGATTAGCTCAGACTCATCACTTGAACAGTAGAGTATTGCTCACAGCAAGAGTGTTTGTTTTCAAAAAGTGCAACACAGCTACAGCAATTGCATGTTTTTGACTGAAGAAGAAAACTAAGGACAGAAAAATTTCAAAAAAGAGAGATTTACAGAGACCTTTAAAAAGAACGAGGTTTTCCGATCAATAAACTCCTGGCAAACAGTGAAGTCACATTCATTTAGGCCTTTATAAAACACATATTTCTTCAAGGGTTACTTCGAGGTCCTCCATTAAACTTGATTCATTAATTAACCTTGTGCTGGTTTTAAATGACCTGCTGAAGATGATAGTGATAATGATAACCCATTCACTTAAAGCAAAGAAACAAACTGTGCCTTAAGAGGGCTGCTGGCAACACCTGAAGACAGAGTGTGATCTAAGCTGGAGGCTGAGGTGAGAACAGCACTTGCATTTTACAGCATGAGTTACAGTATTTGTCTTTGAAATTATTGAGATTATGCTCAGTAAAATACAAAACTATAAACAATTAGTTTATTTTCAAAGATTGCAAATAAATAATGCTTTATATTTTAGTATAAAATCTCAACAAATTGTGTGCAACATTTTAGAAAAAAATGGTTTGAATGCCTTATGCTGGTAAGTGAGTAATTAAAAATGGAAAACAATGTTTTGCTGCCAATTTTTACTATCTATAGAGATCAACTAATTAGTGACCCATTTAAATTTGCAATCTATCTCAGTCTCTGACATTAATGTAATTAGGTACTTTAAGGACTGTATAATTGCATTTAATTTCATATATGACTCTGCAATTCAACAGACACCACTTCAATGTTTGGAAGAAGAATTTCAATTTTGTGAAAATAGCTAATGTATCTCAAGAGAAAGTCTCAAAATAACATCAATTCCTTTTGTTATTGTTTTTTTTAAAAAATCATGTCAAACAAGCTAGGTGCTTTGTGATCAATTAATTAACCAGTCTATCAAAACCTAGTTTCAAAACACACCATATGCTTGCTGTGTGTAAATGCCATCTAAGAGCATCTGCATGTGCCACATGCTACTTTTATTTTCCGTGCAAACAAGCAGGAAGCTCACAATGAGCAGAGATTCTGTTTGGAAGTGAAAATGCTGACCGATTTTCTGCTCTGCTGTACTAAAGACACTCATTATAGTAACTTCATCTCCAAGACATTGATTTATGCAATTTAACAAAACATGTTCATCAACTTTAATTTTCCAAATGACAAAATCAATATGACTGCTTTTTTTAAATTTAGTGTTATTGTCTTGCAAAACAGACCTTGGACAGTATTTCTTAGTTTTAAAGTGCAAAATCAAAGTAGTGTCATGATTTGTTTTAACAACCATTTACTTACTTGACCTTCTACTGTATGTCACAAACAATTTGTACAGTTGTTCTCATTTCAGCTTTCAGAGTGGCGCCATTTCAGTGGATCTCCTCTGAGTAAAAGACAGAGCTTCATTCAGGGTGGATATTTTGGGATGAAAAAAGGTTGATTTTACCAAAAAGATGTACTTGCCTTTGATGCCTACATGTGGCATCATGCTTAACAAGAGAACAATCATAAACAACAAATCACTGGATGCATCTCTTAGCAGGTTAAAAAAGAAATACTTAAAGCTTCATGGTGTGCACAAGTGTTAAATTTAAATGTTGAACTTTGAAAATGAGTCCATCCCTCTGCCTTCTCTGAACTCTGCTGTCTTTATTTTGAAAAATGCATCAGCATGTGTGACAGATACCTAAATCGAAATAATCCTGGCAACAAGGGGGATGACAACACTTCTCAGCAGAAACAGCTGTACTCAAATGATAACTGAGTCATACTATGGCAGGAAGCACAAGGTTTAAATCCTCTGACTTCCTGTCCAAGTCTGACACCTGGAGAAGGGAGAAAGGAGAGATGACATACGACCCTGTCATCTCGGCTTCATAGGGTAAAACTGCTTTTGAAACTTGGTTAAATTACGCAAAGTATCATCTGACAGAGTCACACACACACACACACACACACACTCATATGTTTGTACTGTACGTCTATGCAAGTGAATCATACACCTGCTATTTGAAGCCTTGTTTTTAGGGTGAAAAAAGGGGCAGTGTAAAATCCTCTTAATCCTCAATCAAGCAGGAAGGACAGGCAGACCTGCTCAGTCATTCAACTGTAAATGAAGGTCATCTTTATGAGAGACATGTTGAATTTCACTCAGAATTACCCAATCCAAAGTTTATCAAAGATAAAAACCAGATGCACAACAGTGTAGAACTAAAATACCTCCACCGATGACCAAAAAAAAGGTTGTTATTTGCAGCATTTACTATATTAATCAAAATAGTGTTAGGTACAGTGGGGTTTTAGGCTAATTGCTAAAACAACAGCTTGCTAACATGCACACAGTAAAAATAATACAATACAGATGATTAGTACACTATGTACCCTACTTGAGTGCAGCAAAGTCACTTGCTAACGTTTGTTAATCAGCACTAAACACAGAATGAAGCTCTGACTGATGGGAATGTCATTAACTATGCAAGGATTTGGTCATAAACGGAGTAAAAACAAATTAATTGATGATAGCATTAGATTAAAAGCTAAGGGATCACTGAGAGTTATTAAAATGTATCCTGAGGGGGATACAAAGTCCACGTCTGTACCAACCTTCATGGCAATCCATCAAATTGCTGTTGAGATATTTCAGCAGTGGTGTGAGGTCCATTAAGGGCTCCTCTTGCAATTTTAATCATGAAATACACATTTTAATGAAAAGTTGTTTCTGTTATTGTTATGTTGGTGTGAGTGTTACTCTCACATTGATCATACATTATTGATTAGAGTGATGATTAATGAAATCACTGTACAGTCTCTGTCTGTGTGTTAAATGGGGTACTATCCTCCAGCCAGTGGGGGTTTGTGTGTATTGTGTTAGGCTCTTCTGGTGGTCCCTGATTGGTTGACACAGTATGCCAAAAATAATTGGATCTCAGGGCAGAAAACTTTACCCCCAAGAAAAGCTTTCAGATCTGGAAATTTATTCACCCACTTGGATGGTTCAGAATCAGTCATCTCTGTAAAAGTTAGTTGGGTTAGTTGGCAAGTACTTACAAAGGCTAATTGACCAGCAGCACCCATATTGGCTTCTTGCTGATCAGACCAACTTGTAGATGAACAATTTGCTAAAAAGTACACATTTGCCATTAAAGTAATGCCACATATGCTTTTTGCAGTTCCTGCTTGCAATTTAGCCATGCATTTGACATCTGTTACTGAGTGACTTTGATACTGAAGTCTCTCAGCACGAGACTTCTAACTTTGCAGGAAAAGCATCAGTTAGCAACTGGACTTGAATGACAAAATCAGGTTATATGTTTTCTTTGTCTTTAACTTTATAAAAACAGTTAACACTGAAACACAAATCACAGATCAAACCCAAGCTTCATCTCATTGTAGTTGGTGGTGAAACAGTTCTTACCTATGAACCTGAATGTGTCTTTTTCCTTTTTTTTAGGTCAGTTTCATGTGATGTATGGCCACTGCTAGTTTTACCAAGGGACTCAGACTGTTTCACACTGTGTTTACTTTTCTGCTCAGCAGTGCAGCCTGTGTAACTGTAACTCTGATAGGAGAGCAGGTAGTACTGTTTGGGGATTTGGGGCAGAGCCTTTGCAAGCACACTATAAGTGCATGTTAATGTGTACACCTACACACTTGCAAACCCGCATGGAAAAAACATGCACCTGTATGTATCGACACAGACTGTAAAAACACAGGAACAGGGGTGTGTGTGGTGTGTTGTCCTTGTTGGTTGTGGCAGTGATCGATGCTGCAGATAAGGGGTTAGGTTGCCTAAACACACATGAAAATTGAACCACAGCCAGAAGCTGGATCCCCACAACACCACTACTACGGGCAAATAAAAAGAAAATACAAAAATAGCAAATTCATCCACCAAATACAGGTTTGTAATAACAGGTCTGTAGATGCTTGATATAATGGTGTAAATTGTGTTTGAAATGAAATAAAACTACTTCCTAACACTTACAGTGTAACATGTCTCTGTGTGTTTGTACCTCTATGCTGGGAGTGGATGTTGCTTGAATTATAATATGAACTGAAACCACTTTTGCGATGTAGAGTACAAACACAGAGATGCAGCACACATACTTTGTGTTCTTTTGATTTCACCTGTAAGTGGTTTGGGTGCTGGAATGGCAGGGTCCATAAAGTTATATTTGTAGCCAGGGATTAGGTATGTGTCAGTCAATTCAGGTCAAGGTTGCAGGATTTGTGTCTGCTGCCTGAAACATTCAACTCGGGGCAATAAAGTGAATGTACAGATCTAATATCCTATTTTACCTGGATAAGGAAAAATGCATGTTTATGGAAGGTGTAAATCAGTTGTGATCAGGATAATCTGCCTCAACACATTTGGAGTTAGTCTGGCTTGCACTGTGTTTGGATCTAAGGTAGGTATAAATGAAGTCAGTGCACAACGGACACACAAGAGAGCATTGATACAGATATTTGGTTTTGGCATAAAAATAATATTGTTCATATTAAGAGAGCAAGAAAACTAAAGAACAGCAGATCTCAGTTTACTGAGTACATGTTAATTCTGTACTACAGTAGCATGGAAGATGTGTATTTTGCAGAACTGATTGAGTGACCAACTTGCCAATACTCTAACATATTGGAACACTGACTTAATATTAGGAATATCTTAATAGTAACTTAAATATTACACTGGCCAAATTTCTAAGTGCAGACAAACATTTTTTTTTTGTTTTTTCTAGACATATTTCACAATATTTATCAAGTTTCCCCTATGTTAAAAACTCACAAAAGTCTTTAAGTAGTCTAGGGCCAATTTGCCGCCAACTCAAATGACTTGTTAGCAAGTTTTACTCTTGAGGTTAGAGGACAATGAGGATAACAAGCTATATTAAAAATACATGGTGCAAAAACCCAGATTGAATCGTTTATTAATTGGGTAACGTAACCAGACAAAGATTAACAATCAAACTGAAAATTCACCATATGATGTCTCAAGTAGGCGGTTTTGAAGATGTACTATTAAACAGACTAAGAAGTCCTGTATTATAGGGTGTAAATTTCTTGTTACAGTATCTTTAAGAAGTTGAACCACGGAAATATTAAATTAACCCTGAAGGAGCAACTTGGAGATAAGTTTGTCCCTGTTTCAAAAGCAAAATATGAGCTCATTTGCAATGATTGTTGAGAGTGTCATGACTCAAGCCCACACATACAGAGAGCCATGTGAGTCTGAAGGGTGAGAAAAGGAGCTTGTCAAGAAGTGTCAGAAACGCACACCAACGCACCACACTTCCATGTTTGTACACTTAGTGCGAAACATTCACACAGGCAAAGTACTTGCTCCAAATATTTCGCAGCCAACCGCCATGCTCATGGCATGCCAAAACAGCGAGTACCTTGTTACCACTTTATTATCGCCTCACCTTCTTTAGTGCTGGCCAACACCTTTACTTCCCCTTTGTGTTTCGGTCTACACACATTTTACAGTGATGTTCACCTCTCTGCACAGAAACACAATTTACGCTGGTGTTCTCGACAGCACTCATACACAGCACAGTCACTGAGTCAGTGAGGATACACACCCACAAATGTGACTTTTAATGGTCACCCCCATCTCACAAACTCATGGTGTACATACAACACTCTCCTACACTGGGAACCACGCTGTGTGTTAAGCGGCAGCACCCAGATGGCAGCCACCTGGTGGGTGCTGATGGACTCCTGCAATGGCATTGGACAGGATGTGCACACACACACACTCACAAGCACACACACAGATGGTGACCCACTGAGAGTGGCCGGGAGATGGACATGCTGACTATTGATTTGCTCAGATCAATGATTCACAACCTGGTCATCTGACACTGGGGGAGCTGCACCCACTGAGCTGGCACGATGGCTTGGCACACTGGGTGCACACTACTGCATCTATGCAGGGTAGGAGTCAACCAAGTTTGAACCCAAACTGTCAGTTCCATAAATATGTTTTTTTTTTTAATTCCCCAACCAAACAGATTTGAAAATCTTTTTACATGACCCTTGTATCATAGTAATGTGAACAAATCTGTCTATGAGGAAAGCTAAAAAAAACCCTGCTGATAAAAGCAAGGCACCTCATTTTGTCACTACAGTGCCAGAAACAATGGCTCATGTAGAAGCAAATAAACACAAAACAATCTCACTTGTGTAAGCCAATATTAGAAAGAAAATCTTCAATTTTTTACATCCTACTTTTAGACCTTTTTACCCAAATGCAACACTGTATAATAGAAAACTGTGGGCATATATAAGTTGGCAGAATGATCCATGGATAATTTAATAAACTGAACATTGTATATCCAAAACAAACAAACAAACAACCCTAACCCTAACCCTTCAATCCCCTGTAAATGCTTAGCTGCTCTGAAATAGCTTAAGCAGATCAGTGGTGATCCAATAGATTAAACAGTTTCAATATTTATATCCTCAAATATTTAGAATGTACTTGGTCAGTAGGCAATGCTTTACTTGACATACAATACTGTAATCAAATCTATTCAAGTGTAGTGAATCGATGGCAGTTCAACTATTTCACTGTTTATCATGTAGTAGATGGTTAAAAGACCCACTTAACATTATCTGAGACATGCAGTTGGCAAATACTGCCACATTAGGAGCATAATAAAGAAAAAATGAATGGAAATTAATGTGCCCAACCGTGAATTTCAACTCATTCTTTCTAACCACTATTCATTCATTGTCTGAATGCAGTTCAATGCCACCACAGCTTCATTCACCACAACACTGTTTGGTGCTTGAGGCGTCCATTCTTCTCTGTCCTTCATACTGTACAGATAAAAAATCCATGCATGCATACAGACACTGAAACACATCTAAAATATTTTTGGCTTTTCCTTTGTTTTATAGTAGGGAAAGAAATAGGAAAAGACCCAGACTGTGAGTACCATTCTGATGGACAAGCATAAAAACAGACTTAATATATTACATAAATATGCCATGTGATCTCAAATTTCCGGTTCATGACCTCTGCGGCCCCCCTGTGAGTAAGCCTCTTCCTCACCCTGAGTAAGTTGAAGTGTTAAAGTCACAGTGGGAAAAAGTGATTGGGTGGATATGTTAATTTGCAGAGGCAATTAATGCTGAACACCCCAGAAGCCATTTAAGTTTCTCGGCTTATTAATTATGCACTTTGTACATACTAAAATATCCTCTAATGCTGAAAAAAATAGCTAATTAGTACTCTCCAAAAAATGTGTAATTTTTCTTCTTAAGACCTTTAAATAGGACAAGCACTGTAAATAAAGTGTGTGAAACCAAGCCAAGTTATCTTTTAACCCTGTTGTCATCCCTTTTCCCATCCTTCATTCCAACAGCCTACCTTCCTTTCATGACTCTATAACCTTCTCTAAAAGCATACACAGGCATTTAAAGAGTTTATTATTAATGTGCCGGCACAATGTGCTCTTCAGACTGTCAGCGTTAATCAGCAGACTTCCGTCCCTCTGTTCAGGGGATGAAGCGAACACACTGCACCTCCTTGTCAGGTGTTGAATTACTTTATCTCAGTGCCTATTTGCAGCCTCAAAGGAAGACCCGTTGTCACGGCTACCTTTGGAGCATCTCATTATTCATAAAGGTCATTCTGGGATGAAAAGTGAAGCTGAGGAAAGGAGGGATAAGGAAAATACTTTGCAAGACAAAGGTGCTCATTGAGTTCAAATTGTCAGACTTCAGTGTCTTCTCTGTTAAAATCATAACAAAACTTTGCTCTCTCTTCCCATAAGTCAAAACTGACAGTTTGTCCAACAAAAAAATGAAACGTTATTGTGCATCTCTTTTCATAGAGTTAAACATGTCTTCATTACTCTACCAGTTTAATGCAAAATTTTATCTGCACTGAAATTTGTATTCCCAATATAATTCTCAAATACCTCTATATCTTTTAGAGAAAATAACAATGCAGCGCAGCAGGCTATAGGCCCACCTGTCCAGTGCATAACAGCAGAGCTGATAAACATACATCACTGGTCAAGAAAGCAATGTCAAAACCATTGTGGACACTAAATAAGGTTTTCAAAGTGAGACAATATATTGAAATCCACATTTGAGAAACATTTCTCATATTTTGACGACAGTTTTTTTTTTTTATTTATCAGCATGCTAAAAGTGTGATATTTAGCAAAGTGAACACAAAGCACAGCTCAGACTCTATCCATCTGGACCCACGTGGTGGACTATCTGACTGATCGACCAGCTTCGCCACTCCTTGTGAAATGACTATTTATATGTCACTCAATAAATGCCAGTTTCTCATTCGTAAACTTTTTTTTTTGCTTTCAGTGCTGCTTAATGCTCTCAGGACATACAATTGTCTTGTAGAGGGCAGAATTTGCAGGCACACTAATGCAAATCTTGCAAGGTCCACTGAAGATTTTAAGAAATGCTATTTCTAAATGATCTAAGTGGGTTTTCCCACCACCACACCCTTAAGTGGTAGTTAAGGTGACACAGACTAGTCTTATCAAATCGGGCTGTTGTTGGATTTTTTCTTTCAGTAAAGCTACACAAAATTTATCCAAGGGAGTTTGTCAACAATGATGAATCCCCAGGATCTGGGGCTTCCTCGTGGATGACAATGACAAATACCCGCAGCTACTTTTGTATTCCTCCATAATTCCAATCTGGGGCCATTGTTCTAAATTTACCACAGAAACTAGAATGTCTTTAGGAACTGGGTTAGTAGTCCATATGGATTTTGTCCAAGTCCATGTCTCAGATGATTTGCACCTGTATTTGACATTTAAGTGTCAGTGTAAAGTCCGAAATTGTCGATACCACGGGAGAGTCTTTCAGTAAAGGGACAAATATATTTAGCAAAGATAAGAAATATGTTTTGAAACAAACATTAGGGTTCTTATGAGCAGTCACCCTCCACTTAGTCAACCATTCTCATGACTCCTCCAGGAATGACAAAGTTCTTTTTTTTATTGAATATTGTGGAGTAGAGGTTAAGAAAAGGGTCTCTATTCCTGAGCAACATATATTTTTGCGAATGATATCGCTTGGGGCAAAGTGGTACACAGTGCAGCCAACTTTGGGCCCTGAGGTAAAAGAACAATCTCACATTTGTTAAGTGTGTGTTTATTTGTCAAGTATCGAGTTATTACAAAGCTATGCAACAGCTCTGAATGTTTATGTATATTTCTGCAGGTGCATCACACTTCTCGGGTCTAAAGCTGTTATTGATTTCAATTAGAGAATTTATAACTGACTTTCTGTTTATCTTGAAATGAAATCATAAATCACGTAGAAGTACTGGTTGCTCTCATTAAAGAAACTGCTTGAAATAAGAATCTTTTCCAAAATCATTTTTAAGAATAAAACCCTTTCAAGTTCAAAAACAAGACAGAATAAAATATTATGGTCAAGAGAGCCTTTTATACAAATACATGTAGTCTGTGTGCATGAAAAAAAAACTTTAGGAACTCACAACTAATTGCAAACCAGGATCATGATTCCAAAATCTTCTTTTGAGCCATAACCCTGTGACTGGTCCATCGCTTTGGCAGCCAGTCAAATCCTTCCCACAGGGGCATGTTGAACTTTTTCATTACCGTCATAACAAAACACTGGAGATTTTGCAACACATTCAAAGAGCTTAATGATGACTAGGACACACTTTTGCACTTTAAAAGTCATCTGCCTGCTCTTAAGACTGCATTGTCACTTGTTTTTTCAAGTAGTATTTCAAACGGTTGGTCCAAATTTATCAGCCATTTATAACTGCTTCCTGTTTTTCTCTTGTTTACTATGCTGCTCTTGGGGCAAATGATTATTGGACATTATATCAAATTTTACTGCTAAGTGAGTGCCAAGCAGCTGTATATCATGTTTAACCTGGTACCACCAATGTGTTATTTATTCTGTCTCACCTTGTTATAAATATGGAAATGGATGTCTAAAAATTTCCTGAAGCTGAAAGACTGTATTAGAAGCACCCTCTCTGGCTCTTCTGCATTATCAACATGAACGATCTCTAATCTAGCCTTGGTGGCTTATCAAATATTGTTTAAAGAGAGTTATAACCTAAAGGAGAGAAGTCCTGTTTTATCAAGCAGAGACATTTTACAAGGCTCAGAACATTACTTTTATCTGCAGATATAGAAAAAGTCACATTTGCTTTTTCACCTTAAAAACTGATGACTGTTCTGGAATCAGTTTGCAAAACATCTAAGACTGCAACTTATATTCATCACTGCTGCCAGGCTTTTAAAGTGTTTAGGAGAAGCAGCCCAAAACACAAATCCTTACTTAATGAACGGTGGCTCAGTGGTTAGCGCTGCCACCTTCCTGTGTGGAGTCTGCATGTTCTCCCCATCTTTACGTGGGTTTCCCCCACCATCAAAAATCATGTATGATAGGTTAATTCTCCAGTAATGGCCCTTGATTGTGGCATTGGCTCAGATCTGAGTGCTGCAGGGCGGCTGCCCACTGCTCCTCAGGGATGGCTTAAATGCAGAGAACAAATTTCACTGAACACTGTACATGTGACAGTGCTCACTTACTTACTTATTTACTGCCTTTACTTGTTAACTATTAGCTTTTATGAGAACTGACGTTAAATTTTTACAGACTGTTACAAGGCCTTAAACGTTTAGCTTCCTGCCTACATCTTTGATAAGCTAGACTAAGCCTGATTGCTGCTTGAGATAATTTTGGCTCTTACTCTCCAAGCTCCTCGGCTGTGAGGCTCCACTGGGATCTCACATCTTGCTTTATATCCTCTATTCTTGTTTTGCCTGTGTTAGTGTATGTGTGTGTGGTTGTTTGTTTGCATGCATGTGTAGGTGTGCATGTGAGGAAGAGAGAAAGTAAGCAAGAGAAAAAGAC
>JAPZDY010000001.1:7764093-7776162 GCA_029783645.1 Ctenochaetus hawaiiensis
GAATGCAGACCAGCGGGGGGAGGGGGAGGGGGAGGGGGGCGAACCGCGCCACAGTACGGTTCGAAACAAGTGGGCCTGATGTGAAAGCACCCTTAGACTTACTAATAGGATTTAACCTAGTTTACATGCAGAGATACATTAAGGCAGCTGTTGAGAGAAATATAAGCCATATAGCTTATTCTTCAGATTGAACCGATGAATTCAAGATGTTGAGAATTAACATTTTTAAAAAGTGAAGATTACCCAATTTGCAGAGGAGTCATATAAAGTTCTGTCTGCCATTGTAGATTTGATGGCCACAATCACTGTCTCTGCAGCCACACCTGGAGCCTTTGACCAACTCCTTCCACTGCAGGGATCTAATTTGTCTCCAGTATCAGATCTGGATAATGAGCGCCTAGCTGTCAACGGGCCCTGCTGGCAGTGACCGCTCTGTGTGACCCTCTGAGGACAGCTGTTTGTCTGGACTGCTCGACTCACTGATTGACAAGTAGAGAGAGAGAGAGAGAGCAAAGGAGGTGGTGTGAGGAGGTGCAAAGGGGGAAAGAGATGGATTGTGAATGTGTATAAGAAAGAAAATGAAAGTGGAGACACTAGGAAAGACTGAGTCACTTGCAGAAAAAAAGGGGGGTTATGGACCCTATTTAAACATTTGTAGCACATGGTCAAAAGAACATGGCACCAGGGTGTTTAAAGCATGTTCACCTGCAATTTTATCAGTTAATCAGTTCATAATTTGGGTGCAAAGTAAAGCACAAGGTGCAAATAGATGGTGTTAGGTCTCTTAATTAATTGTAGCTGTGTTATGGGTATAACATAAATTAAACCAAATACTGTGCCATCTCTCATTCCCTTTAAAGACCAGGTGCACCTGCACCTGGCACATTAAGTGCAGAAAGCAATGCAAAAGGTTTTATGCCAAGGCAGCAGATTTGCTTGTGCCTGATTTAGCTCAGTATGGGGGACGCTTTCATTGGATATTAATATAAGTTCAACTGTACCCAATTTGTAATCACCACTACCATGATCAGTGCTTTTAATTTCACTGTACGTGAAATGAAAAAAAGAATTTCAATAGCTGTAACTGATTACATTACATTAATTTAGTTGCTAAATCATGATATACTTTAACTCAATTGTTATGCACAACACTGTCATCCATAGTCATGATTTTTTTTCAAGTGCATGTACTATAATGTGCTTTCTGGAATATTTCAACCAACTTGTGGCTTAAAATTCAGAAAATTCAAGAGTAAAAGCAAAATCAAGTGATTTGGCACAAAAAAGATGTCTGTTTCTCTTTGTTAAGTGTACTCCATGTAGAATATACATCAGATGTTTTTGTTGCTCTGCTCCCATCCTTCAAATGTCATCAAACACCAGAGTGATTTTATTGGTAAAATAGGTGAAAGGCAAAATTTACCAATATCTTACAAATGTAAACTGACAATTTCTTGAAGGCGAATATTTATGAAGTGGTCAAACATTTGTCTGGCATGTTTACCCCGACAGCATGGCCGCCATCATGCTTAGAAATAAACAGTTTTTTTCTGCTATGAGGATTATCTAAGATCATTGACGTCAAATCAGGGTCAGAAGAGACAAAGATAAAAAGACCTCAGTTTGTTAAAGGCTTTTGTGTGACTTGAATGTTGTTCTGTTTCTAAAATGTCAGCATGTTTTCTGTTTTGTCGTGCCTTTTTCTTGTTATTTGTTACTGGTTTTTTCAAATGATTGATGAGAATGTACTGTATTTTCTAAAATGTCATTGTGTTTTTCTGAAATGTTGTGTGTTCTGGTTTTAATAACTGCTGTTGTTCTGTGAAATGGTGTGTTTTTTATTATTTGTTTTTTTTTTTTTACATAAGTTGAGTTGTGTTAAGAAATGCATTTGCATACTTTTTTCAGTTTTTTTTATTTCTTTCTCTCTCTCATTTTGCAGCATATTTACAGCATTATAGTCTGAAAACAAACCAGTACTGTGGGCAGAAATGTGTGACTCTTTTTATTTTCCAGCCTATTGTAACATATAAAACAAATGCATACTACCAATGTTGATAAAAACAATCAGAAAATAGTTTTAAAAACTGAGATGACTCAAATATTATTTATTGTAAGTGGGTTGAATTATTCTTATTGTTAAAAAAACAAATTATGGAGTCATTTCTGATAAATATAAAAAGGAAGGGACTGATTTATCCCTTTCTTCATTTTTAGTTATCAAGATTTAAAGTATTTCAAATTAAGCTACCTGAAAAATTCTTTGTTGTCAGGCTGATTTACATATTCATGAATCTTAAACAAAAGAGTGTAATCAGCAATAACAACACCCTTGCCTCATGAACAAGACCAGTTTCCTGTGGATGTGGTCATTGCTCCCTCAGTGCTAAGTTAATGTGCACTGCTATTATTTGCTTTCATTTGTTCCCAAATAATATCAGATGATTCCCACATATAAACAAAAACTTACCCACACACACACTCAAACAACACACATTTCAAATGGTGATGTAGTGCCGCGTCTGAATATGTATTCAGACTGTTGCTTAACTTTAAACTTCATAAATATCAAGTGCCTTATCAGTTGTATGGATCCAGATAAAGCCATTGTGCCCTTTATCACCAAAGGAAAAAAGATACAGACATACGTACAAATCCCAGAGCTGCAGTTGCTTCAGTACTGCAGACTGTCACTCAATGCTGGGTTAGAGCTGTTCAGGAGGGATTTTCAGATTTATTTTTAAAGATCAGAACAGGAAAAATATTATCTAAAATGTAGAATAAGGACAAAAAAAAAACCCCAGATCTGTGTGCGCCACATTTCAGATATAATGTGAATTACTGTATGGAGAGAATACCCCCCTCCCCTTATGAAAAGAAATGACTTGAGAGGTCAGTGTGATGCATCAGTAATGGTTTCATCAAAACAAATAGCTTTAACTAAGAGGAGCATGTTTTCATTATTTTAAGTGGTTCGCCTCAGGTTTTTACCTTCAGCACAGCCGACACGATTCCTTTTGTTCCCCTTTCCATTTAGATGAAGCAGCTCCTTCTGATTAAATAGCTGGCAACCTTCAGCATTTATTGGTAGGGACACTTTACACCACTTTAACTGAGGCTGATGCTAGTTTGCAGTATGTTGCTGATTTAAACTGTGTTTGGGTAATTAAGGGATATTTTATCAGGTCCATAAGATACTGAACCCGTAGTTTGTATATGCAAACATTAAATAGTTGTGGTTCATCAAGCTTCTGTCATGTTCTTGATATTAGCTAAATATTACATTTTTATATTTAAATAACCATAAAATAACAATTACAATCATTTAATTATGCTGTGTATCCATTTAGAGTAATTTAATTTCTTTAGACAGTCATGTGTGTTGCTTGAATGTGCAGGTATGTTCATGTCAGTGTTCGTCTCTGCTCAAACGACAGCTTACAGGTCTGTAATCAGAGCTGGTATATTTACATCCGAGATGGGCACATAGCCTGATATCATCTAAATGTAGATTACATTTATTATCAGCCCACACACACTTTCTCTCATCTTTTCCTCTCTTTCTTTCTCTTATCATCATCTCCATCAAATCTCTATCCAGCCCTCAAATCTTTATTTTTCTCTGCCCTCATCCCTCTCATCCATCCCTGCATTATGATCACTTCAACAAGGACTGATAATAAGAGAAGAAAAAATCACTGATCTAAAAACAGAAAGCATAAATAATTTGTAGATGCTTATTTGTTTTTTCAGTGTGTCAAATAACAAATGTTAGTTGTTGTGCGACAGCGTAGCATTTGTGATTTTTATTTACCGTCTGGCCTGTGGGAGGGAGCGACACTTTTTTCCCAGATCAGAGGCCGATGTAATCTCACAGCAGAACTGCCTCAGTCAGTCTAGACTTGAATGTGTGTTTTTCTATGAATGCATATGTTTGTGTGCCTGAGTAACAACTCTGAGCTTTTGAAGCACTGCTGGTCAGCATGCAAGGTCTTACTTAAAGCCATATCTTATCAGTGGCAGAGGCAGATACACCCCCCACTGCTGCTCATCCACAATCACATACACCTTAAAAAGATGCTTTGAAGAATGCCAGTTACTTAGCCTTCAAAAATCTTTATCAGTCTCTTTAAAATCATAACATTGGTGTCTCCCTGTGAGATGGTTTCCCTGTAGTGCCGACGTCCTGGCAACAACAGCCCTTTGATATTCTGTTGTTCCAAGCCGAATCAGAAATGAGCAGACGTGCCAGATTCCTTTGGCTGAATTATTGTGGCAAGAAATGACAGTGGAAACAGAGTGGGAGTTAAAGTAAGACAACAAAAATGATGAAGAGATTATGAGGGAACACCAAAAAATGAACATTAAGTTGGGTTAGTAGGATGAAGTAAGAGAGTTTACAATTGTGATGTCAACCAAAACGATTGCAAAAAAAAAAAAAAAAACAAGCTATACTGATACTTTTATTGTCTTAATTAATCGACATGGCAGCGCAAAACAATGTTTCCACCAGACACAGATAACAGCAGTGTTTGAGGTGTCAGTGCATGTTACCATCAATGACAATATACAACATTTTTAATGAAAAATAAAAAATAAAATACATCCTTTAGCTCTAGTTAAACTGTGTGGCCCTTTACTGCATCAAGTACCACACTACCTCTACTGGCCACATGTGCTGTTTGAATTGCCTCTGTTTCTAAATCTGAATTGTTCCATTAAAGCACTGTTGTGTCACAGTAAAATAAGTTCTGGGTTCAAATCCAGCCTGTGTGTGTGGAGTTTTCATGTTCTCTTTGTGTCTGCATCTCCCTCCCACGGAAAACCTAAAAACATTAAAAACATTAGCACTGATCAAAGTGACATTTAGAGAGATAAAATAACCTAAATTGTTTTCACTCATGGTGGCAGGGACTAGAAGGGGTAGTGTGTAAGCAAGAAAAAAAAAAAAAATACATTTGAAAATAAACAAAATAAAACAAACAAAAAAAATTTAGCATACTTTAGCCACTTGGACGTGGTGGTTGCAGAATCCCCAGCATCCCTACCAACCACAGAGAAGGAGCAGACACAGATAAAATAGTTATTTGTGTACATGCTCAGCTTTTGGTTTGGTATTCCTAGTAATGTTTTTGCTGCCACATTGTAGCCTTGGTAAGCAGGTGTAAATCTAGTACAATGTGACTGGTTTGTGTATTATATTATTCAGCATGAATTATGAAACAACACCCCACTCAGTCAGCTTAGAGCAAGAGGCAGATGGATGGGTCAGACTGAAGATTTCAGTGTTGGTCCTGGAGGGGCTGATGTATTGCTCAGCAAGCATAAAATTATAGAGACAGATATGCACAGGTAACACAAACACACGCAGAGAAAACACATAACACCCACCCATTTCTTTCACGCGTTAGACGACCATATGGACTCACACATAAGAATGATGGAATTGGTTACGATTGGCTTTGCCCCTTGAAAATCCAGGTGACACCGGCCTGCCTCCATTTTTGTGCTTTCTAATAATGTTGGTCTTACCTGAACGTTATTGAGAGCACTCAGGTCTTCACAGCAAATAAAAGACAACCTCCACTTCATCCATGTCGGTGTTTTCATTCCCCTCTGCTATAGCCTTGATTATTATTGCTCACCACTATAGACAGTCACTGGAAGGTCAACACAAAATGAGCCACACTAAGGATTAACTTTAAGGACAGGGTCCTGACAGGCCTGTTCAAAGTAGAAGTTGAAGTCTGCTGTTTTGCCATTTCTAAAGCACGTGACTTTTTTTTTTATAAAGTCTCGTACAGTGTTTTAGAAAAAAAAAAGCTAGTTGTTTGTCATCTGTTTCCTAGCCATGCTTTGGATGAGACTGCAGACATGCTAATATCAGCCTGAAGGTCAGTCAGTTGGTCAACAATGAAAGTTTGTGCAAACATTGATGATCCCCAGAGAAGACTTCTCCTCTAACATCATCATGGGGTTAAATATTCATTGTTTGGAGTGAAAATTTTTTAAAATTTTAATTTGTCCTGGTTTTTGGTTTATTTTGAATTACTTGCAAAACTACTACCATCCAATCAGTCTCTGTGTACTTTGTGCTTACTGCTATCATTTACATGTTGGCATGATTAAATAAATAATTAATTATATAAAAAACTGTAAACTCAATATCTGCCATTATTGTTTGGTCAGTGAGAGAACTGAAGCATGTTGACACTATCAGTCATGTCAAAGCAGTGCTCTGCCAGCTTTAGGAATCCAATAGCAAAGCTGTGGACTGTTAGCTTTGTTTACAGTACTTGCTAATTATGCACATGTCAATACTGTCCTTGCAGTCAGTAGTCTGTCTGCACAACACATTTGTTGCCTTTTATGTACCTTCTTACTTGTTTAAATGTACAGTATTACCAAGTCCTCCTGATGCTCTGCAACTTTCCACGGAGCTCTTAGGAATTACTTTTTGTTCCTTTAACTTATCCCTCATCTTTGCTGCTTTTTACCTCAAGTCAGTTTCTGTCGAACTGAGAGATCTAGAAAAATGAGGGTATATGTGAGATGTGTTAAACAAGCTTGTGATTCTCAGAGGAGGAAGAAATTTAAAAAGATCAGCAGAGCTGCATAAAAAAATGTCATAAGCAAACTCATTTTCATCACAGTGACTTGGCATTTACAAGACAACCTTGAGGAATTTAATTCTGCTGTTTTTTTGGCCCCTCTTTAATTTTTGACCTTTAGAGTCTCTGTCAAAATAACTCAGTGGCATTACTTAAGATTTGATTAGAAATTTAAAAGGTAATTTATACTTGCATATAATGAGAACTGTGTGTTCTATTTGCAAAAATTTGAATACAAACACATTTGAATATAATTAAACTCCGGATTTTCAAGGCTCGGTGTAGTCTGAACATCCACAACTCTGGTAGTTCTCAAAATTAACCTCAGTTGCTAAAAATTGGTCATTGACTAAATGCCAAACATATTTAGTACTGCAAGTATCAATAGTCCTACAACTAAATGTCACCATACTATTAATAATAATTGAGCCTGAAATGTATCATCAGTCATAAGTCCATATGAAGAACCTATATGAGTGAGGGCTGGTGTGGAATAGACTCTGGTGCAGAGGTTCAGGCCCGATGGTCTGCACTCTTTGATGGTCACAGATCAGATTGGCAGAATTTCAGTGCAGCAGCAGCCAGTCTATGTGAGCTGAATCTTAAAAAACAGTTTGAACGAGAATATTGTGGACACAAACCCAAAGGACAAAATAAGATAAGAAACTCAACAGGGTTTTGCTTACACTCAAACAGCCACACATGCAGTCAGGGTTAAGCTGACTGAAGCAGGCGCGCTGCCCAGCTAATTAATTTCACACGACAAAAGATCAGTATCTCAATGTCATAGCCTGCAGGAAGCAACAACACACACATACACACACCTGAAATACAGCTTGTAAAAGGTTTAGGTTGGAATAATATTTATAAGGAGACAGTATGAACTGTGTGAGTGTAAGGTGGTGTGAGAGAGAGCGAGCAAGAGAGAAGACTAACATGAGAAACTGAGCTTTGTCAAAGGACTCCATAAAATTTCCCTTAATATGTTGTGTTGGTACCATTGGTGGAACTTAATCATTGTTTCTCAAGTCCTACATAAGTCTTAATGGTTTAAGGTTAAGGCCTGAATCACTTCTTAAGTGAAAACAGTATATCAATATATAATGTCAAGTCTCATGTCATAAACATTAAGTTTAGGGCATTCTTTTTCAACTTTCAGTGTCAAATAAAGTTGGACATTAATGTATCCCCATGTTTAGTTCTCAACCCATATGTTTGCATGACGAAAATTTCTTTTTGTTGACCGCCCTGTCGATTCCAATCTGTCAACAAAATTCACATTATTATCATCATTTATTCCAGCTAAAGCTTAGTAACATAATATTAAGTTGTTGTGGTTCTCTTCTAAAACTCGACGGTTGATGGTTGGGTTTGAATAACATGGATCTGGGCTATTAGGAGTCCAAAAGTTTGACAGTTGCCAGCTTTTCTGTTTTTGCATGTGTGCACACTACAGCATTGTACTCCAACATGTATATTTTTACATCAAGACGTTGTTTAGGAAGATCATTAATATAAAAGCTAAACAACAGGGTACTTAACATTGATCCCTGTGGGACACCCCTTTGTACCCTTTATGTTGCTTGACAGTGTGTCACAAACTAACGCACTGCATCCTATTACATTGATATGAGGACATTTTTGTTAAGGCTCTAGATAAAAAGTCAAATGTGCATTCAAATAAGCATTAACTTATTCAACATTTTAACTATCAACCACACCTTATTTTTCTTCACAAAATTAAAAGAATACTTATTCTAGACTAGAATTGATCACATGTCACAGCACAGTTATCTGATTTCAAAATATAATGGATGCTAGGACCCTGGGTTAAATGAATTCATATATTTGCAAATTAGGTGTTACATGAGCCCAGGAGTTCTTCTCAGTGTTGTTAATAAGAATTGGGGGATTCAGCTGTGGGGATAGAGAGTGGTTAATAACAGAGACTGCAGCAGTACAGACAGGCATCACAGAGGCTCAGGCCTGCCCTCTAACAGTCAGCTCTCATTATCTCAGCATCTCTGTCCCTGCACTCACTGCTGCTACCCACTGCCACCACTGAAACAAAGGAGGTCAGCACACATACAGGAGGACAGGGCAGAGAAGCAGAAGGCAGGAAGAGGGTTTAAAATGAGTGACAGTACAGAAGTTAAAGAGTGGGGAAAGTGAACATGAGGTTTAAAAGGATGGTAGTGAATGGCATGGAAGAAAATAAAAGAGGGATTACTTAAAGAACCTGCAAAAGAGGAAAAGGGCAAAATTATAAATATCTGGTCATGCTGTAAATGAGCCAAGGCAATTAAAAGAACTTTAGCTGGTCACAGACAGGCGGCAAAAAGAACACACCTGACAACCCTAAATATGCACGTCTGGTTTAATGAAAAGGAAAGATGCCTTAAATGCCAAGCACTCTTTGCTTTTATAAAGTTCAAGTAAGTTGAATGATATGAACGGACTGCTATCTTGACAGTAAAACTCCAAAGGTGATTACATATGGGCAGTCATTTAAGGAGGTGAGAAAGGCAATAATAGTTTCAGCTTTTACTGGAAGTGGCAGATGGAATAAAACTACAGTGAATTAGCAACAGAGCCATAATGAACAAAGGGTGGTGAAAAATAACAATTGGCTATAATCCTCAGCCAAATCTTTTTTCATTTAATAATTATTTGTCATTGCTTGATTCCTTTTTTTCTTTTTCCTTTTTCAAAGTCTTAAATGGATTACTTAAAAAAAGTAGTCCAATATAAAAAAAAAATGCAGGCATACTGTTCAAGCCCAGTAGTATCCAGTGTTTAGACCTCAGTGTTTTAGAATAATTTCATTTCTTTTTTAATGAAAAGTAAGTTATCTTAACTTAAAACAACTACAGTTTGAAGTGATTCAACCAAATCATGTCCACAATGTGTTCTGCATACTTTAAATAGCTGCCCTAAGGTTAAATGTTCATGGATCTGTGTGTGTGTGACGTTCAAGCATGTGTGTGTGAGTGTGCCTGTTTAAGACATATAGTCCTGCCAAGGTGTGTGTTCATTGTGCTCAAATGGTAATGCAGCAGAGTCTATCTACATTGAGTAAACGTACAGGGAGTTTCCCTCCGCGAGCCTGCCAACTCCTCTCAGCCAGCCCCAATGGGTTATCAAAGCAGACACTTGGCAACCTACTTTCCGAAGCAAAGCATCTGCCCATTCAGAGGCAATGGAGCTAATGTCAGCCTCTATCATTCTTACGCCCGAAATGACCTTGGCATCAGCATATACAGCAATAACTGATGCATGGGTTTTAAGTGCAAGAGGGAGAAAATATAACTGCAAATCAATTCAAGTTTCAACATAGGTCCTTCTGACAGCCATTACTAAAACAAAGTCACCTTCAGAGCGCGCAGAGGTGGCCATTACTTCCTTAAAAGGTGGGTTATTGATATTCTGTTCAGTTTGGACTGGACTGCTTGCATTGCAAGTTTTGGAATTAAGCTTCCGATTGAAAAAAAGCACATCCACAAAGATGCTCGCAAGACACTTTAAAACATCTGGCATCTGTTTAACCTTCTGTCTGTCTCTCTCCCAGTCTGTCTCTCTGTCTGTCTCACTCTCTCAAAGGACACTTGAAGGAGAGACTGACGAGCATGACTCAGCTGCAAAAAAACACAAGCAAAGGCCAACATTAACGTAAATTCTAATACTTGAATCATGAGGACAAGAAAAGACAGATGGATCATGACCCAAAATATGATTTGGCTGCTAGAGAAAAATCTATATATGATGTGCTGACTGTACTGTCTTGGTACCTCTCACTAATTACTGCATGGTAAAAAAAGAAAGATCTAGCCAGGAGCAGGTTCATTTTTATAATCTTGGCACAGAATCTGGAAATAGGGGAGCCAACTTTGTCAATCAGTAACTACCAGAACCTCTAAAAGTCACTACTTAAGAAAAAAAGGTCTCCTAAAGAGTAAATTAACAATGCAGGAGAGACAGCAGACTTCAAACTTCAGAGATTCAGTTAAGAGCTACTGGGAGCCGAACGGACGGAGACACTTCTCTTTTGTCTTCTTCACAGACGTGACTTGAGACTTTTAACACAAGCTTGTTCGAGAGAGAGAAGGGGTCAAGACAGGTTGTCTGCATTGCCACCACCTGGTTGGATGTGCACCTGCAGCGTTATGACCCTTCTCTACGGGGAACCCTTATAGGGCGTGGCTTGGCATGCTTATGGAAACATAGCATATGATTTAACACAGCGCAGCATAAAGTAATAAGATGCATACATTTTGAAGTGCACTTTAAATGTAATATTGATGAGGGTCCTGTAATGATAAACATTTATTAATCTCATACCTATATTTACTTATTCTGAAGTTACAGAGTTAAAAAAAAAAACCAAAGCTAACAGTGTTTGAGGGAGTTCACAAGCAGGATTTCAAATCTGGCAATGCTGAAGCCGAGTGTCTTGTTTTGGCTTACCTCCTTTGTCTCTCCCTGCTCTGAGAGCTGTGTCTAGTGTTTTAAGTGCATGGCAGCCAGAGGTAGCCTGCACTCTATATCTTCTCCCCTCTACACCACTGCTTTGTAAAGCCATTTGAACTACTTTGCTCTGGGCAGTTTTCTAGTACCAAAGTTCAGGTAGAAGTAAATATTATCATTGGAATTGTTTTATGCTTTACGTGTTTTAAGATTTGAGAAGCACTGTTAGACTGACATTGTCAAGATGATTTTAAGTAATGATTAGATCTGTAATAGATACATAAAAGTTGTGCACAGTTTAATTCAGAGATGACTCATTTGTGTGGGTGGCAGCAGTGAAGTTTAACTAGTAACAGCAACATACAACTTCTTGCAGCAAGGAGCACAACCAGTCCTGTTTTTGGGGATTTTGTGTTGTCAAACTGAATTCGTCCCACAAGCCAGTATTAGTCCTTCTGCTCAAAAAATGTTAATCTGACCTGACAATGACATGCTGATTGAAAAAAAAAAAAATTGCAGGAAGACTTTTTGTTGTTGTTGTTTTTGTTCAACTCTGTTAAACTCTGACATGCAAATTTAACACACTGACCTGCTGCTGATTGTCTGAAAAGTGCAGATCTTCATATGACTGGGGACAATAGGAGAGTTTTGAATGGAGGATGCCCTTGTTAAGCTGAATTGCAAGGACATAAAATTAATTCTGTTAGGCCGTAAGTTCAAGACCAGCAGTTACTGACACTCTGGTGTTCAGCAGCCTTCAAGTCCAACCGGATAAATCTGCATTAAGGTGTATTTATTACATCACTTTGTTCTTACAAAATTTGATTTTAATTGAGAACTCACTTTTGACTACAGCTTTGACTGAGTACTCACAGAAATGTTTGGCTTGGCTGAAACTAGATTTTTTTATTCATCTAATTCTAATTTTATCACCAATTTTTGTCCTAAATACACACACAGACAATATGACCATACTGACAAGTACAAAGGCAAC
>JAPZDY010000001.1:7776262-7798535 GCA_029783645.1 Ctenochaetus hawaiiensis
GATATAACAAGGGACAGCATGTGAACAAAAAATGAATTGAATGGAAAGAAACAGGCAGAGGAGAAGAAAAGTGATAAGAAGAGAAGCAAGAAAAGCAGGTATTTTCATTGTTTGCACATGTTAAAGGTAGTAAGGGCCACATAGTATGTGAATGTCTCATATCCTGTCCAAGACTGAAGTCATAAGACTAAGAGAGGAAAACTGCAAAAGACACACATTTCTAAGAAATACTAGGAAATAATGAATAAACTGTGTGAAACTCTGTCTCTTCTGATGTCATTGGTTAACTGGAGTTGCACAGATAGTCAATGCAATGTAATTATTTTTTACTGAAATGATGCAGATACACGATGTAGCTGAATGAATGGATGAATAAATACATAAATTAATGAAATGATAATATTATTATGAAAATTCTCATAGCTTCTCTCAATTTAGTTAAAAACATAAATGATTAAAAGCAGTAATGAGACAGTAGCAATAGCAGCATTTTTTAAATACCTTAAAATTATACATATACAAATTTATCATCTCACAAAACTATCACTAAACAAAAGATGTTCAGTGCTCATTCAAAAATTCTGATTCGAACTGCAGTCTCTAAAGGTTAGGATAATGGTAAGGAAACATCATTTTGCTATAGTGATTAAATAAAATATCATACATTTAATCTTTATTTACCTGCCTGTTCATATTGACCTAAACATGTTGAACCTGATTCCTTTGGAAGATATTATTTGATTCAAGGTCTTTACATACTTTGGTCTGTTTTGTCTTGATTTAAGGCATATGGCTTCTGACCATGAGCGGCATGTTGAGTTAAAATGCATTTTCTCTCCGACAAAGATGCCTAATTACAGCAAAGTGTCATTTGTGGCTTAAATGAAGCTCAGCGGGACACTCAAGCTTTCATGCAAAAAACTTGACCTTTCCATCCTCTTTTTATAGATCAAACAGAAACTAAGCCTGGGAGAGATTCAGCAGTCTGGAACAAGAATTACCAATGTATCCACCACGTGATATCTACTGCCAGGATTCATTATAATTCCCAGCGGGAAAAATAAGGCACGGAGGAAGAGTGATGACAGTGAGTTATTCTCTGTATTATGACCGTTGGCAAGTGCTTTAATTAGGATATACGTATCTTGATTGCTGAAATAGAGTGAAGATCCAAACTGTGAGATCCTCTTCAACTCCACATGACATGCAGGAGCAACGTACCTGCAGGAATACATTCTTGATCCTAGCAATATGATTTACTGGATGACTGTAATTTATACATTCATCATCATTTACGAAATGCAATCCCCACAGCATCGAGATGCACCAGCAGTTCTTAATAAAAGAGGTGAATCAAATCAAGACTAAATATTTATTAGCGCTCAATACTCTAATAGGTAAAATTCAATAAATAATTTAAAATATCATAACCACGTTAATGGAAGGCTTGAAAGAGCAAACAGAAATAGAAGAAGAATCTCGAAAAATAACTAAAATTTTGAAGAAGTGAGTAAAAACAAGGCAAACCATGTAATGCACCGCAAACCTAGTCCATCACTGACGGTCTACAAAACAGATTTTAAAAGAGCATAATCCTTTGCAAAATAAATTCCTCACACAAGAAAACAGCATCAACATAATATAATCATGCCCATCCCAACTACAACCAGACTCCATTTAAGCAAACTACAATGTACAATGACATAACAAAATGGAGAAGCAATAAACAAATTCATCAATATACTAAGTGACATGAGCAAGACAAAATGAATTGTTTAGTCTGTTCAAGTAATCAGATTTGGAATTCTAACTTTTACTGTTATCAATAATTTAGTCTAGAAGGCTGCCTATCTGTCAAAATAAAAAGCAACACACAAAAAATGAAATTTCAACATCGGATACTTGACTGGAAGAGGGGTGAAAGCTCTCAGACCTCAGAGTGAACAATGTTTTATTATGCATAACACTGAAAAGTTAAAGTGAAAAATGTGTTTAAAAAGAACAACCGAGGCTAAGCATTTCCCTTCTATTGACAGACATGCACACACAGACATATTAAAGCATACAGCCTTTAAAGATCTGTCTGATACTCTAAATTGGCTGTATTTCACTCATTAGTGTGTGGATTATCCTGGAAATTTTGAGACACGAGCTACACTAAATGTTTACCACTTTTCCTCCATGCACAGCAGCGTGAGAAGTGACACCTTAGAAATAGCTCCCCAGTTTCTGGGTCCCAGTCCCACGCTAGGCCAGCAATCTGTTTTAAATGAACAGCTTGTGTTCTTCTGACACATTTGGTGTTATTTTAATGGCTTGGAAACCACAGAGCAATTTTGTAAAGGATTATTATACCTTTAAATCACCTGTGAGAACGGATCCGAGTGCATAGGAATTCCATTAATCATCTTTGCCAGGGGTGCAGCTCAAATTAAAGACCAAGCTTTGCACTCACAGGCACAGCAACCAAAGCCACAAGGAAAAACACGCCACAATTTAGCAGGAGTCTTTTTTTTTTTTGTTTGTTTCAGCTATGTGATGAAAACACCCAAAACTAATGATTGTCCCTATTTTAGACTCCATGATGATGAAAACAATCCCAACAGGGGATGGAAATGATTTGACCAAGTGTTGGGTGTTGTTTACTCGGATCAATTTCTGTTAAGCTTCACCCAGCAGCTGAAGACTCTGAGGAGACGGGTAAGGTAATATAGAACAGACTCTAATGTGTGTCCAGAGCTCAATCTTGAAAGTAATTTCTCTTTAAATTACTCTGCATAATCCAGGAAATCCATAATTGAAGTTTACCGTGTTTCTTGTTTACCGCGAGAATTATTTTGAAGTCATTTTCTTGTTCTTAAGTTTGTACGTGTGCAAAATGAATCAGCCAGTATTCTGTAAAACAAAGTATGTTACAGCCTCATGGGCCAGTGTCATTTTGCTTCCAGAAGTGACAGTTTGGAGAGACATCACATGCAAATACCCCTCCAAAAAGGAGGATGAATGAGAGAAGGACAAGTAACCAACCACAGCCAGCCAATCAATAAATCAGCCAACAGGATCTCCATGCCAACATCCCTTTAATTGCCTGTTCTTCACTGAATGATTCAGGTTTTGCCGAAGGCTTTAATGAGGTGTTGAATTTCTCTGCAGGGATTGAAACACAGCCAATTAAAAGGCAGATGTAGTAAAGCCCTGGTGAACTGATGGAACAGGAGACAGAGGGGAAGAGAGGAGCCATATTAAAATCATTGTAAGTAGTGGACAGAACTATGGAACTATGGGACTTAACACACCGCTGGCAAAGCTTATGATAAAATGTAAGCCTTCAAATGCAATAATAATGAAAAAACACACAGTACTGTTGTTCATTTTTAACAAATGGCTGTACTACCTCCAATAATAAAGTCAAAATCCCTCCATCCCTTCATTGCAGCAGTTTTGTTTTGTTTTGTTTTGTTTTTTTCAAGAAGAGAGACTTACATATCCAGTGCTTTGTGGCTGAGACATTAATTACTGGCTTTAATGTGGAGTGCTCTTTATAGTCAGCTTACTAATACCACACACACTGAAAACTGTATCTAATGTGTATTGCATTTGCGTGGGTGCTTCCAGCAGATGTATTTTGACTCAACTTGCATGTGGGAGACAAGGGAGCAGGTCATAAAAGGTGGAGCCAAATAGTGTTAAAATTAAGCCACCCTAAGCTTTTACTCAGGATTGTCCCTGAGGGTCAGGTGAAGCCAAGAGCTGCATGGGCAGCTAGATTTGCTTTGTTAAAATGATGTTTCAGTGATGTTCAAGAACTCATCATTTACAACCTAAATGATGATGCTTTAATAAATACTGCCTCACAAAGTGCAGTGTTTCCCTTTTTTTGTATAGATTAAGTCAAAAGGTGGTGCCTTATTTACATTCAATTGCAAATGCATTATGAGCTGTAGCTCACTGTTGCTTTTAATGATGCATTAGCTGACAGAGAATCTGAGGTTTTTATAGTGTTTGCAAGAAACAAATCTGGTTTTAGTCATTAAGAAGCTTTGGTTGTAATTACTCACAGCATGTATCATTCAATATAATGTACCTATCTACATTATCAACCATCTGCACAAGGTTTCTCTGAGGGAGTTAAAATATTGATGGTACGCTATTGATATAATCCTAGAAAGCACACAGCAGGCAGCAGTTCAGCAGTACAACTTTAATATCCTCTTGAGTTCACTTAGACTCAAGTCTGTGAATGCTTGGTTATTACAGCCTGATTAATTAACCCCATTTACCAACTTTGCTTTTTACACCATCCTAAGTAAACAACAATCGAAATGAAAACATAAAATACACAAATACAAGTGCAAATATAGCAGTTATTTCGACTGATGAGCCCCCAAGTACCAATTTGTTTCCAAGCATTGCAAAATAATGTAATTTGTAAGCTATTTTAGCTCTGCCCAAGTATCCTTTTTAGCTGTAGTCAGGTTTGTGCAGAGATTTTTGCAGTTTGTCACCAATGTGTGCAAAACAGTTGATTTCCAGGTAATATTATGTGCTTGCTCATGCAAGTGTTATACTCTGTTTTTAGGTGGATTGGGATTAACCTTGACATATGTCAAAGAAGAAAGTCAAACTTACTCAAAAGAAGGGTCTCACTGTGCATCCTTATGTCACCTGTGTTTGAAGAAAAGGCACTTTATAAAAGTTTGGTGTCACTTCTTGTTTATCATGTTTCTCTGTGCTATTCAGTTGCTTCATTTCCCTTTTATCTCTTACTGCACTGAACGTTTAGACTTGTCTGTCTCTCTGTGAGCTAAGAGTTTGGATATCTGGATGTCAACCCTCTGTCAATTACAAAAAACATTTGAGGGCAGTAAAAATCATGTTAACTAGCAGGGAGATTTAGTATGTTTGAGTTAATGAGACAGGACATAAATTTTAATCACTGACTTTATAAGCGTAGTTTATCTCGTGTGGTTGTTTGGTTTCTAAAATATTTTGATGTTTTAGGGGTTATTTCAGATGTAAAACTGAGCTAATTCTTAAACCTTAATAAAGAGCTGTTAAGATTTAGACAGCATATATCTGCCATTATTTAGTTTACTCTAACACAGGCAAAAGAGTTTCTCTGTAGTACAAGTGTGACTGTGACCCAATGAATTCATTTATTTTCAAATCTGCTCAAGTATTTGCATTATGGTCAAGTGGGGCTGAATACTTTGCTGTCCAACCGATAAAAAAATAAATAAATAAACAGAAAACTCAATGTTAAAGTTTCTGATGGCAAATATTTCACGGTATGTAAAACATACTCTGCTACAGTTAGAATTCTGTTTAACACACAAAAAATAAAAGGACCAAAAGAAGTTTGAGGCAGATCTACTCTTTTCACGCATTGCAAAGTTCTCACCAGCATGTGCTCCGCCCACCACTGCTGCTCGCACTAGACTGACTAGTAAAAAGGCTCATCAGGAGGCTAACAATAAGCAAGCACAGTAAGTAGAGGTCACTGAGGAGATTCATGCAGACTGAAGCTCAAACATGTCTGACATTTCAGCTCTGTGCTGAAAGGTTTCAGGCCTCTTTATACTTGCGATTGTCTTTCTCAATTTGTGACATACTTGACCCAGCTTTCATGGAGTGAATTTTAGATTTTAGGAGAATTGCACGGAAATCTCCTACTTCGGTAAAGAAAAGTGAAAACACCTCTCTGCTGACAAACTTTGCACAGTTGCAAAACTGTAAGGTAATAGTTCGGCTCACCAGATATTAGAGTACATGTACATGTGGGACACAGATGATTTTCTCCATTTGAAAAAGCAGTTTGGTGAAACTACTGTGATTTATGGTTAGCTAAACTTCTGTTTATGCTAATGGAGCTTAGTTAATGGGGCAGACTTAACAATGTCTATTATCAAGCAATCACAATTTGTTCCCCTAACACTTAACTGGATTGAGAGGTCTGGATTTCTCCAACAAACAGGCAGTGGCTTGTAATTAAGGCTGTGAAGTGTCACATTGAAGAGTGAACAACAGGGTAATGGCTGTTATGGCAGCACTCCATTTGCAGATGAAGTCTGAACTGGATCATCTCTTGCTGCTGCAAGCATATACTGTACGAGCATAACAACAGCAGGCATGATGCAGGGCTGAAAGGGAATGGCATCCTATCTTTTAGCACAAATTAAATCATGCATTACCTGCAGTTCAAGGGAAAATGAAAATCGACACAGGCCTCAGTCATCCGCATTGCCACAACAGGGATAAGGCCAATCTATAACTCTGAGTGAAGGATGTAATATTGCTAATCTTATAGTAGAATAAAACATGCTCACATGATATGAATTCTTTTACTTACTGGTTGTGCTTTCTTAGTTCAAACTTAGCAAATTGTACATACAACTGAGGAAACAAACTAACTAAAGAAAAAAAAATGCCCATATGAGCAGTTTTGTTCTTTTTGGGTTACCCTACTTTATTTTGGAATTGAGGTAAATTAGAGATTTGGATTAATATGAACAAGGTCTCTTAGAAAATGGTCCACTTTGTACTTTTTGAGTTTATGCTGAATGGGGAAAAGAGACCTTTAACTGCATATTTAATATACCAGGATGAAATAAATATAACAAAATAAACATCACAGACTCTACGGTAGATTTTATTCTCTCCTTGCGTTCCCTCCACTGTACTTTCCCATCCTCTTTTCTGTTGGGGTTTTCATGTGAAACAAGTTGCTCAACAGCTGTTCTTCTTTGTCTGAAGTCACTCATGTGCTGCCTCAGTGGGATGCCTGAGTTCATCCCTTGATCTGTCATGTTATCCTCATCCCAACCCGCCTGATATTCCCACTGTGTTCCGCTGTTAGACAAGCCCTACTTCAATTTTGTTCTATTTTTCTTTTATTTCATCTTTTTTCACCTTTCCTCTAATGTCTCAATTCTTTTTTTCCCAACTCTCCCCATCTCTTGCATTTCACAGTCCTCATCTTTATCTCTTCTTCCCAACCCATGCCTTCATTTAAATCCCCCCTTCCAAATCCTCATCGTCTAATAACTCAGTAATGGTAGAGTTGGTCTGCAGAGCCCCAAGCTATCAGATTTTATGACTCTAATTGTTTCTTCTGTTGTCGAGTGAATACAATTCAGCTACAGCAGGGAGCAACATTGAGCAGCGATCCAAGACTAATCTCAGATACTCTCAGTGGACGCATAGTCAAACGAGAGAAGGGGAATAAAATGATACTTGTGATGGTGAGAATAAGCTTGAAGAGAAAAAAGACAAGTGTGGACATACTTTCTGGAAGACAGACTCTACTGCTCAGTCCAATAACGTAATAAATCAGTCATCACAGGTTTATATTACCTCAAAATTCAGTCACATATCCAGCTATATCTTCCCCCTCCTCTATCCCTCCTCTCTTGTTTTCTCACCATTCCTAATAGTCAGGGATTAACATTTAATACACTCTCCTGTTAGGGATTAAGGCAAGGGTGACACGTTTTCATTTCAAGCTCACTCGGCCAAACAGGACGTGTACAAACACAACATGCATCAGAATTTGATTCAAAATTACTAGTAAAAAGAAAAAAACACAAATGATATAAACAATTGTATGATGTAAGCTGCTTTTCATTTTTGCTCTACAAGTGGATTAAAGTGATAAACCTTTTTCCCACAGATTCAACTGAACATGTTGAACTCTGAAAATGTAGAATCTCGTTCTCTTTTAAAATGCAGGCCTACAGTACACACACACACGCTAGATATGAGAAAATTCATACAGCTTTAAAGACTTACAGAGAATGATTTAACAGTTTTGTAGTCTGTGTACCATAAATGTGACTGACAGAAGGACTAACAGAACGACAAACATATTATCATCCTGTTTGCCCTGCGGTTGTAATCGTAACTCTCCAGCAGTCACAGCTCATCAGCGGTGTCAAGCCGTATGAAAGAACCAAACAGCCTCTTGACACAATAAATGGGGGGATTCACTGCTAGCTTTCATAGATAACCATGCCACAACATAACCAGGCCGAGCACTGCTTTCTGCAGGCCAAAGGCTAATTGGTTGGCCTTCAGTCTGTGTTAGTGAAGGGCAGGGTGCCTGGATAATCATAGGCTATCAAAAGCCTCCAGCTACGGAAACTGAGCTAAGTGAGCCTTGAATCAGACTGGATTACAAATATTTCCTTTCCCTCACCTTAGCATTATTTGTTACTGTGTCACACGACGTTACCTTCAAAAGTAACCGAGAGTTGAAACACCACAAATTTAATTATCCTGCTTAACAAACGGGTGTAAACTGCTTCTTTGTGTTTGCATTGTTTTTGCAAATATGAGAAAAACTCTCAGTATAAGATGAATCTTCCTTTTCCAACACCTGTTTACGGAAAGATAGAATAGAAATGCCTAAATATAAAAAACTATGCAGGTTTGCATATGGACAGTAAGGACATGTCTCTACCAATGTTTTGGGAAAAAAGAATTGTTCCTACAAATATTTCAATAAAATTTTTTGAGTGAAGACATACTAAATATTTCTGTAGCCTCTCAGAGACAACGTCCAGTGTTTTTTCTATTAGTTCTGGAGTGCACGGTTAAAATCTGGCACCTTTCGAATATTGTGTAACCACCACTTCAACTGTGACAGGTTTACCTAGTATTAGTCAACTGTATAACACACCGTCAAATGCTTTATGAATAGTTTAATCATGTTGAGTCTCAACATGCTGATCTTATGCTGCCTTTTCATCATCACTACAATAGTTAAGTAGACTGGAGAAAATTCATGTTTCTGTTGTCATACAGTCTATAATTGCTTTTTGATTTGATTTTGATTTTGTCTTGTCACCTCACAGTGCTGCCCCATGCTATTGTTAGGTTGGGAGGTGCTGCCACTGCTTTCTAGAAATAAGACACACAACATAACTTATTGATATTTGATAACCTTGTTAAGCTCTTCATTACTTTCAACACGCCAACTAAGTTATGGTGAAGGCCCAGAAAAGATTGAGGAAAGATCATGGCTTTTAAAAAGTTAACTGCACAACAGTAAACTGTGACCTCTTAATGTCTACATGCTCATCCACCACCTTAACCTAGGCAGCTTTACCAACACTCGGTAGCACATGAAGTACATTAGTACTTTAAATAAAATTATGTCAACTGAAACAAGTTAAAACACTTAAACTTGTTTCAGTTGACATAATTTGACAGATTTTTTCCTGCTTTAAGGAAAGTACACAGATGTAAATAATTAAGAAAGTATCTGTGTTGAAGCTGTTTGCAAGAACTTCACACTCACCTAGATTGTTTTTTGGGGTCCTGGGGATGAAGATTCTTCTGCGATTTTGCATGAATGCTGCTTTGTAAATATGCTCTCGATCGAATATTTGAGAGGATAAGTTGCTGTAGATAACCAGAACTTGAGCTTTTCTCTCCTGCTTGCTTTGAGTGTGAGTCAGAGTAGATTTTGTGTGTTCTAAGGTTCTTAAGAACTATTCCCTGTTCCTTTGGTCATAGTCCCTTTCCGTGACATCACAAAATGAATGCAGGCTTGGATAACTGAACAAATCAAAACAACAAAAATGCATACTTAAATATCAGTTATAAAACACAAATTTATCTGATTTAAAAAAAAGCTTTAAAGATGAATTACAGATTGTGTTTGTTTCTATCAAAAGCATTCAATTTTTTTTTCTCTTCAGCTACACAGCGTAAATTGTCCATCACACCAAAACCTTGAAATAGTAAGTGATCACATTGCAAAGACAAAACTTCAAAGTGTATGTTTTAATGAGATTTTTTATTTAAAAAGTTACATTTAAAAGCTGTACTGCTTGGTCATTCGGTTGATTTTTGGGCCACAGTGGGCAGCTGGGCTCTCTTAAAACACTACATCAAACCTTATCATAAATGTGTCTGCAAACAGCTGAAAATTTGCAGATCTAGCAAACAGTCATCTCCACCATTATCATCTCTAGCATGACACACACTTCAGTCATGATCGGATCTTAAAGTGCTCAAAAAGTGTAAGCCTACATGAATTTCACCTGGATTATGCAAACTGCAAATATTCTATTTCTTCAGTTGAAGAAAAAAGTCCCAGCAGCACTGCACCTATGGCTATATCGCAGAGGTGACCAATTTAGCCTTTCTAGCATGTCATTAGTTAAAGGGAGGGGGCTATTTTAAGGTTGACATTACTTACTGTCAGACACAGAGAGGGCGTGTTATCAGCTCACAATGGTAAGTTCTCAGTGCTGTTTGTCAGTCCATACCTCAAGCTTTTCAAACTTTGATGACTTTCTCTCTGTCACATGTTGTCCCTGCCAACATGCTTTGTTTATGTATTATGCCATCCCAAAAAAGAGAGGAGACATAAACAGCTTCCTCTCCACTAATAGGTAATGTTAGCAGGCTAAAGCAATAACTAACCTGGTTTAGTGGGTTTTTTTTAAATAAAAAGCTGCTAGTTACTTTACATTACCAGCCACTCTGCCTCTCTTGTCGCCCCAAGAGTGGAATGTAATTAGATGTTCTTATTTCAACAGTGATGCAGTAAACATGTGAAGTGTGACAAACAATAATAAGCACCACAAATGAAACACAGAGACCAGTGTGTTCTCACCCTTTCATCCCCTGTTAGAACCACATTTCAACTCCTCTCAGTTTATCTGTCAGTTTTTCTTGCAGAGGAGGAGATCAGGTAAAAGACATGAATCATGCAGTGCAACACACTTATCTGAGCGGCTAAAATAAAAAGAAATCTCCTTAATCTGCCATGGACAATCAATACATAAATACAAATATAAATTAATACTTAAAGGAAAACTGCACTTTAGCTTATTCATCCACAATCATTAAATAAGTCACAGCACCCCCATTAGCAGAGACTGCTACCAAAGGTCTTGGATCTTCTGCTAAATTGCTGTTGAGTGTCAAATTGTTTCAAACTCAGAATAGTGGAAAGAAATGACATTACATGCCTCATATGTGTGTGGTAGAAGATTGTGGTGAGCTGAATATGCTGAGGAACTGGTCAAATTTGAACTCGCAGAGAAGGGAAGGCATCTATGTTATTATCTTACATAGATTTTGTGGAATAAATAGGTTAAATTCTCCCAAATTTGCAGTACTCCTTTAAAAAAGTATTCCCTGGATTGCTCAAAATCCACAGCGGTTGTTTAGACTATTCAACTCAGGAAGTAAAAAAAAAAATTTCTTTTTTTTTCTCTTTGTTGTTAGCTGATGAACTGAACTAAATGATGTTTGCGTTCACAAACTCAAGTGAAATTTTGCATTTTTGTTCAGTCAAAGGAAACCAGTAAGACCCAGAGTCTGAAAGAAAAAGGTTGAATTTTTTGGCTTTAAATATTTGTGTTTGTGTATTCTTGGATTTTTGTTGGGTTTTTTTTGTCTGCATCCAGATGGAATTAAAATTGTTTTAAATGAGTATTTGCCAGTAACATTATGAACTGCATTTTTACAACAAATTGTCCAAATGAGCTCTGGTCTGCTTCAAGCCAAGTGGCCTTACCCTAGACCACCACAGTGCTAATGGTTTACTAAAGGTTTCCCCTGTAATGGCCAAAACATTACCACACATGTTGAATGACCATAATCAGACAACCCGTGTTATGATATCATATCATTATAAACACATAATGACATAGAAATACGGATACACTCTTTCCAGTTGCCATGACTACACTAATAGTGCAGGAGAGCTGATCTAATTAGCGGCTCTATAAAAACAGTGGTCGACATTCGTCAGGCTGCCGAACAAGAAAGTCTCTAATTTTCTTCTCGCTCTGTCAGTCCTTCATGCTGAACGTTACCTTATAAAACTTGTCAGATATTTGTAAAATGTGCGTGCACACAGACAGCAGAAGTCAGTCTACATGGCATGACACATTCCTATTCTCGGTACAGACAGGAAGTTCAAAGAACAAGATAATGAAGTCAGGGTGCTTCACTGTTGGTGAGACACACAAAGTCATTATTGTTAAACCAGCGATAAGCTGGCTCTCCATCTTAACTGTCCTTTTTTCCACACAACATTTCCTGAAGACACAGTCTCATATTCAGGGCAATTTGATTATCTACAGTTTAATCATTTATATCTTTATGTGTTTAAAATGCTAAGCTAAAGTAAACATAATACCGCAAGTTCATTATTGTAATGGAAACCTTTGGCACTGTGGTGGTCTGTAAGGTTCTGCACCTTCCTTATTTTTTTTTTAACTTTTATTTCACTTATGCAACATTTATAAGCAGCATTAACACATTTTACAAATGATTTGCACCAAACTATAACACAGTTTTAATGAGATATTACAAGCTTATCAATGCATTTTCAACAAATGTCAGTGTCCATAAGTAAGAGCTGCTGTGTGAACATATAAAAAGCTTAATATAGTAAAACACAGTTGTAAACCTGTAAAACAACCTGATATCTGATATATATGTATATATTAGAGGAACTCAATATAAACATGTTACTAAAATGTCTTATGGATTCAAGCATTTTTGATATTGAAATCAATGGTGACATTGTTACCAATAGATGAGGAAAAAACACCAAAATGATGGTTTGTTCTTACTTGTAAGTATTCTATCAATAAAGAAATGGGTTGGACAAAAAAAGATGAGATCACATAAAGCCTTCCTCAAATCTCTTTTGACTAGATCTGAATGTGAGAGACCAATATGAAATGGGATAAAGGAAAAAACTAATGTGCCAGCATTTCTCTAAAAGATAAAGAGCTAATGTGTCCTTCTAAGAGATATGAGTGTTGGAACAAAGGCCTACAAAAACTGCACTGCTTTAGTCAAAGAGCTCCTCTTTTCAATGAAAAAGCAATATAGAAGATGAGGTGTGGCAGCAGCTGAAATGCATTTCCATTAGGAGCCAACCTCCTTGGCCTCAAAAGTTGTGTTCCACCATGCTTTTAGGCTTTTATATGTGAATTGTGCGTGTGTGTGTGTATGTGTGTGCGTGTGTGTGTGTGAGAGAGAGAGTCATAAAGAGAGGGAGAGACAGAATAAAAGTCTATCTTTCAGTGTGTGAAAGAGGAACGGCACAGATACACAGCGCTTGTGTTACCTCTTAGATGCTGTGCTGGTTTGTTTAATCCTAAAATCCACACTCGGGTTCATTTCTTGTACTCATCCACCACCTGTAACAAAGGCTGCCCCTCCCTTCGCTACCACCAACAGCCCCCCTCCCGGATAACAGGATTTGCCTCCATCAGAGCTGTTTTATCATGACTCAAGCTGTATTACTGGGAGATTAGAGAGCGGCTCGGGGATAGAGCCATGAACCTTCCTGCTGGGTGGGCCGGTGAGTTGGCTTGCTTGGTTTTGGGTCAGCCTTTTCCAAAACAACAGAAGGGTGTCTGTGTAGATTCATCTCTATGGGGATTTGTATTTCTTGTTCCAAAAGAGAAAAAGAAAACTTCATCATAATCCAATTGCTCTGTGAGTCCAAAAAAAGTGCTGAATTGATCTCATTATCATTGCACAAAGTCTGTAAGCTGCTTAAAGTGCATACTGTACATCTAGTTTATAATCAACTACAAGTATATTTAGAAAATCAGCCTCCTTTAGAGTAGCTCTAAAAGAAAGTATTTTATATTAAAACCAAATATTATCTCCCTGTGAATCACGAGTGAGAAACTAATCCCTTTTCATGTTTTCATGCTTTCAAGATTTAGCCCTCATGCTCTCAATGTGCACCTGAACAACCTATTAACGTTGACAGTGGCTTGATTATGAAGAGTTAATCAATTTACATGTTCAATTCACTTTAGAGGATAGAAACTGCACACCACATGTAAAAAGAGAAGAGAAGCCACAACTTGTACATTGGATATCTCAGTTTTACTTTCAAGAATCTTTATCTAATCCCTGTGCTTCTTTCAGAGTGGTTTGCTGACAAAGGACAGACCATAACCACTGAATATTGAGCAATCAGCATCCAAGGGGCTTACCCTTATAAGTCTTGCTAAGTTAAGTTTTTGGTGGCTAAAATTCTGATATATATTTAATTTAAATTTTTCTTGTAATCATAATGCAAGAATTCATGGAGAAACATGGAGTTTGATGATTTCAAATAACCAAGCAGGGCAAATTTGTTTGTACAGCACTGTTCAACAAGGTAAAACGTATACTTGACACATGACATGAAGGGCATTGAGACAAGATATAAAGGCACAAATACAACTTAATAAAAAGATTTTATGATTAGACAGAATTGAAAATGGCTTTTGACTCAAATAAAATGTATAAAACTGAGATAACATAATGAAAATAAGCCAAAAATGCATTTTATTCCTGCTGTTTTCAATTACAGTGACATAACCGGACAAAGAACTTTCATTTTAATAGAAGTTAAGTCAGAGAACTAAACAAGTCTGTGATGTTATGTTGACAGCGACTCCCTCTTGATGTTCTTCACTCAGTCACTGCATATGATTTTTAAACTGCATTATTTACAGGGGAATTGCTCCACCAACCGTGAACCATCCAAACAGTTTCTGCTCCATTACACCGGCTGCTGTCTTTACTGATATAACCTTTCATTATCTGTACATTTCCACGCCTCTGGGCAAACCCCAGCATTAAGTGTTTGGCATACAGATACATAGATTGCAGCAGTGCTGAGCAGTTTAGCATCAAGATGTCTGTTCCCGTAGGCTTATCATTTCAACCTCACTGACTTCTGTGTGCTGAAAAATAAAGAATCTAACTTTGTCTACTTCATGATAGTGTTATCGAATTAAGTAATGGGCAATCTGTTGTGTCTAAGCTGATAATCCTTTTTGAAATTGAATTATTAAAATTGTTATTCAGAACTTTTTAGCTTGCCTGAAAACTGTTCTCTGGTATAATTTGAACTTAAATTATTTGGTCCATTATGTGCTGTGGACTCCCACATGTGAATGGTCAATGTTTTCGTTTGAAAGTTGGAAGTTGATGTAAAAAAAAAAAAAACAATTTGTAACAATGGACTGTCAGGCTAACTGTCATTAAATCATTTGCAAAAAATATGAGTGAAGTCAAAGGGGCGCATGTCTTGTAATTACAAGACAACTTGTGCCCTGATGAAACCCTGAGAGGGGGACCTCTACATAAATGAGTAAATACCTCCATCATCTGCAGGTGCTCTGTGAGACATTTTTGCATGCCTTTGAAACAGCTCACACTGACACATTGTGTGTAATCCCCCATGTCCCAGTGCCTCGTTTTAGCTCAGGGCCCTCCAGATCATCCAGGCTTCTGCCCTAGGCACTGCCCTTGGTCGTTATGGCCTAGTAAGCAGCACATATGGCTAAAAGTGGCTTGATGTGGTGTCTGACTAAGCTAATGTTTTTATCTGCTAGGGTTGAGTCAGACAGATGGCTAAAGGAGGCAATCTTTGGCATTTTTAATGTGTGGCATTCTATTATAAACTAACCACACAATCCAGCTGCATTGTCTCCTCATGTTTTTATGTATCAATCGGCCACAAGACAAAACATTTGGAAGCGGGTCACTAAATTGCACATGCAGATATCTTCTTCAAGAGTCTGTGCTGTAACTGATGCATATGTGTTACATGTTATATCCTGTGAGACTTGCATTAAAAGAGAACTCTAGTTAATAGTCATGAGCCCCCAAAAATCAAAATATTAATTTAGCTCTGTAGTGTATGTCAGTGTAACTTAATGGTTCATTGTGTATTTTGTAGTTTGCTGATTTGTACATCAAAATTTTTGTTCATACATTTAAAAAAAGAGAAGATATCGAAGCAGCTGCACTGCCAAATTCACTGCTGCCCATAAAAGTAAGACGTAGCTTCTGCAAACCTTGTTGCAAAAGCAGAATATAAAACCTTTGTATCAAGTGTCTAAGCCTGTGAACTGACTAAACTGGCAGTCATTTTTCGGTGGTTCCACGAAGGCACTCTCTAAGCATGCCCTCTGCATATCCACTTTGTGGGACACAAACTACTACGGACACAAACACTCAAACACAATGGATCACTACACTGTTTGTAAATTGTTGGTTACAGCAAGAGACTGGAAGCATTTCTTGCAGGCTGCTTACATCATCCACACTGTGCACATTGACACTCCCATATGAATGACATGTCATATCAAAACATATCATGGGCTTTGATAGTGACTGTGTGTGCTCAGAATCAAGGTTATTGTATCTCAGTTTAGTCCTGCAAAGGTCATGATGTGGATGAAGATGGCTTCCCCGCTTGCCACGGATGTCAGTATTTGGTGCATTTATAGTCACAATCATCATCATCCTTACGCAACTAGAGGATATCAAAACATGAGTTAATTTAAGCCGCAAAGAAATCACAATAAGTACTTTGACAGAAAAGCCTTTGTGTTAACATCATCAAAGGGAATTACTGACTGTTTGTAAAAGACACAGTAGATGAGGTGAAAAGCAAGAGATTTTTCAAAAGCGAGTCTTTCAACCCACAGGGATATCACAATTTGAGCGTCTGCTTTGGAAATAACACCAAGAGAGACATTCTTTGCTGTGAGAATGATTGTGATGCAGGAGGTACAGGCCAGAAAATCCTCAATGGCATCTTGTAGTGTACATGCCTTCAGGTCCAAGATAAAGATTTACTTTATATTTAGTTTAATGGTTTTAAATCTAGGGTAGATTTAACAAAAACAAAGTTTAAAAATTATACATATGTGTTTTCAATTTTGGAAATTCTTGTTTCTTCTGTCAGCTCATAAACATCTGAAATCTGAAATCTGACAAAAGGGCCCTGACAAGACACAAGAAACAACAAACAAAAGAACATGGTTTCTGGAGAACATGGTTTGATCTTTTTTTCATTTTAAAAGCCTATCAAATAACAATCCAGTTAAAAAAGGAACTAACAATAGCTGTCAGATTAATGGAGTGGAGAAAAGAATGATAATTACCGCAGAAATGAAGTAAAGTAGAAGTTATATTATACTGGATTTGTTGGGTAAATTTAGCCTGATCAGATGTTACTAAAACCTTTCTGTTGTATATCTAAAATATCTGATTGATATTGAACACAGTGCAGAAGACCTGAGGACACTCACACAGACACATCTGCAGCAATCTAACTTTTCACTATGTCTCCATCATCCAGTACTTTTCTGAGTGGGGAAACATGTTTTGCAGTATTAGCTCATGTCATGTCACTTGCTTTATGTGCTTCCCTTAAACTACACTATGAACAACAAATTTTAAACTAAGCACTATTCATTTACATAAAGCTCTTCTACCTCACTCTACTTTCTGCCATCATTGTACTTCTTTTAAAGGTGTTTTACACACCCTTGTAAATCAGGCCAAATGAATATCAGCTACTAACTCCAATACCACTGATCTTCCTGGCTAAGACAGTAATACATGAGAGGGTTACAGCAGTTTAAATGAGACAATGTATTATTGCTTCATTGTTACTTTATAGGGATGCAGATGAATTGTAAAACCGACAGAATACAGTCAAAGACTGTTTGAAACTGATGATATAGGTTGACTTTATACAATCATTAAATGAGTATTAGACTGACTTAATGTAACTGAATTGTCCATTTGTTTTTCTTTCTGAGATTTAAGGATGAACGATTTCACTGCTCTTTTGCTTTTTGCTTTTACTTGCATCAAATCTATGTTATCAACAATATCTGATCTCAGCGGGCTTCCTTTTTAAAAGATGACTCATTGGGCACCACAGTAAATTGTGCTCTATTCTTGATTCAGGGACAATTCATCCTGTGGTAGACTAGATTGTTTTTAGTCAAGAAGGCATTTTCTTTACAGGGGGACATAAAACTTCTGTAGCACAGTGCACAGCCAAGTCTCTGTATCAAAAAACTAAGGGCCAAAGGTAAAGTGTCAATCTGGGGATCACACAAATTAACACACTAACAGAATCTGTGTCATTCATGATTTACCTTAATACCACTTTTATTTTCTCATCAAGTCATAATAACTTTTGAATGTATTAAGTAATCAACAAGCACATTAACCAAAGTGGTCAAAGTTCAAGCCATGCATGTCAATAGAAATTTTCAAAGAACTATTAAGAGAAGATTATGACTGAAAGAAGAGCAAAATTTTTTTTTCTCCCTGCACATTTCACCACCATGGTTGGTCAGAATTCTCACTGGGTTTCTGACTGATATGTTAATTGATCTTTTACTGACTATTAATACAGGGCAAGATATGCATGAGCTGTGCAAGGAATATTTATGAGGCAATAAGAATGTAAAGTGACAATTACTCTCCTCCTATGACTGGCTTGGGAGACTTCAGATCTCATTGTTAGCTACAGTCCATCTGATACTACAGGGGTTATTTCTCAGTGGCCAAGAACAAAATATTTAAGTCTATAAAAGACAACAAATTAAAGTATGATGAAAACATCTCTGAATGTGATTACGTCAATAATCAATCGATCAATATTATGACTCTGGGAAACTTTTTCAGTCTCTCACAATTCTACCACAGCTTGAACGAGTACTAATCAAAAGATTTTGTAATTGTTTTGCACTGTCAAAATATGTTCAGTTAATGAACACCAGAAACCTGAAAATCACACTTTCTGTTGTTTTGCTTTGCTTTACAAAACAAAGCTTTACATTTTTGCAGTTTTCATGCAAGAATTCAAGTATATTCAAGTACATCAAGTATATTTTTCTTTTCCCAGCTCAACATCTTCTATTCCTCCAATCTGCTATAAGTATACATGATATTCAAAAAGAATCCTTATGTGCCAAATCATCAGGCTAAAATCTTTATATGCACCCGTCTGACATAGCCTAAAGAGTGTATTGATGTGAAATTAACTGAGTACACACTTCCCAGAGGATTAAAGATTCAAAATTATTTATCAGTCATTTACAACAAAAAGTTGTGTAATGAGATAGAGTTGTGGTTCCTTTATGCTACTTTTAAACCAGAAAATTACATGACTGTGAAGATGAATAATAACTCAGTGAAAATTTAAAAAGCTCCTTTTTAGATTTAAGTGCTGAAGAAACTTTGAGAAATCTCAGTTTTCAAGATAAAAACTGTCTTTTATTCTGGTGGTACAGCAGTGGATATTTCTTCATCTCTTCCCAGACGGCAGCAGGGTGAACAGGCTGTGGCCTGGGAGGGTATTTTCTCTGCACAGGTACATCACCTCACCGATATCACTGATGCCTGTAAAAAAGTAACACTGCTGTTCCGGGCAGTTTTAATCACCCGCTGCAGAGCCTTCCTGTCCTGGGCCAAGCACATCCCACGCCAGTTTGTGATGTTTCCACTCAAAATACTTTCTATTGCTCCTCTGTAAAAGTTTAAAAGAGCTTGACAGGGGAATTAAGTTTTTTATTTTTTTGAAAAAAAGGTGGTTGTTTCTGTGCCGATTTTTGTTTGTTTGTTTGTATGTTTGCTTAACCAATGTGGTGATAGCATGATGTCCATGTCAGGTTCTCTGTGATGTTGATTCCCAGGAACATAAAGTTGTTCACCTGCTTTGCTTCAGTTTCGTTGAGGTAAAAAGGGGTGTGTGGCCCTTTTTTCCTGCCTTTTTTTGTGAAATCAACAATCAGTTCTTTGGTTTTGCTGATGTTGAGCAGTTGTGTGGTCACCACTGCCCAGGATGACAATGATGATTCCTTTTCAAGCTCTTCTAGTTAATTCTCCACACATAAAATGTCAGCTTTACCCACAACACGTCCTAATCTGATTCCTAAAATTTTCACTCTGCACATCTCTGTTTCTTAGAGGATGAGTCCTTTGCCTTTGCTTTCGTTGGAACAGTGTCTCCAAACACAGCTCTTAAAACAACCTCTGCAGCCCAAATTCTTTATTTGCTTACTTTGTTTGACCATTTTTCTTTTCCTCTTTTAATAACTGTGTAAACTTGCCTTTAAGCAGCACTTTCAGTCCAGTGTTTCATGAGCGGATGATTTAGGTTTTCTTTGGTTCTATTTTGAAAATACATAAGTAGCATCACAAGCATAACCTCTAAAGCACGCTTCATACCCAGGGGGCAAATGAATGTGTCTAAGAAAGTGTCTTCTATTTGTGTCTTTCATTTAGAATGTGTGTGTGTGTGTGTGTTTGTTTGTATATGTGTGTGTGTGTTTATAGGTCACATCTCAGTGGAACAAACTTATGAATGGAAATCAATGTGTTTAACGGTCACGTTTGACAAAACAGCAGCAAGGGTTTAAGGAAGCTTTAGGCTGCCTAATTGCTCTTTTTTCCATGACAAGAAAAAGCAGAAGGATCGCATGCTGCATATAACCCCTCATTCACACACACACACACACCAACACACACACACCATCACGCACACACACACTTGCTCACACACTCAGAATCAAAATTTGTTTTCTGCCTCTTGCCATTTATCATTCATTAAACACTCAAAGTAATGAATCGCTATCACAGTCATTACACCCACTTCTTGTAATTTCTGACAAATATTTACGCTCATCACTCAGATCATTAAAGTCCCAAATTAGTGTACAATATCTGAGTTGCATGGAGTTTAGATAAGAATATTTATAGCAATAAGTTTCTTTTGGGGAAAAGTCAACCATATGTTTAAGAACTGCACTATTAAGCCCACTGTAAACAGTGACACTTATAGACTACATTTAAGATAAAAGTGATATTGTGTAATAGCTAAGTAACAGCTCAAAATTTGTTTTGACAGTTAAATTATACATCTTTGAAATAATTGTAGACACTGAAATGAGATAGATTTAAAGAATACTTGTTTGGTTATGAAAGTTCATCTTTAGTTCATTTCTTATTCACCACTTTAACTTGTCAGATTCTGCATGTTAACTCCTACAGTAGAGAGGTAAATAAATATAATTGTACTTGTCTTATTCCCTCTTGAGACTTTGAATCTTGAAAACACATTGATTATTTACAGGAGGAAACCGCCATTATAATATGCAATATGACAAATTTTATAGCAGCATTATAGTTTACTTTTAGCATTTACTTCACATATTTCCAATTTTATATATTCAATATGTTCTTTCTGTTTACTTGTGAGCTTCAATGTGGGAGTTTTTACATGTCATCTTTAACTTGCAAGGTTTAAAAGTGAAGCAACAATATCAAGACCAACACACTGTGGCTTCACCAAGGTCATAAGAAGTGTACAAAGAACGTCTTAAATATTTCACTCTACAAATGTTGCTGGAGATTTTGTTGATTAGCTGCTAACAATAAACAACTTTTTAAGAGTTGACAAATTTGATAAGCTGTGATGACTTTAGGCAGAGAATTTTTTGTTTTATTTCATTTACAGTGAATTATATTATCATTTACTCACCAAAACAACTTGGTTAGGTAGTGACAGATTGTTGGTGTTACATTTTAGGTGTCAGTTTCACTTTTCAAACAAATATAATTTGTATATTTAATTCTTAATCAAAAGCTGAATGGGTTCAAATTATTCAAAATATGCCTTTAAGTGAAGTTTGATACAGTTTTAGACAGTCTATTTATTTTGTGGGAATTAATTTTAATTTAATCTTACTGTATCTGGAAACAAGGTCAACCTTTGTATCCCAAATATATGTTTACCCTTTGTGAATGAAATTGCTGCCTCAATCCCTCCATCCTCTAACATTCTTCATGCTTTACCTTCTTTCTTCATGATTTCCCTCCTCCATACTTTCTTGGCTGCTCCTCTCCCCTTGTAAACTCCTCAAGTACCCTTTCACTGACTTGTCCTTTTTGTTTTGTCTCTCCTCTTATCCTTTGCTGTTCCCCTTGTTCCCTAAATTAGCATAGACAACCGGAGGTGCGTGTATTCTTATGTATTGATTTATCCATATTTAATGGCCCCACGCTTCCTGGAGCAGAAACCATATTATGCAGGTTCCTGTTGGGCCAGTGATGCTGTCACTGCTCGTTGCCACTCAGTGCTACTTAGAGCGAGAGTACACGACCTTGGAAGTGCATTAAGAGCAATCCCAGGGGACAGTGACACAGCCATCAGTCGCTGGTCCCATATGAAAAATTTCACAGTGAACCCCAGGTGGTTTTCACTGGGCAAATCTTAAGGGAGAAAATCCACCTGCAAATAAAATAAGCACGGTGTTATCTTTAATGACTACAGGTACTTAACCAGACCAACATTCACCACAACACACAACCCAGTGTCACGCCAAAGTGTTTTTATCACGTGTTCATTCAACATGCCAGTGTCCTTTTGCCTCATCCAGTCATGAAAAGGACACATTTTCATCCCTCAGTCAAT
>JAPZDY010000001.1:7798686-7810636 GCA_029783645.1 Ctenochaetus hawaiiensis
AATCACTGATTCTTTAAAATAATAAATTAGTTAATTATAGAAAAGAAACACAAGTATGAAGCCTCTGCGTTTGAGTCATCCATTTAACTGGAACTCCTGCCCTCAAGGACTTTGTTACTTTACCTTACCTTATTTTACTGCCCTTTTACTGCCCCCATTATCGCCTCCTGGTGGTACTGCACCTTAATACAAGCTTTCACTCTTTGTGCCTCGATGTGGCAAAATGTGAAACTGACTCTACAGTCGTTACTACATTTTTACAATGAATGCGGTACAACCTTTCTAAAGTTACTCCCTATTTTTTATTAAATTGCTTGTGAATATTTAAGTTTGTTTTAAGTGGATCTTGCTTTCAAAGACATAGCAGCACTCAATTTACAGACTACTCAAAATTTTAGAGGGGGAAAGGTTGTCCCTGTTAAAAGGGGGTCATACAGTGCACCTCAAATCCTGAGATCACAGTGTTACCAGGGCATAAGAAGAGAGATGAGCTGAATACAAGACATACTGTGTGATTCATTCATCACGTACTTGACTTTTTTTTCATATACTACCATCTATACAGTCTATACCTCATTCTCTGTATCTCTTTTTAGTTTCTTCTGATCTCTCTGTACAGCACATCCACTAATGTCCTCCGTGTGATAAAGGCACTGTCACTAATGAAGGCCTCAGACGCTTAATGACCAATCAAAACACAGTCTGCTGGGATGGCAAGCTGCTAATTGCTCACGACTTAGAATGAGGATATAGGGAAAGGATTGGCTGAGTGGTGATACAGATGAAGACACAGAGGAGGGACAAAACTGTACTGAGAACTTGGAAATGCTCTAATACAGTAAATTGCTATGCCTTAATTATTAAAAATATGTGGGGTTTTGCTTCATATCTATATGTCATTAATAGATGAATGTTGTTTTTAAGCATCTGGCAAAACATTTGTGTAAAAAAGTCATTCATTTGCAATTTATGTCTCATTTCTTTTCGTAAATAGATTGACTTTAACTGTTTAATCCATGGCATAAAGATTGAGTTAATGGCAGGTTAATAAAACAAAACAAAATAATAAAAAAAGACTACAGTGTAGCCAGAATAATAACAATATAAAAACTCACTCACTTTTACCAAATTTGTGTCTCAGACATTTATTCACATACACAGAAACACCTGTTCACACATGTGGCCCTACATTATAAACACAGTTACTGCATTCACACACAAATTTTAAAAAGTAATATACACTCATGCAAAGGTGCACATGTGGTTAGCTCGCATACACACACTAGAGTCGTGCAGTCACTCAGAGTCACGCATGTACAGAAACCCCCCCCCCCACACACACATACAGCTTGTAGCACACGTGCCACATATCTTGAGGAGACGTAATTCTCAGCCCATTGCAGACAGCAGCCCTCTGGGTTTTCTCCCTCTCTGACAGTGTGTCAGGCGGGCCTGTTCTCCAGCTGCTGGCTCGCACTGAGTGAGAGACCAGCCTAATGAGATCACTGGCATCCAATTCGGTGAGGGTCAGCGCTCATTTCGAGCAATTTATTTTTAATTGGTCTCAAATCTAATCCATTTCATAATGTCAGCTCCTGTGCTCATCTCGCCCAAGAGGCTGCTGAGTGACACAGAGCGATTCCCTTGATGTTGTTAGCTTTGTGTTATTACATAGCCTGAAGTGATTAAGGATGTTGCTGTGATTGTTGCTTGCTTGGTTGTTGTTGATGTGGTGACACTTCAGTAATACTGCAGCACTGCTGCTGCCCTCCAATGTAAATGATTATGTATAATGAGCTGATCTAATAAATGATATTTCTGCTATCTGTACGTTCTCACTTAAGCATCACAACAAATCATTTTCAAGGATGATATACATTTTTGTCACAGTGTTGTCATGTTTGCTGGCCAGTTGTTAAAATCAGTGCAGGAAAAGTAATGTTCTCCTCTTCCTCACTAACTACTTCAAGGCAACCCAGAGCAAGGCACTCGACCCACAGCTGCTCGAGAACAGCCAATCAGTGGGGGACTGTGCTGAACAGATCTCTGGCTTCAATGTTCAAGATGTCATTTCCTTGAAAGAGCAAACATGAAAATTGGCACAATATATTGCACTGTTCACCTGTATCTGGATCCATCTCATTCTCCCTTTAATCTCCTCTCCTTTTATTTTCTTCTGCTCTCCAAGCTTCTCTGTCCTCCATCTAACTTGTGTGACCAGCTGTGCCTCCTGCTTTGCCTCCATCAAGATGTCACTTCTAATTTGCTGTTTGTGCTGACTCCATCCCTGCTAGCAATCAGCAAAGAAGACATCCATTACGCCTAATCCTGACAGGTCCCCTCGGAGTCTCACTGGACCTAAATGACACCTGACAGAACACAGGTTTACTACTTAGCAAACTGACCCCCCAGAGACAGCCGATGGGGCCCATTTGGCTAACACACCCTTGAATGGTTTACAAGGACCAGACAAGAGAAGGTAACTTAAAGAGTCTTGTCTTTGTCATGTTTTACTTGGATCTAATACTGACCCAGCAGGGTACTTTTCAGATACCTTGTCACCAACAGGGTAATACAAAAATGTTTGTTTTCACACAGAATATGGATCATTCTCAGACCTCTATGGGAAAAATATGTGCTTGCGTTGTACCTCTATCTAATTGTTCACAGAAATCGTTGTTAAGCCATTACGGTTTCCTTGTGTGAGTGCCTGCTTGAGGAGGACGTGTGCATCATGCAACCTCTTGTTTTTCATCTCAGAAAAAGTCTCTCATAAATCTGTTGAGTCTAACTGCCGAAGACTTAAAACCAGCAACACCACACAACTGAATGAGGGTTAAAATCATCATTGTCAATGGCTATTATCAGTGTACACTGACATGGCTGGCAGTTGGAGTCCTGCAGCAGCATTGCACTCCTTGTGGACACTAATGCATGCAAGCTACAGTACTTCAAGGTGATATAAGAGATACATGCATGTGTTGCCAACACAGTGTGTCACAGGCATGAGAGAGTAGTTTTTTGTGTTTACTTCAGTGTATCTCTCCATCAAAAGGCTGTATAGTTACTAAATTCTTAAATCTGTTTTGTTGACCAAAAAGAAAGAGATGAGTGCCTTTGCCCAGCAGATGGGCATTATATTTATATATATATATATATATATATATATAAAAGTACGACATCAAAATCACTTTTCCCTCTCCTCTCTGTCCTGCTCCTAACTAGTGATATGTGACCACCCTCATTGCTAAACATCCATCAGTCACTGAAGCACATTCATAAATGTGATTAAATTTAATGTGATTCATTAAAAGTGGTGAGTTTTTTGTTTTGCCTTCTCTTGCTACTAATTGTTGAGCTGGGTTTATTTGTCTTTGTGCTCATTAGGGGAGCAAGACAAAATTCTTTGTGGGACCATAAACATTTTGGACTGAGAAGGTGATCCAACCAATGGAGTCATACCTTGCTGCTTGTCCAAAGACAATTGAGAGTGCACAGAAACACCTACTACCTCATTTGGCAAGAAAAACCTCCTCATCCTCCTGATAGGTTGACAACATTGGACCTGAAGCAATTGGCTTAAATTACCCTACAGATAAGGCAATAAACTAATAGGGTGATGAGTGTCCTCGTTCCTCCTTAAGATATAAAGTTTTAGCTCCATGATTTAATATTTACAGTTCATCTCATGTTAATTCCCTTTAAAAATTTCATCTTAATTAAGTGAATAGTGATGAAAGACAACTTTATGTAAACATTTATTTCATCTTTTAAAAAAGCACATTTTTAATTATAAAACACAATACTGAGTCACTTCTCAGTTAGTTATCTGAGTATTTATATATTAGCATCCCTTGATCTTAAATAACCCAGAGTGCAAGGTAGAAAATGATAAGGACTGAGGTGACCGGATGTCCAGGAAATTTTTGGACAGCCTCTAACTGAGCAGTCGTTGAGGAAGCTGAAAGACTCCACAAAAATATCAGCATCGAGCACAACACATGCTCTTATTTGTTTGTTTATTTATTTACGACCAAGAATTGGTAAAAAGGGTTATTTCATTGCAGAGATGCTTTGAATATCTTAGCTTTTTCTTGGCCTGCTCACTCTCTCTCACACACACCCACACACACGTCCATCTGTATAAAGCTCCTCCTCTTGTTAATTCCTCTACTATGAGGCTAAACATCAGATTTTTCAAAAAGTATTGAAAAAACAGAGTAAAAAAAAATAAGGTCTGTTTCCATACCACTTGTTTTTTTAGATGAAACAAGAAACAGAAGCTTTATTGCACTTGTGCAGCACTTGGTCTCAAAGGACAGAGAAAGAGTCTGATTGCTTTATGTGCCACCAGGGCCTGAAAGATTTTTACCTCTGTGTGCTCCTAGTGTGTCAAAATGTGTTGATTTACTGTTTATTCATCCTCTTAGACTACACAGCTTTGCAGCAAGTCATCAGAAAGCATCTTCTGCATCCCGCATCCAAAGTGTGCTTGCATGTGTCCACAGAAATGAGAAGGACTAACCGTTGTCCTTGATGAGGACTCGATGACGGTTTGCCAGAATGATGAGCGAGGAGGAGGAGGAGGAAGGGGAGGAGGAGGACAACGACAAGACAGAGGAGGAGGACAACGGCAGTAAAAACGTGGCTGAGCACCTGCCCACAAAAGACGGCTGCCAGCTAATAAAGCAACTCCACAGCTCGCTGCTGCCTCATAAATCCTCTCTGTGCTGTGGGCTTTACAGCGACAGGTCTCACTGTGTACAAAGATTTAAATGGAAAGTTTGACTCATATTTTCAGAATTGACTCTCTCGAATCCATTTTGTAGAGAATAGTGTAATTTTATTTGTTGCTTAAAATACACAAATGGAGATTCCGCTGGTTCTGCTGAGTACGCCAAATTGACAGCACGCTCACAGTTAACCATGCATGACAGCCCAATCTTCTTCACATGATTTGTTAAATATCTCATTCACAATTCACTAGACCAAGTCACTGCTCTGAAATAGCGACTGAGCTTCTTAAAATGGTCTCTCATGAGTTGCGCACAGCCTGCTCACCCAACCCAACCAGGCCACTGGCATGTAAAATACAAAAAAGTTTAGTGCCTTCAAATGGTTGTTGGCAGTGAAAATTAATGGTAGCTCATGACAATAAAACCACATTACACCATAAAAACTCCATTTTGGATTTAGACTACCCTCAGGGCCCAGTTTTATATAATTTTACATTTGGGTCTGTGTCCCGGTCAGAATCTTAGCAGCTATTATGACATGAGGCTGGTTGTAATAGAAAGTAAAAATCGAACATCATCACGTTTCCTCCTCCTCTGTGGCTTGTTTCAGAACAAATTGTTTGACAGGTTATTTTTACAAGAAAGAGGAACAGTCAAAGCTTCTCTTACTTTTAAAAGTGCTAACATAATTGTGTGTATGGGTCTCTTTTGTTTTTGTTTGTTTTGTTAAAAAGTTACTAATCATTTCTATAGGACCTAAAGAAAGGACAGATTTTGAATGTCTTCTTACATGAGCCTGATATCACCTGACCCGTGTCATGTTTTGTTTTCACACACTTTTTTATATTTGATTTTTTTTATTTTTTGAATGGAGCCGGACAGATTAATGGAGTGTTGATAATACAGTGAGACCCAAATGGCTTGACACTGGCACAAAATTCTAGAAAAAAGTTCCTTTCATTAAACCATTTTATCCTGCTGCTGGCTAATACAACCCGCATAAAACCCTACAAGATACTTGAAAAGACCTGAAGTGACATTTTGCTATTAAAATGCAAAATCTCCACTCATCTTCGAAGGGTATCTGTGCTTTTAAGATTATTTTGTACCGCTAATGGAAAATTCAATGCAGTTTTAACCCAAGCTGGCCCCACACAATAAAGACCCTTGCAGTTTCATTTCTAAATACATGAAAAGGTTTGCCATTAATGAATTAGTGAGCAATAGTGCAATAGATTCAGAACTGAAACCTGCTGGTCGGTCAGGCCTTTCTGCTCGGAGTTTGCATGTTGTCTTAGTATCTCTATGGGTTTCCTACCACAGTCTGAGACATAAGGTTTGGTTAACTAATGACATGAAATTGCATCTGTGAGCAAATGTAAGAGTGGATGGTTGTTTGTCAGCCCTGTGATGAACTGACAATCCTGCAAAGGTCAAGTGGTTATAGGTTAAAGATGGATTATTTGAAGGAATCTCATGGTCTAAACTATTAAACGACCAAAAGAGGATCAAAACGAATGTTCAATGTTACAAGAGAACAATAAATTAAATGATAGTTATACCCCAAAAGCACAAAGATGTTGGGCTGTATTTTTGCAGACTAAGTCAACAGTGTAGAAGGTTAATCAGTGATCAAAAGGTATGGGATGATACTGTTGCACAATGTAACACAGTTCTTTGGTGTAATTGCACCACTAAGCTGTAATGCCCTCATCACACCATGAGAAATGAAACTTTTCAAACACTGCAAATGAAGAAGCTGTTATGTTTGATTAGCTAAACTCGTGTTTGAGCTTGAAATAGCAGATGCAGCTATTGAGAACAAGTTAATCTGTAAACACACAGTATGTCATTTCTGTCACTTGAGGTCCCTTAATCAAAACAATAAATACAAAACATTTATTTCGATGACATTGTTAAATAGTGTGGGATAACGGGATTTATTTATTAGATTGTTCGGTAGCCACAGATGAAAATCTGTCTCACTGACTCAGAAATGATCACTGACGAGTTAGTGGAATCAGTTTTATTCATCTTAAGTTTAGTCCTGTATGCTGACTTCCTTTCTCACTTTGGCTTGTGTTACTTCAGAGGTCAGCAACAGGTGTCAAAATGAAACACAGTGTTAACTTAAATTTAATTTATTTTTTTCTGTAAATTTTGACATGGTTGGAAACAGCTGGGATAATGTAAGCATATGGTTCGACAAAATATACGAAAAAGATATGGCCATATTAAGACATTTTCATGTAAAGGAACAGCACATATGATACATTTGAAAGCACTTAAAAGAACACACACATGCATTACAATTCCTCTCAGTTTTGAGATATCCATGTTTATCTCAACTGCATTTAAGAAAAAAAATTCACATGAAAGAACTGGACAGCGAGCAGCGAGCCTGCACAGCTCCAATAACATCTCTCCTTGATTAGCACTGCCGGCATGATAAATGTACCATTTTTACAGTTGCCTGTAAAAACCACTGTTTGCAGATTTCTTGATCATCAGGTGGCCCAGGCAGCTGTGAGTGGATGAGCTGAACAGAAGCCAGGACAATAACATTCACACATTAATAGTTCCTATGGGGAAAATGGCTATTGGCAGCGGTGGAGGGCAGAGCACAGATCCAGAATACTGAGCAGAAGGAATACATACTAAAGGAGTGAGTAGTTTCAACAAAGGATCAGTAAGACAGATGTGAATATAATACTGCATAGCAGTAAGTTGGTTATAAGATGAGATAACATTGTGTATGTCAAGACATGTGCACATGCCTGATTTAATCTGTTCACATCATGAGTTTCAAGAAGCACTGATGCAGAACCTGACCAAAAATATGCAGAAAATATAGTAATGTATAAAATATGCATATACCATTAGATGAATTAATAGTCAGGCCTATATTTGTCAAGCATCTCTGAAGCACTCAGTCATGTCATGATGCTTCCTGAGCTCTGTGTCAGCAAGATTCTCACTGAGTGATAAACATTACTGTGTTAAAACACCAAGACCCATAAAACTAAATAAACAGCGATATCATTGCTTTGTTTTAGTAAGAAACAGGTGACATTGTTCCTTATTAAACAAATAGTGATCTAAAATCTTCCTCTTTACGTCTTGAAGCATCAAAGATATGTCTTTTCTGTGCCCACTAAAGGCTCATTTCTCTCAAATTTTGAGCACAGCTAGGTTTAAATTGATGTTAATCAGCACTTCTCCTTTCCCAAGATAATCAGGGATGTATAAGTGTTGCACAGGTGTCTGGGTTACTAACAACTGACACTGAACTTTGGACTTTTAAATTACCAGACAATAGCTATGAATCAGTTGCATGGAAGGTTGGCCAATTACCTTAGGTGTGCTCCCTGTTGCCACATAATTCAGTCCAATACAATAATCTACAACTCCAATAAAAGTGCATGTTAAAAGTTTCATTAGTGCTTATAATTATAATATGAAGCTGAACTGCACTGTAAGTGTTCCTGTTACTATTTATGCGTGCCAATGACAAGAGCAAAAAGACACCCGTAACACCAGTTAAATGACTTCATAGAAAACTGCTGAGCGCTAAAGAATAAAAACAAGCAGTAAAAGTTGAAAATCTGAGAGTTCTGGGTGAGCAGGTAGGAGACAGACGGCTCCAAACAGTCACAAGGTACCCATGTAGGGTTTTCCCAGGAAAAAAAATCAAAAGGTAGCAAGAGTTAGAGGAAACATGGGAGTGGAAGTATCATCTAAAGAAACCTCTGGTGTTGTGCCCACCTCGACCTCCTCGGTCTCTGACAAAGCAGAGTTGATGTCTGTGTGAGCTGATGAGACGGCAGCTGCTGCTCAATCTGATGACCCTTCTTCCCATTTGTAGCTCTTGGGCTTCTTTGAATCTCAGCCGTGTGGAGCTGCAGTGGTTTTGCAGAGCAGATGAAGATGCTGTGTAGTGCAAATCACTGCCACAGCAAGAGATTTAAGGAGTTGTGGTCTGAATGAAGTGAGAGTGATACTTTGCCTCTTTAATGAACATTTTGTCTTTTTTGGTGGTGAACTGAAGTGTGGGATTGTTTGATATCAGGCAGAGTTTTGTTCGGTTTTACCAGATGCTTCATTATTGGGAGCTTCTTTAAAATAAATTACTTTTATTGATCTTTGGTCGGTAAGTCACAGGATAAAGAGATGGGAAAAAAATACTTTTGCACTAAATTATGTTTCTTTTTAAAATTTTCTCCATCTCATTCCTTTGTCTTGTGAAGTAAAAGACATTTTTATGTTCCTCGGTTCTCTAAAAATTCTTTTTTTTGTGAAAAGCTGTAAAATTATCTGAAATGAAAAACAGTGGTAAAGCAGTTTGCATGGAAATGAAGGGTCACAAACAAACAACGCCTTATTTGATCCATTAAAATCCAAAAAAGGTTCAGGACCTGTCCTTGCTACAATACTGGAACAAATAATTAATAAACAAATGGATCAATCAACGGAAATATCATCTACAACTACTTTGATGATTAATTAATAAGAATTATTCCCTCGTTCCATCTTCTTCAATGTATTTTTTTCTTTTATATAAAATAGTTGAGTAAATCTTTGGAAGGAAGGAAGAATTCTCTAATGTCACATAAAATCAATCAATGGTTTTTTGCATTTAACCCATCCATAAGCAGCAGTGGGCGTCACCATTCAGCGCCCGGGGAGCAACTCAGGCTCTAAGACAGCGCCTCAGTCAAGGGCACTGTCAAGAGAACTGACCCAATGTTCATGTTTTTGCTGGTGGGTAAAACCAGAACACCCAGAGGAAACCCACGCAAGCACGTGGGGAACATGCATCCCTCATACAGAAAGGCCCTGCCTCAGGCGGGACTCAAATCCAGGACCTTCTCTCGCTGTGAGGTAACAGTGATAACCACAGAGCAGCCTGCTGGGGCTGGCAAGAGAGAAAATATTCAATGACTAAGTAACCATGGGCTGTGGGAAGTTATTAGAGGAATTTATCATTATTTGTGGACTGATTTTTAAATGTAATAGTTAATCCAGAAAACAAATTACATATTAGTCAAGTAAAATAACATTTAATCTAGTTACATTGCCACAGTTCTTACAAGAATGTTTCATACCAGTGGAAAAAGAATAATCTGTGTTTGTACTACCAGAGCCTGTATTTGCCCTTCACAAGAGGAACCAATAGTTGCTGATAGGACTCCTCACAAATGGCCCATACAGGTATGAATCACTGTGTTCAGTGCAGTCAGGGAGCAAACAGGGAGCCTATTATTTTCTTTTGGAGTAAAAAGCTCATCCAAATGCCCTCTCTGAGCAAAACGGAGAGAAAACGGATGAGTCATCTGTCACCAAAGGAAGACAGAGTGATTACAAAGTATTTCTTCTAGTCAACACTGTGCATGATTCACATGATGGCAGCATTATCTGAAGAGTACAAAAGGAACTCTGTCAAAGCAAATGGGTGCCTGTGACAGTGAGCCTATTGTGCTTTACACTATCATTTGGATGCATTTTTGGCCAGCTTAACTGGATTGTGGATAAATTCCAGGTGTGCTGAGAATTTTCTTTCCAGCAGAGAGGTGTTGCCAGGATAACAACTACAAGTGTAACATCTTTGCCTTTAAACCTTTAGCTTGGATGGATTTGTAAAACTGTGCTGGCATGTGTTGAGTTTTACTAAGATACAAGCCAGCAAAGAATCCAAAAAACTTAAAATTCCTACCAAAAGTTTATATTACATAAGACATGCAAACAATAAAAAAAGAAGCTGGGACAATGAAGGCAGATATTAACTTCACTTTCTTCATTTGTTAGGGATAATCTATGCAGACATTGTTTTCAGATGACAGTGGTTTCAGGTCAACTTGTATGACAATGTAACATAATCTAAACTCTGCATGCTGTGGACTGACAAGAGCACTTGAGGGTTGAAATTACTTCTAAAGACAGTATTTTACGAGAAGAACATTTCCACATTAATATGTAAAAAATGCTCTTTATAATGGGTTTCATTTTAAGACTGACCTCCATTAAAAACTTATACTGCTGTTAGCATTTCTCCTTGAAACCAACAAACTCCAGTGAGTCAGAGTGCTTAAAGAGACACTTCTGTCTAATGTTTGGACAATAATGAGGAAACATAACAGAGTGAGGTTAAACATACCGAGGCATGTCTCTGAAGTTATATTTCTTGTTTTTTGTGACACTACTGTCAGTCATCACTCAACAGCCAGAAAATCCATCCTTATTTAATAAAAGACAGATCATTTGTGTAGTGCTGTGTCTAATTTTCTTCAAAGTTATGACATTTATCCTTAAACCTCACTTTACTCTGATTCTTCCCTCAGACTTTTTTTTTTTTCAAAAATGCCAAAACAGGATGTTTTTCTTTTCCTTTTTTTGAGTGTTAGAGGGACCAGTGAACTCCCTTTTCACTCAAACAGCTTCAGCAAATTCTGCAGAAGATTGAGCTGGCAGTTTGTTTTGCTCTTGAAAATCATCTTGAAAACCCTCGGCTGATCCTTTGTACTGATATCACCACAGAGCTGTGGAGGGAGCTGTCTGTCTCACTCATTTCTCCAGACACGTAAGATTGAGTTTCTTGCACTCTGAAGTTCACACCAATACGATTATTGCAAGGCCATGAGCATGTATTGCAGTGCTGTGGTGCATTGATTAAACATAATTATCAGAGAGGCTGTTTTTTATAGATTCTGTCAGGTCGGACTGTTTCAAATACTTGGTACTTTGGATGCTACAAAACTGCCTGTTTATGACTTGAAATTTTATGTTCCTTTATTAGACTGACTGTATGTTCATGCAAATACACTGTTGACAACAAAAAATTTTTTCTAATGAATACTTTTTTAACAGCATGAAGATGTTCTGATTGATTTTTTTTAATGTAAGGACATGTTTCCTTCCAAAAAGTGCCAAGTTTCTTTTTTTTTATAGCAGTAAAAATTTGTATATTTTAAACCGATGCATAATGAAAATATTACTCCTCAGAGCTTGTAGCTAAATTAAGGGGATCAAAAAATAAAATGGAATATAAAAACTAAACACAAAGATAACATTTGAAATATTAATAAGTTTTATTTATTTTTAATCAGTCATATTATGCAGTTTATGTAGTGTGTTTCTGTTTTTGGATTTCATTTTGAAAACGGGGTAAGTGTGTTTGTGTGTGTGTGTGTGCATGTGTGCGTGTGCGTGTGCGTGTG
>JAPZDY010000001.1:7834770-7865511 GCA_029783645.1 Ctenochaetus hawaiiensis
TAAGATTTTTTTCATTAAGAAATTGCATAAAGGTGAGTTCAGAGGAATTTCTAAAACATGAAAAGAGAGTAAAGTGAGTCTGATGTGGGAAGAAAACTCAGTGAAGAATAAGTTACCCGCAGTCTTGTTGCTGAACAAACCAGGTCATCAGATAGCCGTTATACACTGAGCATTTGTATGGTTTATAAAAACCGGTTAAACTTGTACACCAGTCATAGTTTAATTAGGTTAAGGCACATTAACCTTTTGGTCAGGTTTTGTAAAAAGTCATGGTTCGGGTGAAAGTACAGTAAGTAAAGTGCATTTACGTTTGTGATATTATGTGAATGACATAAGTACATAACACAAGGGCACTTTGGAAAATTAAAAAATAAGTCAACATTGACTTTTGGTTTCACACACCAGAAGGAGCCTTTTCTGCTGTGTTGTACCAGTCCAACCATCCTTCTACCTTCTCCTTGCATGGACTTTTTATTAGCTTTTCATGCTTCATCCCCTTGATCTGAGCGTCTGATATTGCTCTGGATGGGTTTACATTGGAGTTAGTTGAAAGCCCAGTGTGTCTTATGCAGACACACAAGGGTACTTATTTGACCACCTGAAAATGAGAACAGTCTGGGAGGTCAGTGAGGTTTGGAGGGGGCACAATCAATGAGAAACACTGCAGTTAATGTTTTGTTGCATTAGAGTACAAAAGAAGACTCCTTTCTAGCGATACAGGGCAGAATTTGAAAGATTTATCACCAACATTTGTCTTAAAAAAGGAGGCTCTTCCAGAAAGGATTTTCTTTTTCTCCGCAGCCAGAGCTGCCAAACACAGTTTCCCACAGAATCTTTGAAGATGTGATGTGTTTCTTTTGTTGTTAATTGCTGTGCTGTGATGTATTCCTGTTATTGCCTTATTTATTTTTTTCTTGCATGTCCCAATCCCAACACAGCAGGGATGCTGTTTGGCATCACATCATACTAATGTTGTGATGCAAACTCAGAGACATTTGACTGGGGATATGCCAGCCAAATCATGGGTTAGCCCTTTCAAGGATGCTTATTGTTTTGTTAGTCTTTTTTTTTTTTGTTAGTTTCCTATTGTTTTTCACTTCATAGCAAATGCTAGTTTATAATTAATATGTGTTTCTGATTGACTGATCAACTCCCTCTCACTCCCAGCAGAGTTTGTTTTGTTTGTAGTTTAATTTTTTATATTTTTTTTCAGAGGTTTGTCATTGTGGTTATTGAAACATTTTGCTGTGTGTTCTGCAATCACAGGTCTAAATACTAAACTATTGCAGTCATGATTCAAAATGCAAACAACTTAAGTTTAAGTCCCCATACACCTCCTGTTTCATTGAGAAACAAAGCACTTACTTTGGCTGATGGAACAAATATATGGCCTCACTCACCTCCACATTTCCAAATACTGAAGTTAAAACAGAGATTTAACAAAAAAGATACTTGGCCGACTGATACCTTTGATATAAGGTTGCATGCTTTTTACACTTCTATGGTATAGACAGACATAAAAAGGATTTAGTGGCATACACATAAGGTCTGATGCAATTTCAAAGCATTGGTGCCACCCAAAGCTAAAGTAAATTATATCCAATCTAGATTTGAATATCCTCTATAACCAAGAGATAATACAATTGATTTATTTCCAGTCACAGAGTGAAACACATTTTATATTAAAAAAGGTAGAGTGAAATATAAACCAAATCACTCTCACTGATTTGATTTTAAAGCCATACATTACTGGTGCGTGGGCTTCTTCCAAGTCATAAACTCCAGTCCAGCCAATAATTACACATTTCTATGAAGGGAGAAGCTAAAACATGTTTTATTCCTTTGATCCATGCTTTGATTCTGGGAACATGGACAAATCTCTTCCAAAGCCTAAACCAACCTGACTATGGGGATTTTTATAATCAAAAACTGGGGTTGATTCTGTAACAATGTAAGATGCTGGAGGGAACAATAAACTGCCTGTTTAACATACAATATACATGTAGCACATCTAGTTCATGCTGTACCTATCGGTTCAATTAAACTTGTTGAAATGTAAATCGTTTACCAATTCTTCGAGGTAGGTCAACTCCTTATGCTCATATTGGAAAAAAAAAAAAAAAACACTATGGAAATTCTATTCATATTCTCCACATTTATTAGTTAATAAGAAATACCATTCCAGGAAACACACTTGACTGACAGATTTCAGAGACCTCAGTGTCCTCATGTGTGCACACATGCATGTTTACCCATCAATTGTCCGCACATGCACACACACGTTCATGCCTGTCTACATGCAAACACAAGTATATGCTCAATTATCATCTGCTGCTGGAGTACACACTTCTGCGTGCTGTTGTGAGTTCAGGCACTGCTTATTAAGACGAAGAAAAACAGTTGCTTGTTTGATTAACATCAATACAAATTCTCCTTCTCATCTAACTAACTAAAGCTATGGCCACACAGTGTTTTCTTGTCTCCCTCAATTTGAATCTCAATGCTCACTCCTTTCCACTCGGCGGCATCTTTAATAAAGGCTGCTGCTTGTCGGCGAGGGTGTCCTGTCTCTAGTGAGATGGTTAATAAAGCAGAGATGTTCTGCCCACATCCAGAGGCTTTGAAAGGGAGGGAGGAGGGGGATGAAGACTATTATTCAGTCAAGAAAAACAAGGGGCTTTACATACAGGCACCAGTGTAGGGAAGCAGCAGTGAACTTTCTTCCTGTTCTTTTTTAATGTGTTTTTCTCTTCCAGAGTCTAATAGCTTCCCTGGACCCAGACAGCTTCACATTAATTGGCCAAGGAGGCGATGCCAAGGCTATTCTGCTCAGGTCCTCTGGCGCTGCCACCGCCAACTCAATATAGACCTTGAAGTTTGCTCTCATTCTCTCTATCTGCCTGTTTCTCTCTCTCTCTCTCTCTCTCTCTCTCCTTCATGTTATCTTCCATCTCTCTCCTCCTCTCCTTTGTCCCTGCTAACCTCCCCTTTCTTAGCATGCATAATTGTTTGTGTTTCTCTTTTCTTCACAAAGACACACACAGTCTCACACTCTTCACCCTTCTCCTTCTCATGCCTCCATTCATTGATTCCTCCATTAACTTTTTTCTTCTCATCGTCGCCATATCCTCACGATGTTTCCTCTCTCCTCTCGGTCTCCTCCCTTCTGTTTCCCCCTCGTGCCTCTCTCACTTCCTCCCCCTGTTGGGAGCATATTAAGCAGGGGCTTCGCAGCAGGCCGGAGCTCATTGAGACCAGTGCCCAGCAGGACTTTTCACTGAGGCCAGCTCAGCAGGGCATGAGCAGGAGAGGCACCCTGAGGATCTCTTCTTTCCTTCTCCCTTTCCTCCGTCCACTGTTTGAGAGCAGGACGGAAAGAAAGTCTCTGCTCTTGCTTAGAGGTTCTCAAACCCGATATATGTTAGATAACATTCCCTTTGTTGTATGTGCACCCCAATACTCTGTAGATTTGTGGTGTGGAAATGTTAAAAGATGAGTATCAATGCTCTCTATCATTTATACCCAGCTGTGCATGGTCAGTGACTGAAACAATAAGCCTTCAAATCTTTAAATTCAGACTTTTTCAGTCTGATCTTCTGTCTGTCTTAATGTATTTGTTTATGATATATTACATTTTAATAGATAAAGTTATTTTATATCTACACATGTAAGATCTGTTGTCTCTCTAGTTAAGTTATCTGTGTGCCATAGACTGTGGGGGGGTTGTAACATTAATACCATTGAAAAGAAGCAAAACAATGGAATGAATGTTAGGCTCCAAAAACAGTCTTCTACAGAAAATAATATAGCCACATCATTTTGAACTCACTAATGTTTAAAAGTCAGTTGTAATTAAATAACAATATGCTCCACGACTGTAACTGACAACAACTGCATTAATTTGGATTTCATTATATAACTTGATTGCATGTGACTAGTTACTATCCAACACTGGCTCATACACTACACAAATGCTCTCTATCTAAAGTTTTAAAGTGCTCTTAAATAAAATGCAGCAAAATAATCACAGCATTTTATTTCAGCCTGATACTGAAATCACTATTTTGTTCAGTTACTGATATATTAAATCATCTGTGTGGACTTGCTCCAGTTGTCATGAGGAAATTTAAAAAAAAAAAAAAAAATGAAGACATCTTTCTTCCTGCCCTTTGGCCAGACTTTGAGTGATGGCTCAGAGGAAGTCTGGGCCACTCATTTTGTGAGTGACCTTGAGGTTGCCAGAAGTCTGTGGAGAGACAAACAAAAGACTCGGTTCTCTCTGATTCATGCTGTTGGTTTTACTCTCTGTTCCTCTACCTCTGTATTTTAGAAATGTATGGACTCAATCAGCAACCACCATGTTATCAACCTGCTATGATTTATGACTAATTAATGGTTTAAAACTTAGTCTCTTAACATCACGTCTCACATGTGCCATTGCAGATATTATAGTAATAAATATAATAATTGCAATAAAGCAATGGTCGTAGTATTAGTGTTATCAATCATACCGGGTGAACAGAGAAGTTTGGGCTTTTGAATAGTACATAGTCCTCCTACTTTACGTCAGTATGGTTGGATAATGGATTTCAATAGACAGCCGGAAAAAACAATGAGTTTTTACAGCAAAACAGTCATATTAACAGCTCAGTCCCTTGGCCTCAGTTTTATTGGAGAAAAATACCTTGTTTGAAGATAAGATCGAATGCATGATAACAAACCCAAAGACAACAACAAACATACAAAAAGAAAAAAAAGACAAGCAAAAGTGACGTCTGCTTCTTGATTACAGTTGTCCTCATAGACTACAGTCAGCCTTTAAACATGTAATTATTAGTTCATTTATTTTGGCCTGTACTTTGTGTAATACTTTTGGGCTTAAATGTCATATGTTCATATGTTGTGATGAGGGTGTGGACACCCTCTGAGCACAGAGACAACACAATAAAAATGTGTCATTGTCCTTAAACTTTTCAAATGAACTGTCTGTCTCCCCTACTGTGTGCCTCTTAACTTTTGAAATTTCTCTCAAGAAGTACTAAGGGAGGTTGACAGCTCATTCTCCTTAAAAAATAAAAAACCATAAACATGTCAGTCTGTGTCAGCCGTTACTCAAAGTCTAGCATCCCTGCGGAGCACAGAGTAATTTAGTCCATTTACTTTGAAGCACTGCAACGCTTAGCTTAGTCACAAGCCACAAGCAAAGGCAGACATGGCACAGAAAGACAGCTATCGATCAGAGCGAGGCTGTCAGATGTTTGAGCTAGAGGTTCCCTGGAAAGCAGCGCTAACAAGCTCTGCTTTCCTCCAGCTGCTGCTTTTGATTCATTGGCGTCGGGGAAGGGAAGGAAAACGTAAGAGATTTCGTATGGTAAATGTGTGGTTTAGTGTCACAATCAATGAAAACAGCGGCTGCACTCCTTCCTAAAAGATGAACCCCAACACACACACACATGCACAGCCCTTCCTCGAGCAAAATCGTTTTTGGAGTAGAAGCAATAGAGAGGCGAGCGTATTGAGATCTAATCAAATATCCTTACACAGAGGCCGCGTATCGAGCAGAATTTCAAGGCAGAATTAACAAGAGTTCCTCCCTTGTTAGTTCAATGCCTTAAAAGAAAATAGATATTGGGGATGAAGAGCGGTGAGAGAAGAGGATGAGAGAGAGAGAAAGAGAGTGAGATGGAAAAAAGAAAAACAATTTACAATACATTGGAGAAAGTAAAACTGTCCGTCTTTCCCTCTAATCATCATATGCAGAGTCATTTCACACAGTCAAATTAAGACTAATAAAAAAAACATGGTCGACTCTACAATTATTAACAGTGTAGGAAACACAGCCTTCATCTGAGATGTAAAAGGACATAAAAGAACTAAGGTTTCACAGCAATATTGAACAAATTTAAGCCTACTCGTTGTACCATGATGTAATCTTAAAAACTGAAAAAGTCCTCTAAGGAATAAAGTGAACTTTAGTAACTCAAGTCCAAAAATATTTTTTTTTATTCCTTTTCCCAAAGGTTATTTATTCTTCAATGATATATATTTTTATCATAACTTTTTATTTTAATGACAAAAAAAGTGAAAAATGAGAAAAAAATTAAAGATTTGTATTGTTTTATTACTCTCAGGTAGCATTTTGCCCAAACTTAAGGTCAGGACTCATAATGGTCACAGTGAATGGAAAGGAAGGCAAACAATGCTGATATGTTTGTGTGTATCAGAAGCNNNNATGTACATATTTGAGATTGTGAGAAACTTAATATTTTTCTCAGCAAATCTTATTGTTGCTGTAATAAACTTTTATATTGAAATAAATAAATAATTCTTTTGACTCATTGTTAAAATAAAAACAAGGAGTGTAGCTATAACTGCATATATTCTTATTAAATGCTCAATTGTCTTTAGTGTTCTGCTCATTTTACGAGGTATTGCATTTTCATGGCAGAGGAGGGACTCTTTAATCAGAGCTTTGAAGAGGCACAGTCCCCTTGTGAGTGGCATGTTTTGTTTAGTTGATTTTTGCTAAACAGTTATTGTTTTGTCTGAAAATCACTAAGCAATGTTTAAACACTGGGAGTCCACTGCGGTGAACATGAGTAAACAGCAGCTGACTTGGCATCATGACTGTAGTCTTTACTGCCCATCCTCTGTCTTACCTGGTTCTTGTTCTCTTCCTCTCTTTTCCTCTCTTCTTTTCTCCTACTTTGTGATGTTAACTAGAGAACAAATACAGCAATGAAACAAATAATTAATGTGAAAGTAAGAGGGATGAAGATGGTTGGAAATTCTTATCAATTTATAACATTATCCTTGTCGAATACTAGGATAAGGTGAGTGCTAGAGATGATGACAACCCATTCTGTTTCTATGAGTAACAAAAGAAAAAAGCTTTCTATGAAGAGCAATTTATAAATGTTATCCACCTACGACCAAAGATGGACAAAAATTGAGGCCAATTTTTAAAACCACCAAACCTAATCTGAATCTTGCTCTGTTATTTTAGGGATGCTGAGGTGAAATTTAGGCATGTTTCAAGTCCCCTAAAAATACTGGGTCACCTATGGCATGACATTTGCAAAAATTAGCTAAATACGTAGGTTGGCATAAAATTATCATTTTTGCTTCCTCTTCATTATTGTGTTGCTATATTGTATTGTTTTAGTTGCCACCTCCTTCTTTCCACTTATAAACTGTGCCACATTGAGGGCTGAGTTAGTGGTCCGTTGTGGTGCTCCAGAGGGGATGTGGATGTGTCAGGGAGGAGGACAGACCTCTAATTAGCTGCTTTCTATCTCTTGGGAAGGGAGGGGCTCTAAGATGCTGTCGCTGCCTCCTAATGAGCGCACTGGAGACCATCGAGACAAACTGACCAGCGGTACACATTTCTGCCCATGGTACATTTCTCGCACCTCAAACTGTTTGTCCCTAAAGGTCTCGCTCCTTTTTTTATTCCAACTGTGTCATTTTCTCTCTTTACCTCCAGGTATTCTCCCACTCTGGTAGTCTGGTCCCTCACTCTCCAACACCAACAAGCCACTCATCCAGAGAAGGAAGGCTCTCTTTTTTTTTCCCCAGGAGACACACAAACACACTGATACACGCACGCATACAAAAAAAAAAAAAAAATCACTGCCCAGGTATTGGAGACAGTTCCACTACACAATGCCCCATTATTGCTCCAATGTGCCAAGCGAAACATCAATACACAGCTCCTTAAGCCCCTGCAGAGGAGGTTTTAATCTGAAGCAATAAGGCCACTGAAGATAATAAATTACTTAAATGTCTGAACGTACTTGTGCAGGCGATTTACCTTCTCAGTTTCCGAGGGATAGCGGCAGGATCATCTGTCGACTTGAAAATCATTCAGCCCCCCTCCCCTGTAGTAGAGATAGCTTGGTGGGCTGTGTTATGTTGGGCTTTGATTAAAGAATGCCTCTCATTTAAAGGTTCCCTCCCGTTACTAATCAAAGCAGCGTCGATATCTGGGAACAAGCTCACAAAACAAACTCACCCTGCTGTTTTTTGCTCTCCTTCTTATTTTTGCTTACTTTCTTTCTCTTTCTTTCCTTTTTTCTTCCATTTTGCTCTCTCTCCTTTTTTTGCCTGACTTTCCCTCTATTTAATTATTTTGCTCTCCCTCTTCCTTTATTACTCCTCCTCCTTCTTCTTCTTCTTCTTCTTTTTTCTTTCCCTGCCTCATTTCTTCTACTCCCACTCTTTCTATTCAGTATATCTTCTGCTATGTCTATTTCTTGATTGAAAATTTATTGAGAAAATAAAGTCAAGCCCAACTTAACATCAGTCTCTGTATAGCTGTCATCAGAGTTTCTTTAAGGGAACTTTCGATGCTACAGAAAACAAACAGAGGACAATGTCTAATCTTGGATTTTGGATGTCATTTTATCCTGAGACAATCCTGGGATAAGTGCTGTCTTTCCCTGGTACCAAACTATCATAGCTCTTTTAATGTTTGCCTGAACCCATTAAGTCATTATATGCACTTTATGGATGATTATTTATCAAAAATCTGATTATGTTAATATTACTAACAGCTGTAATGCCAACAGTATGATAATGATATAAAGGCATTTGGTCAAAATATGTGAGTGTTTAATTTGGTCCTTATTACACAACATCAAGTTCAGCTCTGCTATTTGTGGTATTTTTCAACATTTTTCATTTACATACTTTGCACATTTATTTTAGGGAAAGAATGAAAATCTTGTCTTTGTATTTTATTTCAGTGGGCCTTTTATATACTTATATACATACTTCTAAACACAAAAAAAAAAAAACCCTGACACCTAAGAAAATAAACTGTTGAACACTGTTTGGAACTGCTTGTTTTTTAAGTAATCTTACTTAAATACACAGAGTCTCTCAGCCTTTTTGACCCAAAACAACAACCAATTTGTTAAAATAAGCGTTTAACTGGGTAAGTTCGACTTAATATTATCCGTTAAATCCCATGTTTGTATTTACAGTGCCCAACATAAGTAACATTGTTCCCCGCAGTCAGCTTCCAAAATCTTGTGGAAAACCTCTTAAGGAGGATGCAGGTTGTTACCATAGAATTTTAAGGTTACATACTACAGCATTTCGAAGGGCAGATGCCAGAGGAGCAAAGGGAAAGCCATCATCCTTTCTTGTTGTTAAAAACCAAAGGCATTCGGTTTATGTTATGTATTGTTAGTAGGTGGTGCAGCCAGTGGTCTCAATTTTTGTCTATAATTAACCCTAAAATATGCACATTTGTTGCAAGGCCATATTTAATTGGCATCCATTTGTTGTCTAACCCACCACAGATCATAGGGTCCTCGGCATAACCAGCATTTTTTTTTCGATCTATTATGTTAAAAGCTGTAAACAGTTAATAAAAGCTTCTATTTCTGAGCACAGACTACTGCTGCTGCGAACATGCAGCTCAGAGAAGAAGACCCCTATTTCTAGTTTTACTGGTAACAACACCACATCTTAATTATCACATAATGATAAAAGCATTGCAGTGACCTCTTGTAGAAATCTAATTAATATTGCAATAATAATTCACTACTCTCTGTAGCACAGAGACCTCTGTCCAAATGAACAAATCTTGCCTTTTTACAAAAATTAAACTTTAAAAAAAGCAATACTCTCGTGGCTGCTCCCTTTATGCTTTATCTTTATCAGTCTGTCTGTCACTGTCTGACCTTTCTCGTATATTCAATAGAATTTTTTTTTAAAAGGATTTCTGCCTAAAATCTATGCACTCTCTTTGTATGATCATGCCCTTCACTAACCAAAGACCACAGGGCACCGTAGCTCCCTTCAGAGCATCCCTCAGCCCCATGTTGGGTTCACTCTCAGTTTGTGATAGACACACAGGGGACAGAGTGGCATCAACAAAGAGACCCGGCTTCTGTCAACTGATCTCTGCGTCCTTTTGTGTTGACACTGTTTTTCGCGCGCTGTGTAAAAAGCTACAAAGGTTTTCTGCTTCACACTCTGTTGGCTAATTGCATCAAAGCATTTGGAGACTGTTGTCTCAGCCCCCGTGTTTGTACAAGCATCAAAAGGAGGGAGCTCCAGCACGTGGAAACCTGTGCCAGATAACATCTATCCAGCATGGAGGGACGCAAGAATGCAGAAACCAGGAGAGTGTGACAGTGGCGTTTGTTTGTCTGCCTCTGTGTAACAAACACAACCTGACAGGAAATTCATAAATTCAGCATCACTCATCCCTCTCCTAATAATGAAATAAATCTCTGGAGCAGTTTGTCTAAGATAGAGAGAGATGGAAGTCATGTAGAAAGAGGAAAAGATACGGAGAGAGAGTCAGACAGAGACAGAGAGGAGAGAGACATTATGGTTGGTCAGACAGCTGCAGAGCAAATCAGAGGAACCGTCCACACTGAGACGCTCTACAGATGGAGTGTGTGTGTCCATATGTGCATTCATGTGTTCATGTCCATGCCAGCGTGAGTGTGCATATAATGTATATACTGAATCCTATACCCTATATACTCCTTGTGTGTCTGCATGTGTGTGTGTGTGTGTGTGACAGCAGGGTGGGCTTCGAGAAGCTGAGTTTCGTTGGAGCTAAAATAGAGGCAGTGTCTGTTCGTTCGGCCGTGTGACATGATTTATGTGTGTGACGCAGAGTGTAAATGTCCCGCCTGTGACCAGCAGAGCAAACAACAGACCAAACCTGAAGACCAGCAAAACTGATTATACAGTGTTTTCCAACCATGCTGCACTCTCCCTTAGCTTCTTCCATCCTCCTTTTCCACTCCCTTGTCCATTTGTCTTCAATCTCAGTCTTTCGCTCTGTTTTTTTCTCTCTTTTTGCCAATGCTCTGATTTTGTTGATATCACCACCAGGAAACTTTGACAGATGTTCCCAGCTTTTCATTGTACTTTTTTTCTAGCATGATCATGTGTATTTTATTGCTGCCTGACATGTGTTAAAGGTGTGTTTACTGCATCAGGTAGAGTGTTTTGCTGTTATCTTTAAACTGAAAGGACGAGGCAGGGATACAGACTGACAGACTATTGTTAGATCACTCTCAAAAGTGCAGAAAAACACTGTATTATACTGCTCATTTACTTTCTCTGTTTTTTTTTTTGATTGATTGTGAAATGTTGGCTAAGTGTGGTTTGTAATCGAATGGCAAAATAAAATCAAAAAGGCCTCATATAGCTCAGCTTTTCCTAGTATAATGTCAGTCCTAGAGATTTCTAGACAGTAGGTGTCATCACACAGGAGTTACACAAGAGGCATTGTAAGAGAGGGGACAAACCGCTGAAAGAACCACTTAAAGTCTATAACATCAGAAATGACAGCTGAATGACACATATTCTGTCTCTTCCCCCCCTAGATGTCAATCATCTGCTTTACAGCAGCAACATGGCAAATCATGTTGGCCCTCTGGATTAAGCTGTTAAAGAAGTTGAAATTGTGAAACCTCGTGCATGCCTCGTAGAGGTAAAATAAGTAGGAAAAAGGTGTTGCAAACTTTACTTTGCAGTAAAGCCACTAAATTTTCTTTAACAGCTTTGAGCAGTTTTGACTAGTGATACAGAATATAAGGTCATGTTTAATGCATAACTCTTGTAAGAGAAGTTATGGCTCTCTTACCATTCATTTATATTGGAGGCTGGTCTTGTTAGCCTGAAATAACTGTCTGAGGCTGTTGCCCAGATGGTTGCTGAGTGGTAAGGCTTTCCTACAAGGCCTTTGGATGTACTGTGTAATCCTAACCGTTTCTATTAAGTCTGAGTAATGGCAAAAAACTGCTGATTGTTTACAGTCTAGTACATATTGTTCATTAATGTTTTACATTGTCCTTTTAAATAAACCAAAGTGGTATTGTGCATATGTAGAAACAGCTTTGGTCAGTTCTTATGTAAATACTTTCATTAACATATATTGGCCTTCAGCAAAGAGTTCTAGGATTGTTTTAGGGACAAAGTCAGATGTGGTGAACAGTGAGTGAGGAAAGGAGAGGTGACAGAGAAGTGAAAAGAAGATAAGTGTAGATGAGAGTTAGCAGACAGAAAATAAAGGACATGAAAGCAGAGTAGGACAGAGAGGAATGTCAACGTCCATGTGTCCAGGTGTAGAAATGATGGGGAGTGGCAGATTGCGTGTGTAAATTACTGGTCGGTGTGCTGAATATTTATGAAGCAGACAGAGGCTGAGGGAGAATTCAATAGGTGAGACAGAAAGAGATGGACGCAGAGAGGAAATTGCAAGGGACAGAGTGTCTCCTCTGATGGATAATGACAGCCCCAAGTCACAGATTAAAGCCTGGACAACTGCTTCAATAATGTTAAAACCACCGTGGGGCTTTGTCAATGAAAGCAACAGAGAGAAAGAGGGCAGGAAACAGACTGAAAATGAGGTAGAGAGATGAAATAAAGGATGATGTAGAATATAATGAGCATGCAATAGCTGCTATGTCTCAGATAATATACAGTAGTCTTAACTCAAAATGCAATTGCAGTGTCACCAGGGGCGGATCTAGGATTTTTCTAAATCGGGTGCCACAGAGGGGTAATAATTTACAAAGTGTGGTCCAGTATCTCCAGGGAAATTTTGAACATAATGTACTTTATTTACTTCATTCTGGTGACTTTTTATGCCACCAGTGACTCATTGTGAAGCTAACAGTGGCACTCAAAGGGCCAGTCAGATTTTACCTGAGGCCTTGCCCCCAGTACCACCAATGCAAATCACTGATTTCATGCCTGTTTTATGGCGAGCAGATGAGAGTCTATTAACCTCCACTATGCAGTGAAGAAAGATACTTTCTTACATTTAGATATTACCCAGTCGCCTTGAATTGACATTTTACATATCTACACACCACAGATATGGTGATATGTTGAACTTTTATGTGTTGCTGTATTTATTACGTTGTCCTGTCACTGGTCTCCAGTCCTACATTCAAGCTACCAGACTCCTGTCCAAATCCTTAACATCGTTGCTAGTATCAACCTAAGTAGGTCCAACCTATGTAACTGACCTCCTACATGGTTGCTCCCACCTGTCCAGCCCCTTGGCGGCTCTCCTGCACCCCCTATCGACCAGTGGTCACCTTATAGACCTGCACCTCCTTTCAGGTCTGCATCCAATCGTCCTTCAATTATGCTTTGCCCCTTGACCTTGACTCCCAGTTGTCCCTCTAAGCGCTCACCTGAGAAGCCTTGTTTCACACTTGTCTGTCCACCTGAGATCCCCGGTCCTGTTTTCCTGTGCTGTTGTTCCAGTTTGTGGTTAAGTTCTGGTTTTGAGTTGTCTCCTTTGTTTAAAGATTTCATTTTACCGGCTTATTCACTTTTTTAAACTTAATTCTGGAATCAGTTTTTTCTCACCTTTTGACATATTTACCTCTGTGTTTGGGGGTTTTGTTTTTGGGTCTATTTGCAAAACCCAGATAATAGCCAAAACTTAGTGGTTGTATCTGCACTATAAATCATAGAATTTTTAAAATAACATCAAATTTTGGATATTAAATGAAAAAAAAGTGTAATAAAAGGTACTAATATTTATTTTTTTGATTGATGTGTTGTAAAAGAATGTAAAGACAAGTATAAAAGTAGACAAATAGACAAAATTTTGAATGGGTGGCAGATTTTTTAGTTCTCCAGTACTGCTAACCTGTTTAGAGAGTCCTCACACATGCATAGTGGCACATATAGCTTTGTAAAAATTAGAGCAGCAACTTCCCTCAGGCCGACAAACCTCTGGGTTTGGGAGAGAAGCATCTGGACAATACTGTCCCAAAGGTCCAAACACTGGCAACCAACTGAGGAGCCCCTACTGTGTCTGAGGACAGTATACAGAGCACAGCTGAGCACCCTGTCCAGAATAACACATCATACAGACAACTGGGGCCAATTCACATGTTCAGTGGAGCGACATAGATTGACCAGGATAGATTTAGGAGAGGAAGGGGAAGCTTCTCAAGCTTGGTATGTGTCGAACTTGTTTTTTTGAGAACAAAATGATTTCACAAATAAAACACTGACAGAGTTTTTTATAAAAAATCTTTTGTACATCTTGTCCTCATTGCATCTCCAGCATGAGCAAGACAATGTTTACTGTAAAGGAAGCAAGCAAGAGTACCTGTCCCCAACTGTACAGGTAGACGGAAAAAACATGGGCTTGAAATATTTTTCTTAAGGATCATATATCATGTTGTGATACCTACATGTACAATACACAATGCTGTCATGATATGTAAGGGCTAGAAAAGAGAGTGGAAGACATCCCATAGATGGAAACAAAGTCATATAGACAGATAGATAGAATGAGGACAGCTTGGTTCGGACCAAGCGGGGAGCTGCAGCAGCAGCAGCTGTTCCTGTTTCCTGCTCTGTCTGAGCCCAGATACCAACACGGCATGGCAGCACACTTTGGGGACCGACCAGAAAAAGGCTTAAACCCAGTCACCACTCCGCATCGTTAACAGGCGTTTCTCAGGTGTGTACTCTATTAAGTCTGCCATCTGTACTCACATCTAAAGCCATGCACAATGTGTGTATGAATCAAGCTATCGCACATCTGAGTGTATTAAATGTTTTAGGTTTCATTTTTACTGATTAGGTTTCTCACTGGTGCTGTTTTATGGCCATTAAGTCTGTCTTCATGTCACATTAAGTTTATTTCCTCCATTTACTAATGCATGCATGTAGTGTGTGGCCACTTAGGAATTATCTTTCCAGTATTCCTTCTCTCAGCTCTGTTTATCTGGTCTCTACTTATTTGTGATAATATTTGTCTCTTAAGGTCCTAATGCCCCACTGTGTTCATGAGCAAGTCACTAACTGTGTCTGTCTGCTGCTTCGGGCTGGGACGGTGGCGTACAGTCAGTTTTTGGTGCCTTTTTTCAGCATTTTCAAAACAGCTTCTGCAGCCAAAAATAATAGCATGAGAGTATTTATGGTAGTGCCAGAAAACCAAAGCAATGAGTTGCTAATAATCCTTATAGAACTAAAGAGGACTGCAGAGTTATTCTCACCCTGAAAATCACATACAAGTTGTGACCCATTGTTAATATCAATACAGTTACAGCCACTTGAGTGGGAAATTAGCATTTAGGTATTTATCATATAATTTGCCATTCTGTTGTGGTTTTGATAGTATCCACATTTCAGGTCTATTACAATAAAAAGGTGAACAAATTTAGCCTTCCTTTGAGGAGAGTACTGAATTTTAATTTACCGCAGTTCCAGAGTTGAAAGTGTTTTTACCTTTTTAAGCTCCATGTGAACAGGTTCAATGCAAAATGTGTATCCTGTAAGACTGACATTCAAAGCTGTCATTGAGGTTTGCAAACAATGTCTGACATCATTATACAACAAAATGTCTTGTTTATTATTGTGTCGTATTACTTATTTTGTGACACAATCAAAAAAGGGGAATTTTGACCTTGTACTAATCAAACGAGTTTGATGCAGGATCATAAGAGGAATCCTTTTTTTAAATCCTAAAAGTAAAAAAATAAACTCTGAGCTCTCCACTGATGGGAAACTACTCAAGATCTGGACCAAATGAAGTTGAGTCCTCCAGAGTCTCCAGTCTACCACGACTTTCTCATAGGTGCAATCATCATTATTAGCTGCAATTCACTCCTCTCCAGCTGTCCTATTGACTCTATGCTCAAAGCCTCCATGCAATCAAGTTGATTTATAAATTAAATGTCAATGTAACAAGAATTCAAAGATTAAAACTAATAGATACAGCCCTAGTATCATGTTTTAAATCTACAGTAACTTTTAGCTGAATCTCCATTAGTCATCCAGACATTTCATTAATCTTAATTGGTGTATGGTTTGCAATGTTACTGAAGAAAATAAGGCAGAAGAGCTGAAATATTAAATATAGATGGCTGTTGCTGACAGCTGAGTGGAAAAGAAATAAACTTTCCAACCGAGGAACAGCCTGTATATGCCCCCATCCTTATTATCAAGAGGACACATGTCAGCCCTGTCAGAGTGCTTGAAGTGTCTTGCTATCTGTGGAAAGGCGTTAAGTAGATGTTGATCCGATGCTCTCCCTCTACAGCTCTTCACAGTGTCAGAACTTTCTGTCTTGGAGACCTAATAAGCCAGTTTGACCAAGTAAAGCAGGTTTCCACTGACATGTTATGAACAAATCTCAAAAATGACATAAACTGTATGATGTTATGTGCATTTATAATAGAACTGGGGCACTATCAGGCCATGAAATTACCCAATTCAACATCCAAATGCTTTTGGCTGTGGTGGGTGACTCAGACAGTCTCACTTTTACCCTGGTGGCAGGTGGTAAAAAATTTTCAAGCTTTCAAGTTTTTTTTTTTCCAACGCAAAAACTGACCGAGCTTCTAAAACTTAAAATTGGCTCAGGTAATTTGGTGTCCATCAGCTGCTGTGACAGAAGAAAAGTTTCATGGCCTGCTCTTTATTTAACTAAGTACACATAATACTGCCTTGAGGCAAACAACTGAGCGTCAGGGCTCTCAGTATAGGAGAGGTAAAGGCTTTTAGTTAAAAGGCAAATTTCATTTGTTGTGCAACTCAGGACATATGTGCTGTTTGGCTAAACTGGGTCTGACACTGAATGTGCACAGCAACATTTGCAAGAATTTTCCTTTTGGTCCCAGCTACAGTTAAAAGACAAAAAACATTTCATTACAACTGCATGAAATAATAATGATAGAGAGATGTGAAAGGTGCTAAAGAAAACTATAATTTTGCTTTATAATGTATCCTACTCCAGAGATCACTTTGAATAGAGAATAGCAGATCATTTAAATAAAAAATTAAACATTTTGCTTCATGTAAGTGATTGCCATCTGTACCTAAATAGGACCAGTAAGTAACTGAAGAGCTATTCATTTACTGTTTGACAGGTTATCATCAAAGCACAGAGGGTCCTCAGGGTACTTTAGTATTTAACTCCCTGTCTCCAAGAAGTAGTTTAATTGCTCCAAAACATTTAGCTGACCCTTCAATAGGCACGTAATCCGTTCTCTGCTCTCTGTGGGCGTGCTGTAAGGCTATATGCTTTTTTTTTCCTGATCTTCATCTAATTTGTAATAACGTCCTCTGACAGTCAAGAAACTGATGACAGACAAAGTTTAGTTGAATTTTTAAGAGAGCTTACTGCAGTTCATACAGATTATACGTTGATAATTGGTCTGACATGTGACGAGTAAAAGTTTAATTATCTTTGGCCACAGAAGTGTTTCATAGTTGCTCTACTGTAAGTGCATGAGCACTTGTAAAGGAAGACCCTTATGCTGAAATGGGTAGAGGTCAGAATCCTGCATTCACATCCTATTGGAGAAAAGCAGCTTTAGTATAATGGCATATAATGTTGTGATATATATCACCTTTAATTATCTACAGAGTGTCAGCGTGTGCTGCGGTGCATATTGTTATAGTGGATAATTAATTCGCTCATAGTTCTCCCCCAGGTAATGTTGATGGGAGTGTGATACCAGAGTTTGTTGAAAAGACTTTCTTGTCCATGCATTTCAGCATTAGGGTTAGCTGTTGGCGTTTTGTTAATTTTCCTTTTTTTTGCCTGCCATGAATGCTAAAACCCCACAGAAACTCTTCTCTGAAAATAGCTTCTTTCCGTTTCGCTGTTTAGCTCCACCAGACTCTCACAGGACTTACTGTACGAACTCTGCTTCTTGTGATTCTTGTCAGTGCTCATCAAGCATTGGAAAAAAAGAATAAGGTTGAAAACTTATGATAAAATGTGTGCAGACTTGCGGGTTCTATTCTTACAGGCTTTTCTGTTTTTCCTCAGATTTCATTAGAATTGCTTGTCCCCTCGGGCCCGAGTTGTTGACTGATTACAGATTCTGTCTGTCGACAAGCTTAGCATCAGTTTGAACTGTGTGCATGGTTGCATAAATACCCATTTCATTATAGTCTGACAGTGACTCTGACACAATATTTGCCTGCATCAGAGAACATTTTTTTTAGCCTTCCTGGGTATCAGTGTTGTCACTAAGCATTAATAGTAAAGTACTTTACAAGGTTTGTATGATGATACTGAGTAAACATAACCACTGAAACAAGAAGTGTGTTTTAATGTTTGCTTTCAGACATTTAAACTTGTTTTGTTTCCGTGTCTACAAACCATCTTTTTTCTGTAATATTCCCTGTGATTCATTTTCTGTCACATTTTTGTCATTTGTGACACTGTGCTAAAGCATCTCTTGCCTGGGACCACATAGGTTTAGACAGTGAGGTGCAGTTGGCCAAGCAGAGGAGTGAGAGCGAACAGCACCCTGCAGAGTTGTGTCATTGCATCGTGACTCAGCCCGGACAATCATGTTGGTTAAACTATGTATGTAGCACTGAAAGATATACTGATCAGTCATACATTTGCAGAAGTGTGTTCCTGCTATAAAGAACATACATGGGCACAGGCTAAAACATGATCTGGCTGTCCATCATTAGCTAATAAACCTCACCTCTTTGCAGAAAAAAACACAGAACACAAAATCAAAACTACTGAAATGCTCTGATCTTTAAACCTCACAGAAAGAGAACTTTCCCCACAGAACTCAACAAAACCCCAAACAGTCTCCGTCAAACTTTCCTGCCTTAATGGAAAATCCTTATCACTGTAGACAGGAAACATCTACCTGATTGATTGGAAATGGTGACCTGCTACTGGAGGCTCCCCATGAGATTGCTACAAGTTTCAAGGTCTTTACAAAAGCAAAGAGAGTGAGACGGCGTGGACTTTGGATTGTCATATTAAAAGCCCCCAAAAAATTGTCAGTTGGGAAGCTGTGGGGACTAAAGGGTGACAGTAGTGTCGTGGAGAAGCTTCTCCTCCTTTGTTCAGGTGTAAACTTATCTGAGTTAAAGGCAAAAGTAAACATGCCACCATTACTGAGGTTGAGACTCACTTTTCAACCTGTGCATTAATGATAGGAAAGAACTTTAACTTTCAACCACTTTTCTTGCTGTCTAAAAAAACAAAATTATTTACAGCTTACTATCTGAGATCATTTTGTATATTGTTATGACAATAAACTTTTTAGAAGAAGAAGTGAGAAAAAGATCAAGGTAAGGTCAAGTGTTTAAAGTTGAGGGTGCCCCTTTTTGCAGAATATGTCAGAAATAGAGCATAATTTTAATAAATATGTATTTATTTTTGTGCAACCACCTGAAAATCAAAGCCATTGTCTCATTTCATTTTCTTAGAATGAGCCTGTTATATCTACTCAAGAAGCTGTTACTCCTCCATGGAGTTTAACATGTTGCACCACCCTCATCCCCTAATTATATGTGCATGGCTGGGTGGTGCTCACCGGTCTGGATTTGTGCTATTGATGCTTTTTGTTCAGTTCAGCTTGCGTGGTCCATGAGTTTAGGACATGTACTGACAATAACAGGACGTGTGCCGATTCAACTCTCCATGTTCCTCCGTCTGATCAATAAGAAGAAAAACACCTCATTCAAGAGGTTAAATACAAAATAATATGCACTGCATTCATAACCATGTCTCAGTCCCTGCATGAAACAAAGAGTTGATTCAGTGAAGAATCTTTTCAATTTCTCAGATAAAATCAATAATGTCTCTCTTTTTTTGGATTTGATTTTATCTATCTTGGCACATTAACATATCAAAAAAAAAAACACCATGGTTAGGGAACATCTTGATGTAAGGGTCCTGGATAAAAGAGATGCAAGGGCTTCCGATGATGTCAGAAAAGCCCTCATTGGTCCATCTGGCTGTGTAACAACTCTGTAACAACTCCTGACTTAAATCCAGTTTGATAAGGGAGAATACATGGTGTCTACAAAGCCACATATCACATGTGATGTCTGCACAGGTATGTTCTGTATTAATGGAGCCAAAGGCTAACATGGTAAACATACTATAGGGTCTGTCTCTCACTGATTCCTTTGAACACCAGTGCTCCCACAGTCTCCTCTCATTATTAATGCCCACATCCAACTGTGAGGACCAAACCTGTTTCAGTTGGAAATCAATAGCCTGTGTGAATCCATTGCTTTCCTGTTGCATCACATCCTGTGCTATGAAAGCAAGTTACGAGCCTGAGAATTTGCTGCACCTTTCTATGTAATACTTATTCTGCATGTGGAACGACACATGGCAAACAGGAGAAGTTCACATCAGAAAAGTTCTGAACATTATACTATAACTGTTTACAATTTTGCTCCAAAACGTGCCAGTGTGTCACCTTATGGCTCTTAGATACTCTAAAGAAAACTGAATTCAGTGTGAAATGCAGTGTTGTGAGCATATAATCACTGCAGTCTGGAGTCAAAAAATTTTGATGATGCTTTAACATCAATGTAAGATGACAGAGTGGGAGAAAAGAAACATAAGTACGAGCAGTGCAATCGAACACAAAGGCACCAGAGGCAGAAGACGATTCAGAGGTGGCCCTGGTCCACTTTTTTTAAACATTAATTTTTTAAAAATAGGAAAAGGACATTTTTTCCTTCCCCTGATAGGACAGTCAGTTTGGTCTTTTTGTACAACAGATGAGACAAATTGTGCTTCTTAAAATACAGTCAGCACTCAAGGTTGATGCATCATTCAAAGTAAAGCAGCGGTTGGCAGCATGCAAACTCATAACTGAAGCCAAATGCAGTGTGTCATTTTGATCTCAAAGCCACCATTCTGCCGGTGCATATACTTGAAAACCAATTTAATTTGGAATATGTTGCCAGATTTAAAGTTCAGAGATTTTAAATAATAATTACTTTGAGTGGCAGATTTTAGAACAAAAAGGCCTCTATTTACCAGCGGTGTGCCGTCAAGACAAACAAGGGAAGCTGTGTCTGACTAGTTGAAGTTAAAAATAGACAGCAATTAGACAAAACCTCTCATGTTCTGTCCCATAAAGGCTCTGTTATTGCCTGTTTGCATAATTTTGTAATATGCTGCCCTCTTTTGGAGGCAGTGGGCTGTTGTCTCTTGAAGCGAAGTTGTTAACCAGTTGATGCCACTCATTAGTTTTGTCATTTTCATCGGTATGACTGCGATTTTTGACTGTGACTGTGCAGAGGGAGGAGCAGAGTTGTTCGGATGTTTGAGCATTGTGGATAATCTTAGACTTAAGGTGACTAGCTAGCTGCAGACGAGAGTGCTTTGTCTGTCAGCCATTGTATGGGTTGTACAGAATGTGTAGATATGTTTATTATCTTAATATGTGTATATGTGTGTCTCTGCATTTGCAGTATGTCTGTGACTTAAAATCATTTGAAGGCTCCTGTTTGATCGCAGTCCTTCATTCTGAGGCTTAGCCCTGTGGTATTTGTTAGATCTGCAGGATCCTACAGTGTCCCCGCCTTATTATGAAGGCGCCTAAATGATTTAAACCCTCACTCTGTCTAATCAAATAATTGGTTGGTGTAGATAACCAGGCTGTCTGATTGAGACTAGAGTGGGTGAGGAATGAAGAAATATGCCCTTGTCCTGAATTCTCAAAGTCCTCCTTGTTCTAAATATTTTTTCCTGATGATGTCTGGTCAAACGGAAAGCAAGCAACTGCTAATACTCGTAGTTGTTTGATTTGTTTAATTTAGTTCAAGAGGATACACAGGCATTTTCAACAACCTAATCGTGAGGTTAATGAAGAGCGACTGAAAGTGACTTGCTTTTTTGTACTTGACATCTACAGGGAGCTCACTCACAAATACTAACGCACGAATACTCTGAAACACAGACATATTGACACACTACAGTTTAAGCTGCCTGTCAATCAAGCCTCAGCCTCAGCCTCTTCTGTTGGAGATGAGCTTGGCATTGTTCACTGAACCTCACTCCAGGGAGCAGGATGTAGAGAGGAGGACACTTTCCATTATTTGCAGTCGGCAAACAGCCAAAGCCTTGGTGCCCAACCCTGAGGCAAGGAGAGTTTTAAACAGCCACATATTCATCAGCACTATGCACAAACATGCACACACCTGAGCATGTTGTTCACACACACCTACAGTATGTTTGACTACAAACCTCATTCATACACATGCCGTGGTTTGCACATGCACATTTCCAGATAGGCTCACTATAATTTCTCTGTCAATTGCTTTTTTCCCTCTCTTTGTCCTTATTAACACACCTATCTGAAATTAGAATTTTGCCAATGGTAACAGGTAGATATTGAGGAGGGTAATTTGAGGTGAAGGAAACATATTTGTCGTCCTTAAGACACCTTTATTAGAAAAGTATATGCAACTCTCATTGATCTCTGCAGAACTTAACAGAAACTTTTTAGATTCTTTGTCATTCATCCAGATCATAGTCAAAGAAATTAATTAAAATCAGCACACATCTCACCACATTAGTGATGTGTCGTTTGTGAATATATCAGCTCTATGAACAGGCTCCTTTATGTGAATAACAAGGGCTGGTTCCCACTGGAAACTCTTTTTTTTTTCCTTTTTTTGTTTTGTAAATATAATAATAATATAATACATGACAGAACAGGATGATCCAAGAAAGTACTTGTTGGATTAAATCAAGAAATGTTTCACTTTGGTAATAACATTTAGATCTAAGTGCGGTGAGACTGTGTGTACATAGTGCAATACAGATCAAATGAAAATACCCAAGTGTCAATTTTTTTGATTTTTACATGATTTAAGTTATTCATAACCAAGCTGTTCTGCTGAACTGAGCAAAATGATTCAATTCACACAAAGGTGGAATTCCTATCAATACACCAAACTGATGGAGAAAGTTCAGTTTTCATAGAAACTAATAGAACTTGTTATGAATCAGGGATCCTCCATTATCAGAGTGTGTGAGTGAGTGTGTCTGCTTGACATCAAGACAGAGGTTGTCTGAGGTGAGACGACACCACAGCACTACAGCACAATGCTAAGTCTTATATTGTACAGAAATGTTATCAAAGTTTCTAAAAAAAGTCAATTCGGTGGGTTGAGCCCAGTGACAGGTCAATTATGTTGAAAAGAGTCATAATACTCTTTCACAATTTAAAGCACGTAATGTTAGCGTATGAGTGTGAATGGAAAGGAAATTCCAATTGTATAATACCTAATTCTGTAAACTCTTTCCACCCTCAACCCCACCCCCTCCACTCTGCTCTGCATTTGGCCTGAGAAAAAAAGAAACGGGTGTTCCAGTGTCAAAAAGTGTCACGCTCTTTGCCGATTGGGCTGACGGTGGCTCAGTGTGTAATGAGGGACTGTCGCTGGAGCACTGAGGGGAGACGGCGGTGACACACAAGCGTGGGAAACTCATCTAAATCACATTACCAAACCCTGCCCTGAAGGCTCGCATGGCTGGCAGATTAGCCGGCATGGGCTGTCGCTGTTGCCGCTGCTCTCTCCCCTGAATTCTGTGCTTTGTGTAGGTAGACGGCTAATAAACATTGTAATCAGGCCCACGGAGGCAAATGGCTTAACTTGTAACATGACACCAGAGGCAGAGGGATGGTATGAGGGAGCACAACAGCACAAAGATTAACTGTTTTTTTTTTTGTTTTTTTTTGTTAAAACTGACTTATTTTGTACAAATATTTAACCTTATTACCTCATTGATAACAATGAGAGAATGAGGACGTATGATGTGCAACAGGTACGCATGTATGTGTGTAAGTAGGTGCAGAACACAAGGTGATTGGTTCACTTTTTGTCGGTTCCTGCAGCTACACTTGTTCTCATCTCAGCTGTGATTTGTAAGATGCACTAGTGGCTGTTTGCCTTGGTAATCTTGTTTTCTTTGGCTTATTTAATTTAGTTGTACTTCTTTGATCTTGTTAAGGTGTTTTGTTTCTTTCTGAGTTAAATTTGTCTTGTTTGTTTTGTTTAGCAGCCAGTTCAGAGGATGTTTCCCACTACACTGTTTCTACTACCATGTAAACGTACATATTAGTTGTTTTACCATCTTTGTGGCTGCTTGGAACATGGGTTTAATTTCAAGTTGTGACATAACTGCCCCTAGACGGAGTAGAAACACCTATATTACAACGACTGTCTGGGAAAATTTATAGTTAGATGTTTTCATTGAAAGCAAACAGCAGCAACAGCAAATTATCATGGCAAATGGGATCAGATCAATAAAACAGGGAATCATTTAACAGTAATGTTGTGTCTCCAATTATTCCCTCTTAGGGTTTTTTTTGTATGTATTTTTCATACACACATCCAAATTAGAGAAGAAGGTCCCTGCACATGCATTGGTTTTGTAGAGATGTCTCTGCCACAGAGTCAGAGAGCAGTCAGGGGTTCAGCTGCCAATCCACATTCATTGGTCTATGATCAGATTTAAAGCCAAATCCTCATTAATGGACCTAGCATTACCCCAATGTGTTAAAATCAGCAGAAATCAAGGTTATTTAAATTACAGTTTCTATTAACCCGCCCCCTTATCATTTATAATAATATGCAGTGAAGCATCATGAGGCAGATAAACAGACACCAACAATAGAAAACAACATGTTATATCATTTTAGAAGGGAAAGCATCCTTTTCAACTGAACTGCTCCCTAAAAAAAGATCTCAGTGTTTTACAGTTAAAATGGTTAGAACTAAAAGACTGAGACAAAACCATTGTGAGAAAAAAATATTATATAAATGCAATTCCAATAGTGGCCCCCAATCTTTTTGTCACAGTAATAAACTGGGTAGAAATCTAACATGCCCTTCATCATATTCAGATTTCTATCGGTTTTCTACAGTGCAGTGACAGCACGCTGTGCCAGACATGTAAAACAGTAGGAGAGAATTTCACTGCGACCCCACCAGATGATTGATGATGTATTGACACCATATCTAACAAATCTGAAACAGGTCTGTCATATTCAGCCACATCACGTCAACACACTCGGCTCACTATGCATTTTAAACAGCTTCAGCTGGCTTCCTTTTTTCTTCGGGTTGAAAAAAAAAGCACTTAATAATAATCAAGCAGCTTATAGTCAATTTCCATGCATATTTCATTTGATATTTATGTGGATAATATCACATTCTCATTGTCACTACTGTCTCCTTATTAAAAACCTCTGAAATTGGTAATTATTGCAACTATTGTTCGAGCAACCATAGCGAAGAGCTTTGAGCTCTATTCAGTGTGGTATTATTGCGTAATTTACTTGTCAGTGGCATCTGACATGGTGCGCCGTGCAGAATCAGAGTGGCAATTACAACACTAGCAGGAGTCTGGAGAGGCAGTTTTATGACATTAGAGAGGCCCATAGCATTTATTGTCAAACTGAAGACACTTAGGTCAGAGAGACACAGTTTGTCCCCGAGGCTAACAAGTCAGCCAACCTTGAAATCTAAGATGCGGTGTAAATGCTCTCACAAATTGATTTGATTGATTGAAAGAATAAAGAAGGGGGAAAAAAACAGAAAACAATTATTCTTAAGCTAGTGGTCCCACAGCTAGCAGATCCTGGGTTTCGGTTCTTGTATTTCCTGTTTGAGTATTTGTGTTCATTGTGTTTCCACAGTACAGTCTGTTTTTTTAATAATCTAAGTTTGGGTTAATTTAAAGTGTAAAGCAGGGACAAGATTGGCTTAGTGCAACCCTCACAGTTTTAATGTAGGGCTTTAGCTCCTGGATTAGGGGCTAATTTGTTTTTGTGAGAGTAGATTACTTCCTTCCTTTAAAGCAGTTAAATGAGTAAATTGATACCAGTCTCTTGTAAATGTGTCACATATGAAGGACTGTAAGTTCATCTTGCTTAGAAAAACAATACATTGTGGTTTTATGCTTTCTGCCTACTGTGGTGATAACAAGACTCTTCTGCAGCTCCCTGTAAACCACAACTTGTCATATTTCTATTTTTATTTGGATTTAACATCAACATATATATCATTTTCCTACCGGATAGAAGAAGGATTTTGGACTTTTGCACAGAACAAACTTGTTGTTTTACCTGCTGCCTGTCTTTGTGCAGACCTAAGCCCTTGACCTCCTGGCTCCATAGTAAAACTCAACATACAGACATGGAAATGGTGAATAGATCCAGCAACAATATGTTGACCTATTCCCATAAATAATAATCACAGTGAAGGGTAAACATTTTTATGATCATCCGTGCACACTATATATTTAACATCTCACTTTGCTTTTCATCTGACTAAAACAAGTGATGCAACATTATCTAGTTAGCAGGCATGAAGAATGGATGAAGAAAGTGTTTTGAAACTGCCTCTCAGGCACAGCAGACAACCATTGGGAGCAAGATCCTACACTGCAATATCATTTATCCGGTTAAGTTTATCTGTCCAGGGATGGTTTGCTGACCACGCTCGCCTTTTTTTTGCAACCACCTGCTTCACATTCATTGGACCACTTACACATTCACACCTGGGAGATAACCACTGCAACCACATTATGTCTTGCTGTTTCTCCTACACTTGACAGATGCACTGGAGCAGCTGGGGGTTAAGCACATTGCTCAACAGCGTCTTGACAGAAACCACTACGGGAGGATCTGGGGTCATTTGGTTTACCCACCCAGAATCTCTGAGCCTCTGAGCTTCTGTTCATGTCTAGTCTATTAACTGTAAATCACTGCAGTACATAAGGTATTATGCATATTAAGCCCTGTTGCAGTAGTGTAGTTTTGAGTGTTTATATAATCTTAAACTTTACAACGCCTGAGGAAAAAAAACAAGTATATAAACTTGTCTCTGATTTAGCAGAATATATTTTTTGAACTTAACCAACTTTTTAATATGTAACATGTAAATTCATTTCAAGCACGAGAAGGTGAAGATGGTTACTCTAATTCAAGGGTATTACTCATCAACACAACATTTAAATGAGAGAAATTCAGAATCCTCTTAGGTTGATGTTGACCTCTCCCTCAACCTCTATTCACTTAATTCCAATGAAGGTCACTAAAGCCACGCAGGCTGATTTAAATGTGAGTTCTTTTCAATACTGAGCCCCGCACTTGGGAGCTACCTACCCCCTGACATTTAGGCTGAGCTTATAAAAGCCTAGACATACAGTATATACCTAGTGACTGGTGTTAAGTGGAGTGAAGCCCACAGGATCTAGGCAGGTTTTGGCCCTTTGAAGCTGACAGGCCTGCTCCCTTCTGGCACACCGTGACTCCACTCTCTGCTTTATAGGTAATTTATTCAGCTGAATAATTAAGGGCCAGTCGGCAGCAGAAAGCATGAATAGCAATAAGCACAAGAAAGAGTTAGCTTCCTTCAGCTGTTAGAGCAGGCTGCCCAGAGCAAACCTGTGTACGAAATAGCTTTATTTGAAATGGATTCTACTGCTTTCTTAGGACTGATTGATCCTGTATGGTGCAATAGAGCAACCAACATTGCTGCTGAATGTGAAAACAGTACATTGCCTTGCCAGAAGCGCTAGAAGATGCTACAAGTAATCGATATGTTTTCAGCCAGCAACATATGAAGAATGCGTGATATGAGCCAGCATATTCTGTTAACAACGTTAACATTTTTCTAAAGGCTCCGATCATCTGTCACTGTTACTCTGTGCCCCGAGAAGATGGAGGTGCTGCGACTATGTCTTTTTTAAGCCAGCAGATCACACGGAGAGTTATATCATCATAGCAAATCTATACCTTTTTCTTTTATGGAATTTTACATTTTCCTACAATTTATCCCTTTGTCACGCCTTTTGCCGTCTCAAACTAATGCACAAGAACCTTTGGGGTCTGTGTGCACAAATCTTTCTAAACACATGGTTCATATTGTGGGACAGCAGAAGTTTGTTTGCTTTAGGGGAAAAATACTAAGTTAGGTCTAGGAGAAGCCCCACACATGGTTGGTCATGATTAGGTAAAATCATTGTTTGACACTTAAAATTTTAGTTTAGCACCAACCTCCAACTGCAGTCTCCTGCATGGCAGTCGTGAGCCAAGTGCGTCTCATATGGACTCACAAATGACAATCAAAAGATAACTTATTTAAAAGATGTTAAAATGCCTATTATTATTTTGTTCGTTTTTACATGTAACATGCATTGTGTGAGAGAAAAATGAATTATGTCATCATTAAATAATCTGTGAGGTTCATAAAGCTTACTTGTATCTTAAGAGGGCAGAAGTAATGCCTCTGTGTCACATGAGACGGATACATCAGGTGTTAAAATAAGTTTTTCACCTTATTTTCTCCCTATTCTCGTTGTTCTCGTTCCTTGTTTTTCCTCATCTTATCCTTTCATTGTATTATATATTGGATATAGTATCACCAGTTTAAATGTATTCAACTGTGTCACTATAATTTTTTGTGTGTTTATTTTGGAGCAGAATAACTTCCTCTTGTGGGACAAAGACCTGAACTGAACTGAACTGAACTGAACTGTCCAGACTTTTGCAGTTGTCACGCACTGCAAACCACTAATAAAAGAATTCAACACTCCATGAATTTCACTGAACTTTCAAAACCTTCTCGAATTTTTTTTTTTTTTCAAAGTGGCCTGAGGATGGTGTGATATCCTGGTGGAAAGCAGCAACACCATTTAAAGTGGCTGACCTTTACAAGGCAGGGCTGCACTTTAAGCATGTTTTCTTCATTTCAGGTGGGAATTCATGACAGCTGACACATGTCTGAGCCACAGAAGTTGGGACTTTGAGTTGGTTTCTTGCAATGTGATTTGTTCAATCCTGGTTTATGAGGTAGATATGAGGAGTAATGTTAACTACTAATGTTAAAAAAAGAATATACAGCACTTTAAACACGTGTGCTTCACAAAATGCATCAGGAAGAGGCACCCCCCGCACAGAGAGTTCTTAGCTAGGCTGCTTGTCTACAACGTTTTACTGCTCACTGTAAAGAAAACCAAACTATTGACAGATAAAGCAAAGTATCAGACAAACCAAAATTTTGACCTGCTGGTGGCACTAGAGGTAAAGCCAGAGGATTCGTCCTCTGAGAACCATGTAGCTTCAGTCCATATAATTGTTAATAAGACATTTTTTTTCTGGACTGACAGAGCAACACTGCCATCTCTCGACTAAAATCTAAAAGAGTATTTATTGAATGTTCAAACGATTTTAAAAATCATTATCATAAATTAACTCTGTGCACTTTTTTGCATTATAAATTAATTTTGTGTTCTTCATTGACCACTTATCAAAGGATTGTTAGCTTACCCCTCCCATCTGATTAGAACATTTAAACAAATCCTCTTACTGTTGGTGGTAGTATTTTACCAGTCTGAGAAACGCAGACAGACACACACAAATGCTCTCATGCTCCTGGCTCTGTTTCTTTGTAATTGAGGCCTCTGTGATAAACCAGGGTCAGCAAGATAATAAAGCACAGAGTCCATTAAAACATGAGCACAATTAGGTGGGAGGCAAACACTGCCGATGGCTTCTGACCCCACTTCATTATTGTGCAAATGGAATGATTGTACTCTCTCACTCAATCACACAGCCACTTGTTCTGTCTGTTTTGCACACACTTGGTACCAACTGCACATGCCAGATAACCCACTCGCACTAGCTGCTGAGTCAATATAATGATTGCAATGGCTCTTACACAAACAAACACATAGACAGTTACACACTCTGAATTGAATACCAGGTAACTACTTGTACAGAATGAGGATAAACTGTCTTGGGCGTCTTCTCATTAGCTTCTTCCAGAGATCAACTAAGACTTACACTGATCATCAAAAGGACAGTTAGTTCTGTTAAATTGCCAAATTGAAAGGATCACAGTGATCCAGCAAAAGCAATTACAGCCTAATACAGTAGCTTTGTTTCTGAATGTCTTAATGCAGAGGCACAAGTCCAAATTCCCCATTTCTGCTGCCTTCCTCTATGAGTTTTTATTCAGTCTCTTTTTTTTTATACAGATACACACAAGCCCACAGATACACACATATTCAACAGCTCTGAAACCTGTAATTTCAAAGATCTCCTGCATGCGTAACAAGGTAGCTGTCAGTCCACTCCTTCTGCCAGCCGCTGATTGACTTGTCAGCTCAAGTCGGCCTTTGTGTGTGTGTTTGTGTTTGTGTGGACCAAAGATGTGTCAACAGAGCAAAAGATCCAGAAAACAACTGTGTTTGCATGTAATGCAGTAATAGTAAAGGTGTCACATGAATCACTTAGTGGGTTACAGTTTAGAGAAAGATGGGAGCAGTTTCTGACTGACAATGTCTGTAATTTACTCAAGCAACATCTGGCTTAAAAAAGTTCATATGATTGTAATTCCAGCATCTGCCATGTGTGAAAACATTACATTAACTCAGAGTAATGCCTACATAGTGGCGCAATTAGTGTTAACATTAGAAAGTCAGGCTATATTTTAATCTTTCCTAGAGGCAGGTAATTAGCCCAGCTTACTGGTTTTCACTTTAGATGTCAAACAAACACAACAGCACAGCACAGTCTCTCCTAAAGGCTTCATGATGTTGTAAAATGGTAACACATTACAGAAGATGACAGTGTCTCTTTTGGCAATGCAAGTCCTCAAATGTTGCTCAAAAAGAAATACCTTACCAAAAGTCTGAGGCCAAGAATGTATTTTTGGCTTGATCCTCTTTAAAAAAATGTTAATACATAAGCCCAGTAGTTACAAAACCATTTTAATATTGATTTTAAAATGGTTTTATATTGGCTGAGATATGTGTACCTCTGTGTGTGTCATGCAGCCCTGACATTTCTGAAATGGTGAAATGATAGATAATGCATAGAGAGCTAAGAATGCACATGCTAGATGTTTTGTGAATCTAGGTTGTAGTTTTTTATCCAATTTTTTTTACTAATCTACAAGACAGGCAGTGATGTAAAA
>JAPZDY010000001.1:7891806-7905038 GCA_029783645.1 Ctenochaetus hawaiiensis
TTCTTAGGTGATATAATTGTACTTAACCATCACTATTGGTTATGATCAAAGGCATAGATATTGTATTTATCCATTGTTCCATGTACAACTAAGGACAGTAAAATAATATTTCAGGCTTCTTTTAATAAGCTTTTTAAATCTAAACTGTTTCAAGCCTTCCTCTTATCTACCTTTCTACAGCACTGTAATTTGAGTTCTGTTAATAAGCTACATTGATATGATGTGGTTATATAAAGAGAGGCTCTGAATTTCACTGATGTAAAAGTAAATGACTCTACTGACTAACATGTGGGTGCTTTAGCTTGTGGGGAATACAATGGTGAACGTATTTCTCTTTCCTTACTGTTTTCTTTTCCTCACTCAGATGATTTTATAGCAACTCTAGTTTGTATGCAAATAAGTGTAAAAACTGACTCCTGAACCACATCATTTCACTGTGACTTTAGGTTTCACTTGTTTTATTTAGATTCTGCCACTTTCTCAACCCTTCAACCAGGGAGCTGGCTCTCCTATTAGATGTCTAGCTTACTGGGAGGCACAAATGAAGACAGACGGACAGACAGAAATGATAGAGTGAAGTGAGTTTGGCCAGAGTTGTGCAGGAATTCAAGCTTGTGAATGGAAATGTAAAGATGATGAATGAGTCTTAATTATTTTCTGCTTAATTAATTTAGACAGTTTGAAACTTATAAAACCTATAATCATTGCTCATGAAGAAAGGTGAATAGTAATACTAATAGTAATAGTAAGATTACTTTTAAGCTCCAAGACCTGTTTTCCTCTGCTTATTGCACTAGGTCTCTTGGCGAGGGTCAAGAGAAACAAGCATCTCCTCAAGTGGATCTCTGAAAAAGTAAGACATTTTTATTCATGGTATAGCAGAGGAAGTTGTGGTGACATTAGAAGTACTGTTGGCTGTGTAGATGGGCGGAGGGATGAGGTGGAGAGTCAGGGCATATCCTCATTATGCCTCCACTCGCCTCTGATCCCTTGTTATCCCAACACTCATCGCTCATCTGTCACCCAAGGGAATGAAAGGAATATCTTTCACATTTGCTTAATTCCCTCAACGTGCTTCCCACCGCACCTTCAGGCAATTCCATTTTTTATTGTTGCATTTAAAAATGGTCCTGTGGTCTTCCATAGCTCAGGGGCTGTGGTATAAATATTGTGAGGGTGGGGGGCTTGATTCCCACTGGGGCCAACCATACTATAAATAAGAGGTCTACACAGCAAGTGTAAATTACAGCATTACAGTAGGTTAAGGTTTAGATGGTTGATAAGGCAGCGCAGCCTTTGGGATTATCATCACATGTTTTGGTGAAATATACAAAATGGATCTCAGGCTAATAAGTTCTGATAAAAGTAGGATTTATTTATTGCTAACATCTTTGTAGTGCTTTTCACAATAATAGATGTCATGGCCTCCTGAGCTTTTTTGTCAATTTCTTTCAAATCGTAAGTGACTCTTATACACAAGCAAATAAAACATAAGTGTGAACAGGTTGACTTTTTCTCTCCTAAAACAGACACATCAGATCAGAGATCAGTGTTGTTTGTGTTCTTCCTCATTATGCTGTTTATGGTAACTGGCTGTTGACAATATCTACCAGATGCAGTGTTTCACAGCAGGAACTGGGACAGAAACCAAACCATCAACAGAGTGTTAAAACCACATCCACGGCTGTGATGCGAGGTTTTCTTCTGTCAGAAACTGAAACATAATCACCAGTGCTGCATCTCAAAACAGGAGCACTAAATGCTGCAATTATGGGGAACATCTGTTAGCAAAATCATTTGTGGTGCAATGGAAGTTTGACATACTGCCAGAACGAGGCTGCAAAGATGTTGTTAATAATCTGCTGTAAGACGTATGTAACTTACAGCATTTTTCTTCGCTGCTGATCATTTGTTTGCACACAAGATAAACCATTTCTTAACTATTTCTCAGTGCGTGTCTTTAGAAGTCATCAAAAATAAAAGCTTTGCAAAAAAAAAAAAAAAAGCTACAAATGGTTGCATGCTCTGCTAACCAGCCTACGTTCATATGTAACCTGCATTTTTTGGACTATCACATTCACACATCACCACAATGTAAAAGCTGGTCCTTGATGTTGATATATCAAACTGGTAATATTAAATGTTTCCCCTCTTTTATTTAAGTGAAAAGTGAAACTTTTGTAACCACAGTCAAACCTGTTAACCAAGGCTTACTTCTGACAGACACATTAGTTTGTCCTGATCCTTAAACACTTTTCTCTTGCAATGTTAAAATGAAACATGTAATTTTAGGACATAATAAAAACACAAATGTAATACCTCTCTGTCTTGTTTTTCAGATTCTATTAGAATGGTGGTAAGTAAAAATGTAGGTTCAGACTCACAATGGGTCTAACTGGCTTCCAGTGTTTTTAGCATCATGTATGTAGCATTTTACACATTTAAGTGAGTTTCTTTTTTAATAGGTGGCAACTGGAAAAGCCTTATCAAGCAACTAATGAGGCTAACATGGTTTAGTTTAGGTTTGCCACTCTTTTCATTGTAAACTACATCATGCCAATAGAAAGCTTGACAGGTGTATCAATGAGAAGAAATTTGTTAATTGAAAATTGTTGTGCAACATGTGTAGGCATGTTTACTTGGACCGACTGCACTAACTACATTAACTGTATCAATGAAATAATTTAACACAATGTACTTTAAAAACTCCTAATAAACAAACTACAAAAATCTGCAGATTAACTATATTTTGGGTGACTGTCAAAGCATTATCAGTTCATTTTAAAATAATAAAACTACTATTAAGTATGACAACTTCTGTTCAATAAAACTATTTTGTCGGTTGTTGATTTTTATTTTTCCAAATCATATAGTGTCCAGTTTTTCTGTTGGCCTGAGGAGGGAGAAGACAGACATGCACAACCTTTGTGACACATGATGACGCCAGCTACATTATGAAAATTTGAACAGGAGGCAGTAGAGGGTTCACACTCTCCCCACAGTTCAACCACCCACTGTGGAGTCACCCCGACCAAGAAGTGGGAGTAGATGGTGCAGCAAAAGGCCATCCTGATAAAAAATGTGTATAACAAACTGGAAAAAATGGCCCATGAACACTGAAATTTGGCCAGAAATTGAGTTATATAGCTTATATCGACATTAAGAAAGTACAATAAAGAAAGTTTGGAAGCACTGAAGACCAAATGGAATCAAAAGGACTTAATACAGTGCAGCTGTGTGGTCAGGTGGAGTCATTACCTTGTTCTTAGCACACCGACAGACACACAGACAGACACACAGACATACAGACAGACAGACAGACAGACATACAGGCAGAAAGACAGACAAGGTGAGCCTGGCTGTGAAATGAGCCTGATGTCCCTAAATGCAAATATGTAGTGTCTGCAAAAAAGAGAAATACATTTTAACACCATGTGATTATGTAACTCTTTTCACATCATTATGTGAAAAAAAAATTCACTGCTCCATTTCAGTGTTAAATGAGTTATTTCTCCCCAGAAAACATAAAAAAAGGTCTGATACTGAAATAGAAGCCCATTTTACTTCCACACCTCAATGTTTAATCTGAAAATCAAACGTTTAATGAAGTCAAATGTTTGTTTTGCTGTCGGGCGTCTAATCTGACTGGCAGATTTAAGCTTCATCTTTTTTTCTGTTTACAACATGGAAGCTGCACCTTTCGAGTTTCTGCTCACTTCACAGAATTTTCTGAGGGTGTTGAAGCAGCAGACTGGAGGCCGGTCATGTTTTTGAAGCAGAGCCTTTTTCCTCTGAGGTTCTTGTGCTGGATACAGCTTTGTGTCACAGTCACAGTCAATACACACTGCTCTCCATCTCCATCATCACAACTCCACAGGGACTCGGCGGGAAGAAGAGAGAGACACACTGTTCGAGCCTGCATGCGTGCGTGTGTGTGTGTGTGAGTTTTTATGAATGTTGCCGCCTTTGTGTCAAAGGGAGCTAAAAGAAATGTGCATGTTGTTTGTGTGTGTGTGAAAGAAAGCATGTTTGTCTTTCTGTATGTCTGTTTGCATGCTTGTGAATCTTTTTGCATGCAGAGGAATGTGTGAGTGTGCGTGTGTTTGGGTGTGTGTGGGTGTGTGTGTGCGTATTTGTTTGAGCCTCCCTACCCTCTGTGGTATTCTCCTCCTCTCTAACCGTCATCCCTCTGTCTGCTATCTGTCCAAGCTTAAAGCGCCAGTTGTTTTCTGAGGGGCCTCTGGGAGAAAAAGAAACAACTGGGCGATTACACTTCTTCTTTTATCCTCACAAAGATGTTCTGCTCCTCCCTGTCTTGCTTTTCTTCCAGGAGGTCTTTGCTGTGAGGCTTTTCCCTCTCTGCTTTTCTGAGATTTTATTTATCCATGTATCATCTCGGTTTTTCTCTCTTACACGTCCTCTCTCTTTCAGTCTCTCTCTCTCTCTCTCTCTCTGTCAACTGATAATGTTGACTTGACTTTACCGCTCAGTAAAGAGGCTTTTCCCCTCTTTCTTTCCTCTCTTCATCTCTGAACCTCTGTTTTTAATTTTTTTTTCCAGCCAAAAACATTCAAATTTGTTTTTTGGGGGAAGATTCTGTCTGCAAGGCTGACTCGCTTTATTTAGAGCTCTAAAACCAGCTGGAGTTTGAGGCAGGCTTTCAGAAACCTTCAGAGCTGCTTGTTGCAGGAATCCCCAGTGTGTTCAGAAAAAGATATCTTACTGTTTGTCTAACTGGCAGGCACAAAGAAATACAGCAAAACTGAAACAGGCCTTTTTATTATCCTGGAATCAGCAGTTTTGTTTCATTCTTGTCTTGTGTTTATTGCTGTCTCATACATGCAGCCAACATCATCTGCTCATGAAACCGTCACTACATTATTTAACAAGAGATTCCAGTCGCACATGCATATGCATGTGCAACCATGTGTATTAATTCAATTGAGAGAACGTGTGTGTACAACAGAGCACCAGCATTGAATATGCATGTGTTGATCTCTGTCTCGCTCCTTCCTGCTCACCCTTGCTCATCAGTCAAGTTTACATTTAAACCCACTCTCTCTGCCCCCCTCCACACACGCACACACACACACAAAAACCCCCACACAAACACATACACACACAAACAAGCATTTTTTTTCTCTCTCCTGATTTACTCTGTTCATTACTATTCTACTCAATTTTTCCGACTGATGGCCTGCTGCGTTTTACATTTTGGCTCAGATCATTTTGATTATGAATAAGCAAGGTGGCCAATCACAGCACATCCATTTACATCAGAGTTAAATGCCACACACGCACTAAGGCGGGCCCACCAGTCCTCTGCAACATGTTTAGACCACATGAATTCAATCATATGCGTGGACGGAACAAACATGCAACAGTATCATTGGATTGACTATGATCTGAGTGTCTGGTACAGTTGTTCAGTACATAAACCACTAAATCTATTCTATCACCAGTGTCACTGACTGAGTCAGTAATTTTTTTAACATTATTTATGACATTTTTTTACCAATGCAACAATAAAGGAGAACTAATATTTAAACTTAAATGTATTTATACACCTCATCATCAGTAGTCTGACTCTGCTGATGTACATTATGGGTGTAAGCTTTGCAGTGGGCCAGACTTGATGTTTGCCCCCCCCATGGCAGAATGATAATTGCTGCAGTGAGACCTTTGTCTGTCATTGACGCAGGGCTGTGGTAGATAGGGCTGGATACACGAGATATCAGCAGTAAACAAATAGATCAAAGAAATGAAACCGTTTTGGAGTAACATCACTTTCTGAGTTTGATTATCTGTTACAGGCCAATAACCATTTCTGATATTACACAAGTGGCTAAATTGCTCTCCATTTCCTCAGTAGTGTGATCAAATTAGAGTGAGTTGATAGCAGAGGCCTGTATTGTGTGGTACTGGCACCCTGCTGCTGCCCATTCAAAATACTGAACAACAAGGTGGCAGGCGGAGCAGTAACTGCTCACTCTCTGAAAGCAGCATTAGTGAAAAAAAAAGGGAACTAACTAAATATTCACTGAGACGCTTAACCTCACTTAAAATACAAATAAAGATATTAAATCAGCATTCCTAATTTTCTCTACAATCAGGGCGAAAATCACTGTGTGCTGTTTAAAGAATGTGACCTTTTGACTTCTGAATACTATTGACAGAAAGAATGACACTTAAAAATTTCTGTGGATGCCATAAAAAAGAGATTTTGGTGCACCGTGAGAACGCAATTTATAATCCAATTCATCCATGTTTCAGTGCAGAGTCACAGCTTATAAAGTTCACTCACACTGCAGCTCCACCAAGATTGACAATGTTCTTGTTTCTCCTCACTCCCACTAGTTCTCAAGGATGTTTCTTTGCCTCTTTAGCTTAAACTGCAGTATAAATGAGTCATCACACTTTTAAGATGGATGTCTGTTTCTGTTTTGGTTCAGCCACACATGTTAATTTCCAAAGGCATTGTAATTTATCTGCTGCTCAGTTAATTTACTCAGTTATTCAAAGTTTTTGTCTTTGTAACAATCCTAAAATGCTTTTAGAGTAATCAGCTCTGTTGGTTGTCGGTCTTATTTGTTTTCATTTTACCTTTCTCATGTCTCTCACTTGTTATATTCTGTGCTTCACGGTGCCTTCAAGTCAGTGACAAGTAAACCACTGTTGAGGATGAAGAGGGGCAGTTTCATAGCACACACTGTACACACTCTTTCAAATAATAGCTTGAAAAACAGAATAGTGTGACAGCGGCTCAGCACCATGTCCAGCCTTTGGCAAACCTCCGAAACAGCACCTACAGCAGATCAGGGGAACAGCTTTGACCTTTAAAACAAGCCAGCAAGAGTAACAACCAGCTGACTGCCTAATGGTGTGCAGCTTGATTTATTTATTTTTATACATTTACACTGTATATTCTTTAAGACGTTGTAAAAGCAGACTCCCGTTGTATGCAAGTGACCTGAATTGATCCACCATAAACTCATCGCACTAATTAAAACGAAACAGCTGGAAAAATACATGTAAAATAACAGGAAACAGTCCCAGCTGCTGCAGGTGTAAGGTGACACAGCGTCCTCGAGAAACGAGTCCTGGATCTGCTCCACAAACAGCTAATGGGAGGCTGATTTAAGCGGCTCCCTTGGCAGTGATAATGTTCCCGTGAATTCACACCTCGAAATAAGACGACCCACAAAGCAAATGACTTATGATTAGTTACAGGTGTTTTCAGTCGCTGTCCAGGGATTTGACGCTGGCGACAGACTGTTTGAGCAATATTATTGAGGTCGTTTCACACTAAAGGAAAAACACTGAGCATGTGTCTGGGGAAATTAGTCAGAATGGAGGTAATCTAAATGAGGGAGTAGCTGAATATACAGATGAATAAATGGATCGAAAGACTGTCTCACATAGAAAACAAGACAGTTCAGGAGCTTGAAAGGTGTTTTTTACTGTGTCAGAGAATCGTATAGCAGGTTTCTAATAATCATCTTACTTATACTTTCTCTCTCTCCATCTCATGTATCTCTTCTTTCTTTTCCAGTCAGACACACACTCAGCCTCCTATCTCTTCCTCTGTCACAGATATGTCTCCCTCTCTCCACTCTCTTTCCCTCCACACCTCTCTCACTCCTCTTTTTGTAAATTCAGTATTCTCACACTGTGTCAAGTGGAAGGTAGGGGACACCCAGGTGTAAATTGCTCAGCTTGCAACGGCTGGAGAAAAGCAGAAAGCAATTTCCACACCATTTCTTGGTAGGGTCCATCGCCACTGTTGTCAAGCCCTGTAGGGACCCCGAACGAAAAGAGAAACCACCACAAAACCGCCATCCAGTCAGCAAGGAGGAGATTACCAGAGAAAAGAGCAGCAAGAGGGAAAGAGAGAGACGTTATCGTGGCTCACACTTGACTAGCAGTCAGAGCCACCCAGATTACTGTTATTACCACAGATTTTAAACAACTGCATCCACACTGTGTCCAACAATAAAAAGCGTAAACCCCACTGTTTAAGGGTGTTTCCACATCCCTGAGCCAATAATACGATTCTTAACATGTGATTGTATCCACCAGCATAAACAAGGTGTCTGAGGCTACAGGCGTGCTCTCATGGTGTTATCAGTGATGTTTCATAGCCACAGGCAAGTGTTGTACACAGCACCTGAGACAAAATGAAAAGCCCTAAACAGTAATAATGTTTAGTGTCATGCCTGAGCAATTACAATGCAGTCAAGTGGTGAAGATTAACACAAACCTTCTCAATTGAATTTACATTTAAATATCTGTAATGTTGAGCTCCATGTGAATCTTTAATAAAATACCCATTGCGCTTTGTAAAGGCAAAACGTCTGTCATGTGTTATTGAACAAGAAAAGCTCTCTCAGGACAAGAGCGTTTGCTGCAAAGCCCTGGATTCAGTCACAGTGTTAAAGGCCAGTGTTTTTATAGCTGGAGAACGTCCTAGCCGCCTGCAGTGTGTGTTTAGGTGACAGCTATCAGCCATTGTGACCCTGGTTCAAGTTACGCAAGGTTGTTCAGTTGCATTTCATATTCAAACTCTCTGGTCCCTCATTTTCTAACTTCCCCTATTATATGCCATCTAATAAAAGCATAATTTGCCAATCGACATAAATTTTCAGTTGATAATTAAAATGGAAATATAACTTAATGGGTCAGTTACAGGATGTGACCCCACGAAGATTTCTTAATTTGTCAAACTTTTGGTAATTCTAAGGGATATTTTTATGTTATTGTCCAGTGTCATCAGAATACATGTTTCTGAGGTGTGATTGTTGTCATAGGGATCAAGACACTGACTATTATTACAACATTGTCAGTTCAAGTTTGACTTCTTACATTTGTTGTACTACTTTTCCCTTCTTTCTTCTTTCCTTGTTTGCTTGTCTTTTGTCTTTGTTTATTGAATTGCCTCCAATAAAGACAAATGACTTCAAATTTAGATCACATTTCTTATTAACATAATGAGAGAATAATTATTTATCTGCAAATTCGTACTCATAAATGGGCTTCTTACAACCAAAAACAATAACTTTGCAGTTTTTTGGGAAACTTAAGTACCCTGGTTAAAGTTAGGAAAAGATTTTTGGTTTTTTCTAAAGATTTTCTCTCCATATTGAGAATTAAAACCCAACTAAAACTAAAGGTCATAAGTTTTGACTTTTTCAGTTTTTTTTTCTAAATAATGATCAGTCCCTGATCTTACTCCAGTAATTTCAATATAATGTAAGTGCAGTTTTGGGGACATAAAAACAGAATCTTGAATGTTTTTAACTAGTTAGAAGCATTGATTTGCCCTGAATACTGGCAAGTGCTTCTCATCTAAAATAAAGGATAATAAAATTAATTACTATTAGATAAACATGGTGCTTGGATACTTTTGGTATCTTTTTATGATGGTAATGTTGCCTAACATGTACCTGCACTGTGCACAGAGACACATGGTGCTTTTATGCAAGCTGGTTCTCTAAACGCTAGTTCTAAAAATACAGCCAAACTAGAATCATAATTATATTTCTGATTAGTTAGACTAATTAAGGCTAATCCCACATGAGCCAACATGGAAAACCCCTAAAACAACAAAACCACCACCCAGGGACCAATTGAGCCCAATTGTTCCCCTGGTGGGAGGTGCAAATCTGGCAAAGCGATATCAATTTACCACTATGCCAGATTTGCACATGTCAGACAACAGAAGAAATTAATTTAACTGTTACATGAAGTTATTCTTTGTGAATACCAGTGCAGATAAATACACATGCACTGCAAATAGAGACATCTCAAACAACTTAGCAGATACTGAATATTTCTAGTTGGAATTTTCTGTCACTAAAGATGCAACTCTTGGCTTCATGTATTGCCATTTCTTTCATGTTTCATATAGCTTTTTCAGGTTGTTACCTCAGTAGTTATCTTGTTATTCCACACAGAAATTAGTTGTTATTTTAGCTAGCTCTGCATTTCTGTCTGCGCTTATGTCCTGTCTAACAACATTGTTATTACTGTAGTCATTAGTACTTGGAAATCCGTAGATGTGTTATGATATTTAAAAGTAACTTTAAAATGTCCCATGTATGCACGCAGTCTTGGGTAATCATTCATGTAATTACAACAAACTGCTTCACCAACAGCAAAGCAACCTACTCCACCCCAACCCCACTCCCCATCCCAAACATCCCCCATTTAACAAGCTAAATAAACCTGTTTTGTAGGATAAAGGTTTACACGGTTTATATTCTATTTCAGCTTAAAGTAATTTAGTCAGCTCTCTCTCTCTCTCTCTGTGGATGCTTTGTAGCTGCTTCACAAATCTTTAAGTAACCACAGCTGTCAGCACCATGGAGCTCTATTGGAGGACCACACAAAGGCCATTTACACCAGATAGCAGTTCTCACAGCAGTTCTCACAGCAGCGTAATTTAGGGTCTTGGTTTAACCTTCCTGTGGCCCACCTTTTCTTTTGATATAATCTTTAAGAAATATTGTTTTGACAGCGAAGAAACATTTACACTATATCACCCTGAAGGCTTTTAAATAAGGACAACAGGTCTGAAAAAAGACAATATTGTTTATTTATGGGTTGTGCCTTCTTGCAGAGCCGCTGTGCAGTTCAATGGACTAATAATTCAGTTAGTCCATTAGGCTTCTGCACATATTTAAAAACATCCAAGCTGGTATATTTGGCTATAATTCAGTACAAGCCGAGCTGATCTATTAAGATGTATAACACTCACCGGAGACCTACGGCGGGATGGGGAGGTCAGGAAAAAGTGAAGGCCTCACCTCAAGCTGCTGCCTGACATCCAAATCAGCCTTTCAACATCACTCAGGGAGATTAAAAAAGTAGGGAATGGAAAGGATGAGTGCAGCAGGGAGGCAGGTAGCTTCGCTCCTCGCAGGAGAAGCAATCGAGGTGCTCCTGCTTGACTGTTTGCTTGATTGGAGACATCTTGTTCCATTATGCATTTTCCCTTTTATATTGCATTTTCTCCAAGGAGATTTGAAACGTTTCTAATAGCTTCTTAAAGGACTTGCTGTCTGGATCGCTGACTGTAAGGCCCCTGATAGTCATACTCACAGTGCATGAAGAGGGATGCATTCGCTGTCTCCTCCACTTTGTCATGTGATATATGTTTTCCCTCCCGAACCTTTCTTATGTGTCTCCCTATTATTTTTTTTCTCACTGTATTTCTCTCATTAATTAGCATTCACCTTTAGTGCCTGGATTTCTTTTTTTAAGCTATTGAGTCATTCTGTTATATCAGATTTAAAAAGAACTCAGCACACGGTAATCAAAGAAAGAATAAACATATATATTTATAACTGTGTGATCCCAGTGGCACAGTGAGTTGTAGCTCTCTGTGCAGCTCTTCTTGGTATATTATCACATTATTTTTAGTGAAGTACATAGTGAAGTATAACAGGATATGTTGGATGGAAAATTATTAATCGTAAGAGTCAGATGCTTAAGTATAAGTTGCAAGAGCAACACGTTACGGTAGTGAGGACATATGACCATATGTTCTCACTACCAAACAAATTTCGAGAAAAGTGTGAAAAGGGACTTGTTAACATTATGTCAAATAATTAGTTGTAACAAGACTATATAGTATAAATAAAAAGTGCTTAATAAACAGTCTATAACTTTTTCTCTGAAAAAACGCAGTGGTTATGCTTATCTTGAGAACTGTGTTATTTTAAGCCATTTGTTTAACTGGTGAGAGTCACAATCCCAAATGGTAAAAATAATAATATGATTGACTTCTTTGTCATAACACTTAAAACTAAAAACAGAGTTATAATATCCAATTTTAGCCTAAAATATCTTGACAAAACAGCAATAACTACTCTGACCATTACTGAGGTAGGGGGGTATTGTGTTGTAGGGGAGGTTGTATGTTTTAACCCAGAAAAGTGCGCAGGATAGCTCAACTAGCACCTTTGTTTTACCTGAGAATTCTTAAACAGATGAGGCCATGTAAGGAAAAATGTTGAATAATAAATGCATGAATTCTCTTAGGAACATTATTTGAAGTGGAGTAAAAGAATATTTTGAAGAGAGTGTGCATTCAATGACATCACCTTTAGTTAGACTGTGAATACACAGTCATCAGCAAAACTGCTTAAAGAATTGACTTAAAGAATAAAATTTGGCTAAAAAATTGTAAAATGAGAACACGTGCCCACTTGTATAGATACACAGAAGCAGCAGTGTGGTAGAGAGGGGGGTGACATAACACATCCAAGTCTTGGCCCACAGTGATGGATGAGTCCAGGCATCCCAAAGCGAGTTGAGGCGTTCCACTACATTGACAGAGAAAGACAGAGACGTGCATTTTGTGTGTAAGAGAGAGAGGGAGAGAGTGAGTGAGTGCAAAAAAAAGAGAAGACTGATTTTTGGGTGTGTGCGGATAAGAGAGAGACGAGCGCATACCCATGTGTGTGTGTGTGCTTGTGGGTATGTGTGTGCGTGTGTGAGGTGTTGATGGCTGTTGTCCAGCGAAGTAGAGCGGCAGGTGACAGTGATGGAGAGGTTCATGGGAGGAGGGAAGATGGAGATGAGTGGGGAGAGGAGAGTAGTGAGGAGTACAACTTAGTGCAGTTGGTGATAACTTGAGGAAAAAATCGAGAAGAGAGAGAGAGAGAGAGACATCATCAGACATCATGGGGGAGAGGGGGGGAGGCGACTGAGGGGTCGTGACTGGTGGGAGAGTGAGAATGACTCCATCACTAGACAAAAGGAGTCAGTTGTCTTCTGCGTCCTCGAGGAGCATTTCAAAGAAAAGGCAGAGTCACAAGCTCACAGCCTGGAAAGTTTGAGTCCTGCTAACAATAAATTGGATTTTCAAAAAAGGAGTGCACTTGAATGTATCATCGTACAGATGTAGAGACAGATCAGAAAGACTGTTTTGGTCAACAGATGCCATTCTTGTCAGTATTTTCATCTTTGTAACAGATTCACAGATGCCCAGCTGGCCTTAGTTTGAAACAGATACAGAAATACAATTTAAACTGACAATAACAGTGAGAACAAATTTTGAGTAATCTTTAGACATTCATGTGAAATGATTATTCAACAAGAAAAAATATTTAAAGAAAGATACAATCATGAGGAAAAAGGTATTTTTTGATGCATTAAGTAGAGAAAGAAGGCAGAATTCAAAAATTGTCATTGGGGAGTCAACTACAAGTTATTTTAGTGTGTTATTT
>JAPZDY010000001.1:7907463-7920358 GCA_029783645.1 Ctenochaetus hawaiiensis
GTGTTATTTACCAAGCATATAATACAAGTGTCCAAAAACCCTGAGTTACTGTGGCTACTGTCTGAAAATTGTTTGCACAGCTGCAACAACTTTTACTTGAGAAGCTGAAAAAAGGTAATTGACTGATGTCATGCTATGTAAGGTATTAATTTATTTTTGCAACTTACATTGCATTTTATTCGGTATTGCTTGTTTTAATTCAGATTCTTTTAGTCCTTATTTATGTTTTGCTTGATGAGTGGCCTTTAATTTGTGTCTTCCTTTTGACACTTAGAAAAAAAACCTATTGCACAATGGGGGGTTGGCTTCATAAATGTGTACAAATAACAGTCCTTTAAATTTTTCCTTCCTTTTTTTAAATTTTCTATATATCTTCTTTTTAAATGTTAAGTTATAGCAGTCATCCCTCACTGACTGCTGCAGCATCTTTACTGAAGTCCCTGTTTCCTGATTAAACTTTTCACTTCATGTATTTATCATTCTCATTAGTTACTCAAGAATTTGAAGTCCTGTATAAACAAAAATCCTAAACTATAGATCACTAGCTCAGAATGCAGGAGGGGAATCTGTACACAATGACAGCAGTTTCCATTTAAATCGATCACTCTGACCACATTGTGTTGTGGTGGCTGGTTAAAGATGGATTTGCACTGTTACAGCAGTTTCATATATGTGCCAGATCCAAACAAATGACTGACCACAAGACACTTAAATGTGAACTCTGTCTGTATCTGGTTTTGGTTCCATTTTTCTTACTGAGGATTACAATTAATCCTTGAGAAAAAAAAAATGGAGCTGTGGTAAACCTTATTATTTTCAGTTTGTCTGCAGCATTTTTACATTTAAGAGTGCAGCATAAATGAAAGCTTAATGTCACTTTTGCCTTTTAGGTTTCCATCCAGAAATAAATGCAACCTGTAGTTCTTTTATAGTGTAGAAGAATCTATTGTATTCTCCCATAGCCAGACCTACCTTCACCTTGTTTCTAGGTCTGCCAGTGCAAAAAGGAATATTTAGCAGAACCCATTATCATTCTGGTACAACAGGAACAAAATGCTCTGGCTTGTTTGTATTTCTTTAATCAATTACAAGTAACTTGCATGGCACTCAGCCCAGTTGCTATTGCAAAACAGTGTCAGGACAGAACTATTTTGGTGGAAAACTCCCATTTTGGAAGGCGAGTCCTGGCATTACAATGGCTGATTTCTGCAAAAGAGAAGAGACAACAGCTGTTAGCTTCTCTACGCTCACACTGTAAGCAAGGAGGACAGGGCAACGTGCCATTTTCAGCGTGTAGGTTGCTAGCTAGAGGTTGTTGTTGTTATATCACAAAGCCATGGGGACTTTGAAAAAGGTAACAGTCAAAAATATTTGTTCTGAACATCAGCTTGGCATCTTTAACAAACAGACAGCCCACCTTTACCAACGTGCCTATAGGAAGGACCTTTATGAGGAGATGCAGCAATAAATGGAAAGAAAACTCATAAGGATTCCACTCAGAAAATTGTCAATTTCAGCTTTATATCGAAAATGAGAACAGTTATTTTTATGACTCTACTTAGGTTACACCAGCCGTGGAGTAAATTATGTATTTAGTGTGTTGCTGATTATATGTGTGTGGCAGCTGACAGTGTGGTTGACTTCATTCTTGAAATTTGTAGCAATTAAAGCACTACAGGAAACTGACTTATAACATGCTGTGTTCACAGAACACTAAAGTCCACAGCTGTGACTTTAACATGACTGCAACATATTTTTAGAGACCTAAATGTGAATGACCAAAGTCATTATTCGAATAGCTGTTTCTCTCTGAAAATGTGATTGTAAAAGCAGTAAAGATGGTCAATGTAATAATGAAAATTGTGAAAATGAATTGCTTATCCTCTGATTTGCTCCTGCCACCAGGTCTGTGATCTGCACCCTACTCCCTGTGAGCCACATTAGCAGGACCACAAGAGAGTGAGTCAGGACACACTCGAGGTTTACTGTGGGGTTTGTTTTATTAGATTGATATACACTGTACAGGTGTATCTACCTAGCTACTCTGTATAAATTGTCTTACAAAAAGATTGTCTTACAAAACCAACCCCTGTACCTGACACAGTCCACTGAAGCTCTTTGTTATCAGCACAGTAAGTATCCCCTCCCTCCATGCTGAAACATTATTGCAATACAGAGTGATGAACACCCAGCATCCCTCAGCTTCCCTCAGTCTCTCATAAGTTGAGCAATTAACAATGCATTACATGTGTTAGAGTTTTATTTATGACTAACGAGCAGTTAACAAATCATGATTTCCTCCATGACTGAGTGTAATGTCGGGTCTCAGTGGAAATTCAGCTGAGTTACAGCAACTTGACAGCTGTATTTCATAACGACCCGGCCACGCAAGGCACAATAACACTGATTTAAATCCCTGTCTGAACCAGCCAACGCACACACACTGCAGGGCTGTATCACTTTATCACACCCTGTATCCATCACCCACAACAAAACAAGCTGCAGAATAAGCACAATAGGAGTTAAGTGGTGCTAAAGTTAAAGAGATGTTGATTTGTTGTCTCGCTGGCAGTTTGTGTCAAGCAAAGTAATAATGCATGAAAACAGTAGGAATGAGAAGGTTAGGGGAGAGATAGGGAGAAAAACAAAAGAGACAGAGAGAATAAATTTTAAAAAGTACAGAGGAACACAAAGACAAAACAGGAAAGAAAAAGTAAAAGAGCAAAAAAGACAGACAGCAGAGTAGGAAAGAGGCAAGCAGAGAATGCAAATGAGAGGGGAAAGTGTCACGGAAATGATTGCCGCTATTACAATTATCATTAGTTGTTGGCAATAAGTCTTCTCATTATGGTGGATCCTATCATCATGCTAATTGTGGAGGATGCCGTGTATTAGCATGCAGGGGGCTCTCTGATATGAGGGGGAGGGTTCACTACAAGAACACTCATGGTGAGCTCGACTAAATGGCTGACAGACACAAGCAGGTAACTCACTCTCCTAGCTCATAGTGAAGAATCATAACACCTATTTTCAGGCATCTAAAGGCTCCATCTGTGGATCTCCTGCAAATGAGCTCTAAAGCTGCAAGTATACTCGGTCAGAACTGCTCTTCTGATAGTCATAACCTCTTTCCCAAACACCCCTCCAATGTCAGAGGGGTAATGCCAGCCCCCCCCCCCATCACTACATCATGTTCCCCTCTTTCCCAAGACAATGCAGGAGTACAAACTAATTGCATTCAAGTGTGACACAAACCAAACTTCTGCACAGGAAGAAATATCATGCAGCAACTCTTTTTGATAAACTACTGCCGCTGCTTTATGGATGTTAATGATGGTTTGTTTGCACTTTGATGGATTAACATGAAATCTTTATAGATTCTCTATTGACTTCTATGAGCATCAGCAGATCAAAATTTTAATTTGTCCAATACTTTTTATTATTACCACGCATTTGCTTGTTCAAGTAATGTATATGCGACTGGGGTGAAAAGTAAGAGATGTAAGGTTGACAAATTTTTGGCTTTAGATACTTAAAAAAACTAAACTAAACCAAACTAAACAGTGTTTAAAATCATACAACGGTTATCAACAGACAGACTCTAGCTTTGCAATGATCCTCCAGGATGGGGATGTATCTTGTGGCAGTGGGCCTAGAGAGTGAGAGGCCACAACACTATTTACTATTGTACACAATCATCAAAAGACACACACAGCCAACCAAAGGGAAGCAAATGTGCAATTACCACTACTGCAGTTTGTCTATGAGGTTGCTTCCAGGTGAGGGGAAACCAAGGTAGAAAGGTGAAAAGGGGCAGGGCTGAGTGCTAGAAAGTGAGGCAATGTCGGTCCTTTTGTTAGCAGCATTTAGCTCCATGCACCGCTGTGCTTCTATACAGCCTGATCAAGCCACTAGCATGGCCATTCCAACAGCTGCAGGCATCCCATAGCCCACCCAAACAGCAGCCGAGACCCTCGTCGGACTGACCAGGTTTTGACACACATTGAGCCATGCTCAAAGAACCCTGGCAGTCGAGCATTATCTTTTTGTGTTTATTGTCTTCTTGAACCTGTTCATTCAAAATGAACCTGTTCTTATTTAAACAAATGACATTTCCAAAAGAGCTAATTATTCCTCCTTCTTTTTAACCCCTGCTTCCTGAGATACCATGGTGAAATCATGCCATCCAAGTCTACGCATCGCACAGAGCTTAAGTCACATAAAGCATCTCCTAACCTAAAATGTCTAATCAAGTGTAAAGATGCTGCCTGCATCTCATTCATTTGCTTCTTTTCTACACCTGAAAACTATCAAAGGCAGTAGTAAGAGAAGAATATGTGGCCCAAAGCAGAAATCTCACACACCATCATCATTTAGTCACATTTGCAGGGTGCAGGATTTGCTTGCTGGCAGTATGTCAAAGTTGTTTAGAAACTTGATAATTTCAGCATTCTTGTTAAAGGCGTGAAAGTTCAAAAAGTTATTTGCCCGATGCAACCTCCCCAAGGGAGTAACAGAGCGTACCTTAAATGTTGAAATTTCCAGTAGAAAATACAGTAAATGCTGAAGCAACTCTCACCATGGGAGCTCTAGATTTTACATCCTGGTGAGTCTTCGCTCTTTAGCCTGTGGCTTTGGCTTAAAGTTGTTCACATTCATTAATATTAATTGGACAAATGTAGACCAAAGGCATAACACACACAGTTTCTTAAACTTGGTGGTATTGAGCTTAAATTACTGCAGTTTAGCAGTAGAATTTTTATACTTTACTCAAGCTCATTCATAGCAGTTTATTGAGATCTCTGAAATATTTTTTTACTTTTCAGACAGTAGGCTATATATATTCACTGATATTTTTTTTTATCATTTTCTTGCAGAGATAGAAGACAAAATGCATACTGCTCTAATGCCTGTACAATACAAATTGATCTAAAGCCAGCAGATTAGCTTAGCACAAAGAATGGAAATAGGGAGAAACAGTTAGCCTGTCATTGTCCAAACAAAAAAAAGACTTTCTTACTAGCATATCTAAAGCTAATCAACTAACTTTGTGTTTGTTTACTCATTTCTCTATGTAAAAACCAACTGAAAAATAATCTGGGTTTTAAGGAGGTTATGTGCCGGTTTTTCAAGTCTTTGTGCTAAGCTCAGCTAACAAGCTTAGCTGCTGTGAGTATTTACCATAGAGATATGAGCGTCATATTTGTCTTTTTATCCAACTCAAAATGTCAAAATATCCCCTTATATAGTTTTTAATTTTTCTGATTTTTCAATTCTAAAGTGTGACTTTGATGACTTTTTTCTTTTCCTCTTTTTGCTTAAAAGTGTGGTTTAATTTTCTGCAAGAGTATTGTATCACTTGTTTTTTCAATAAGACCTTGACATCTCAGTTTACCCATGACTCTAATCATATATTCCAGTGTTCAACTCTGGTATGCTAATTAATGCTTGCCAAGATTTTATTGAACATTCAGATAAATTAGGTTTAATAAAAACACTTCAAATTGCTAATATATTCACAGTGAAAACAGGAGCTTTGGATACATCAACAACTCGGCTCATACAGTCCAACATATTCAGTGCCGCAAGTTATCATACAAACTTTGTTCAAATCTCTACTACACTGGCCTCAAAGTTCAAGGAATGACTGCTCAAGCATCGTGGAAAGCTCTTCCCTGAATGGCAAGATTGACAGCGTTGGGGACAGCAACAGAGCTTCTTTGCCTCTGCATCATTTTTTTTCCTCCTTCGCCAGGTCTATCAATCTTCTCTGCCCAAAGTTTTGACTCTTAAACAACCTGTCTGATGCGAGCGATCATTCAAACTAACGATGCCTTGAAGTGCAGTTCAAGACAGGATGTCGAAGTAAAAAAAAACAGACAGGAAGAGCAGAGAATTACAGTGAAATTTCCATGGAAATTCACAGCAGTACTATTTTGAGAACTGAATTGTATGCCATGGAGCTCATACCTGACATCCTTTTTGTTGTCCTGTCAGATGCACAAAAAGTTTTTATGTCCTTATGTTAAATGTTATGTTGAAATTATTTGTGAGATAAGTCAAACAGCAATACAGCAGACGCACAAATGTGCTGGGAGCACATTCCTCATTAATTCTCTAATTCCTATTGAAATCTTTTGGGTAAAAGTGTTGGGTGGTAACTGATTAAAGTTACTACCTTAATGTTGGTGGTTACAAAAGAGTTACATTTAAAAATATTCCCTTTTTTTTAGTAAAAGGCCTGTAGAGTATCCAAATAAAAGGAAATATCAGAATTAAAATGCAAACATTGACATAATGATTTTCTGTGAAATCAGAGAAGGAATCCAGCACTGATTACAGGAGGGAGAGTGTTCAAGACTCACCTCGACTGCAGATGCCAAGCTGTTACCCCTTTCATTACAAGGGGCAGCTTCCTGCTACAATCCAAGGCTACATCTGACCACACTTTTCATACCAAAATGTAAGAAACACAAATACAAGAGTTACAGTGTGTTATAGTATATATAATCCTTTTTCAACACATCATTGACAACCTCCCTTGTGACTCCATCCGGGATTTCCCATTTCCTGTTTTGGAACCACTGGTGTAGATAGCATTTATGAACTGTGTTCCCTAAAAGTTTTAGCCTAACACCACACCAGTTGATTTCACTGTTTGCCACAGTTACAAGCAGAGAGCAAAACCTACAAACTAATTGTATCATTTAATTATTTCCCTTGTAAATATAGTGGTATTGTTTGTTTGGTTGTTTTTTTCTGTAGAGTGCTGCAACATTGGAGTTTCCAAATTTGGGATCAATAAAGCACATCTATCTATCTATCTATCTATCTATCAATAACTGAAAAATTCACTCTTCACTTTCCCAACACAGAAAATGTTGAGGTTTCCTATTGCTTTCTTCAGCAATATTTTATGCCATCAAGAGAATCTGTTGTTTCAAAGCAAAAATTGTCTGGCAAAAAGAGTTACCACACACTAATATTATTCTCTCACTGACCAACTTCACTGTGTGGGTTCAGATGTTAACAGCAGGGGAGAGAAGTTAGTATGACTCAGTATTAGAAATGCAAAGACATGTGGGCAGGTGTTACAGAGCAGAGAGAAGTGTGTGTGTGTTAGTGCATGTGTGCGTGTGCGTGTGCGTGTGCGTGTGCGTGTGCGTGCGTGAGTGTGTGTGTGTTCTGTGTAGCCTTGCTGAAATGTATGATTATCATGCAAGTGGGCAAATGGCATGTCTCCCCTCTCAGAAAGTGAAAACAAAACACGCACAAAAACTCAGCAACAAGTCTTCACTCCCCATGTTAGACAAGAGTCCTGTAGCGCAATTATACCTCTGATTACAACCACCAAGGTCATGCTGATGAGAGACCCACAGAACAAGGAGCTCTATAATCTCTGACACACTGTGGTGCATTCATAAATGCAGACACACACACACACACAAAACAAACACACAATCACCTGTAGGTGTGCAAAACGTAATGATACACATGCACGCTTGTGTGTTGTGAATGTGTTCCAGTGAGTGCATGCATTATATGCATAAATGAAAATAAAAAAGCACACACACACACACACACACACACACACAGATAACTGGCCTGGGAGGGATGCTGAAATTATCTACAGCTAGTGGAGGCCAGCGGCTGAGGTTCCAGTAATTAGCAGTTATATGCAGGACCCACACACACACATATTAACTTGAGACAGGAAGGAGTGTATGTTTGTGTTTGTTTGCCTGTGTGTGAATGTGCTTCCCTTTGTGCATGTGCCTATGTTTATGCCCAGATGCGTGTGCGTTTTCACAGTCCCGTCATATTATTTAAGACCCCTCATTACTCAAAATTACATCTCCTGGAGGTGTGTGCTCCCCTTCTTATTATGTTTATACATGCATGCCTGCGTGTAGCTGGTTGGTAACTTCTTTATCACGTGTGACTATAAATTTCAAGTGCCCAGGGGTGATGCCAATGCTACCAATATATGTATGCCCTCAAATCACAAAACTGGCCTAATGAAAGCTAGGAAGTAATTGTGAGACTTCAACACTCCCCCCCCCACACTCCCTGTTCATTTCTCATTTTCTTCTCCAATCTAACTGCAATCAAGAAAATCTCAGGTGGCAGTGGACGGGTGGGCGCCTGTAAATATGGCACCGCTTCTAATTAAGTCTTCAGGTACCCCGCCTTTATTGTGCTGTTTGGCCTGTGTAGTGCCAGCAGTAATAATTAAAGCCAAGCCCCCTTCTAAAGATGTGTTTCATTCCCTGATTTAATTACCTTTTATAATCAGAGGAAAGATGCAGGAAAAAATCCTAAGGAGAGTGCATCTCTGGTGCAGCTTATTTATTTGTTTTTAACTCGCACTCCAGTGATATTGCATTGTGCTTTCGGTAGCGTTTAAGTGGATGTGATAATGATGAATTATGAGATATTTCCAAAAGATAAAACACTACAAAGGCACTTATTCAAAGCAGGAGACTAAGCAATTTGTTAAAGCTGCTCATGTTGGGAGGGTGTTGATGGTGTTGTTGGTGAAGGACTTCTCAGGAGCCTCTTGCCGTCAATTACTTTTACACCCTTTTGAGAAAAGGAGCAAAACATGACAACAAGTAAATCAACAATACCTGCAGAGTGACAGATAAGCTATAACAGTGGACTGTGTTTGAACCAGGTGCATAAAAGGAACAGAAAGGCTTGCTGGGACACAGGGATTGTAGGTTTGTGTTTGAAGGAGCCTTGGGGCTTTGAATTTGTTCTTTGCTTCTCTCCTCATGGAACCAAAAAAGGATCGCACAACTCACATCCAAGCAAGTATCAAACTCTTTAGACCTTTGTGGGCTGTCTTTTCTGTGCCGATCCAACTCCCAACAATTTCGAGGAATAAGAACAGCAAAGCAAGAGAGGCAAGAGAGAAAAGACAGAGGCAACACGTGTGACCCTCACGCTCCTCTTGTCAGCCAAACATCGGGAGCATCGCCTGGAGGAAGCAGCCTGTCCAATCCTGTTAATGATTCCCCACATCTCTGCTTCTCCCCTCCTTCTAGCAGACTGACAGTAAACCAGACCAGGAGAAAATATGAACTGAAATACAATAAAGGAGCTTGCAATCTATTGATATTTAAATTATAGTAGAATGAAAAATTCCTACCTGGTAGCCAATTTTCCACAGCACAACAAACACACACTATATTAAAGCTCCATTATGCTATATTTTTATGTTAACACTGAATTAATTTACCTGTTTAATGGGATTTTACTGATAATATGAAATGCAAAAGTGCAAATGCAGAAGTATTAGCAGATTTTCTCAGTTCATTGTTTTGGTTCACTAACAGAAATGCTGTTATTGAGTGTGTGTGTGTGTGTGTGTGTGTGTGTGTGTATCATGTCATATCATATCATTTATAAGTGACTTTTGAAATACAATATTTAAAGAAGGCCAAAAGACATCAATTTCTATTGAGGGCCAAACAAAGGAAAAAACATGCTGAATACTTATACTTGACATGTATTTCAATTTTTTCTGCCACCAGGTTTTCAACATGTGTAATTAATGACATTAATTTAAAAAAACCTAAAGGCGTTAAATAAATAGGCTGACATGGGCTGAGAGTAAAGCTTCTTTTTTTGCCAACTTAAAGAGAAGATCGGGACCATTGCTATTGTCTCTAAATAAAATTTGAAGGTGGTCAGGGGACAGTTTGTTCGGCTTAGCATAAAGGCTAGTGGAGGAAAAGAGCTAGCCTGGGTCTGTTCTAAGATTTTAAAACAATTTAGCCTATCAACTTAACACTAAGAATACTTAGATAATCAAGAAATTTGCAGCAACTATTTATTAGCTGTTAGCATTTGCAGCCACACATAACACCTACACATGATGGTTTTTAGTGTCCAAAATGAACCAAGGCAGCATAAACAATCTGGCAAAGTGTGTGTAAAACTGCCCTTTACACTCTGAGAAGGTAATTAGTTAATGATGAGCAGCTGTGCAGGCAAGTGTCTGATAATAAGAGTGTTAACAGAAGATCAACAAGGGCGGAGGGGCTAAGAACAAGTGTATACGCACACATGGACCATCCAAATATGTTTTGGTCTAACAGTAGATCACATGGTAGGTTTACCCTTTAAATAAGTTGAGGTACATTTTCCTGTCCCCTGCATTATCATGAAAAAAGGTATCATCATGAAAAGGTATAGGACAGTAATAGATCTCATTGAGGAAGAAAGTAAGTGGGATGTAGCCTTTCACTGTGACATATATCTCTATCCCAAAATTTAGTTTTTTGATAGGTAGATACTATTAGGCCAAGTCAAAGCCTCCTACAACACAACATATGTGAATTGTGTAATTTACAATAGTGTATTTTTTATTTTTTGGAAATAAACTAGAATAGAAGTGATAAAATATAGGTATTGCTGTATGAATACAATATTTTTATCATCCATGTGTATTAAATGAATAATTGCACTTGTTTCATGCAATGTCTGACCTGCAAATGTTTAAAATCAAGAATGTGATGAATGAAAAAGTAGCTGAAAGGAAGAGAAGGAAGAAGACAGCCAAATGTAGTTTCATAAGCCAGTGGTCTCTTGTCATTATGTTGCCCAGAGGGACAGAAAGAACGTGTGACAGAGACATAGGGAGTATAGCTGTTTTCTCCAGAGAGGGGAATGATACACTCAGCATGAAATACATCATTTGTGCAAACATCTTAGATTCACCAACCTGAAAATTCCAGCCGGTGTGTGTCTGTGCACACACCCAGTGCTTATTTTTGTGTATTTGCATATGTTTAAATTTGCACATGTGAGTGTATGCTTACAAAAATGTGTCAGTGTATTTACATGCATATGTACACAGTAGTTACATGTGTGAACATCGCAACTTTTTGAAACCACAGTGCACTTTACATATAGAAATCACCATATTCCCATGTTAGATCTGCAGAGAGACCAGAATCAGGCCAAGCAGGATGAGCTGATGGCTTATTAATGCACAGGGACCTGGTGTGTACCCGAAACATTCAGATTGTGCATTTAGCTTTTTGCCCCATTACGGGCAATATTAAGCCGAGGGGTGCAGGGCCCATTTCCAAAGAGTCGGCCTGTAATGAGAGATCAGAGGCGAGGTTTTATCATAGGCAATAAAACATGAGAACTGTGTGTCTGTTAATAAGACCCCGAGAGGATTGTAGAGGGGGGTGAAAGGCGTGGGATCCTAGGATCAAAGTAATGTCTGCCTGGAGAGGAGAGGAGATGGAGAGGAGAAGGAGAGAAGAGGAGAGGAGAAGGAAAAAGAGGAGAGGAGAGAATAGCAGAAAGAGTGGACAAAAGGCAGTAAAATTAAATGAAGCTGAATACCAAGAGAAAAATCACAAAAATGATTCATAATGATAAAAAACAGTCTTTTTCAGTCCATCAGTGCCTTTTATTCTCTCTATCAGCCTCTCTTTTCTTTCAGAGCAGCAGTGGTCTTGGTTAATACATGTACTGCCTATGTTTCCATTATTGAATGTTCTTTGTTATTCTTGCATAGTCCATTGATGCATTTTTCTTCTAGTCAAGTAGTATATTTGAAGTATTTGACTACAACTGCAGTAAAGATTATTCCATAGTATGATTTTAAATGTTACTCTAAGGCTGCCTGTACACCTTGCACTGGAGTGTGGCTTGTATCTGTACTGTGTTCCATCATGGCAAATTGGATTACATTCACATCTTACATTAAAACAGATTTATCTGCATCACAAATTAGATAAATTGTGCATATGCCTTTTAAACTGTGAATGCAATGCAAATTCAAGCACTCTTTCTGCAGAAAGTTTCACCTGCAAAAGACGTTGTTATCATTATATCAACATGAGAGTAGAATTTTGTGCTGCAGTTAATATAGAAAGACTACATTTATTTTTAGTAGATTAGATTTAATGTTATGATAAATTTAATGATAAAGCTATTTGCAAACAATTGTAGTTGTTAAAAGTTAAGTGGTTTCCTTTTGGTATTTAGTGAAGAGGAAGCAAAAACTTGCATTAAAAGGCAATACTCAAGTAAAGTGCAAGTACTTAAAAACTGCAAAGTAATCAAGATAACTTCCATCCCTGACTAGTAGATTTTTTTTGTATTTATTTTCATACATTTCAGCACTTAGTCTGTGATGTATCTCTCCTTTCCAACATCTTTTTTTCTGTGACAAATATTACATGTGAAAAAAATGCAGTGTCACTTTAGCAAGTGAAAGGCCTGCAAAAAAAATCCCCCTTCATCTCTTTACAGGAGGGTCAGAAATGAAAACATGACTGTGAAGCAGCTGCACTTGATGTGACAGGAGCCTTCCCAATTTATTTTGATTGGCCTTGCTTTATGCAAGCTTTGGGTAGATTTCCCATGCGGGCAACTATGCATTCTGGATAACTGGGAAATTTAAAATGTCTGATGCCTACGAGGAAAAACCAGAACTGAAAGCAAAAGTATCATCAGAGCGGATATGTCTATTAGGTTCTATCCTCAATGTGTTTTTGAGTGCCAACACTGACGTCTTTGTTATATGCAGATGATGTAATTTCAGTGTCATTTTTTGACAACAGCAAGACCTGTAGATTGCATGAAATCAAAGGATATTTCTTAAACACTGAGGGACTGTTCGTACACTTTAGTGTAATTAACAACATTTACTCTGTGAATACATGTTGTACATATACCAGACACACTGTCATGAAGGAATCCCCATGATAGACAGGTAAGTGAATCCACCTGAAGTGTGAATTAATGTTTTTTCTCAAACACCTGCTTGTTTAAAATTAGAGGCAAGTTAGTTTGGCGAGAACTTAATTGAAATTATTCAGAAATTCTCCAGTAGAAGCTAATTCATACTGTAACATGGGATTAT
>JAPZDY010000001.1:7920458-7930717 GCA_029783645.1 Ctenochaetus hawaiiensis
GTAATTGACTTAAACCCTCAGAGAATAAAATGTGTGGAGGTTTGGACCTCAGTGTGATCCTTATCTGCAGCCTCATCGTCACCCTGCTGTCTGCGTCAGGCATCGCAGCTGGTCTTGTTAGAAGGTGTCATCATAAAAATCCACAAACAGTCTGATCAGAATGGACTGTACATAGAGTTTAATGGATAATAATTGAACAATGAAACAATGTGGTTTCCCTGACTCCTTAAAGCACATTTAAGTTGAATACATATCTGTGGTTAACAGTAGTTCACCTGTGTGTCACACATTTCTACACACATGTACATTAGCCACAAGATGTTGAGTCATTATCAGATACAAAGTCACTTCCTTAAATGGAGATTACAGGATGAAAAAAATACTCTATTGATATTGAACTCACTATGTAGGTCCACAGTAGCCATATGATTAAATTAACTAGAACCAGAAGATGACTTAAGTGAAACGAGTCATTACGAATGTCCGTTTTCACTGAAATGGACCTGGATTCAATACATATTCCTAGAATAAACACACTGATACAAAACAATCTTCTACTCATGAAACATGAAGATTGGTGCATAAAGAACGATCTTTTGTTCCCACATAGGTTTAAAGCTCATGCTTCTTCTTATCAAGCTTAGAGATCAAATAAATTTTAATGTTGTTATTGATATCATGACTATCATGACATGACTCATGACATCATCTAACTTGGATAGCTTTGCATGGCCTGACTATGTTTAGTGTATTTACAAGTGCTTTATTAGCAGTTTTGTTAATCTTCTATTGTTGCCTCTTATAACTCTTTACTACATGTGTTAGGAGTATGACATTACCATTTTACTAGTCTTTCATAGCCAGCTGTACCTCTGCAGTTCTGTCTCAGAGCTGGATTAAAGTAATCAAATCTGCTCTGGCTGACCAATAATCTTTCTGTCTTCAGAGAAGAAAAACTCTGGCTTGTTTGTATTTCTTTAAACCAGTCACACACATCTTAGGTGGTGCTAAGCTCAGGATGCAACAACACTGCCCTTGGACAATAGTAACAAACAAACAGCAGAAGAGGAGGAGGAGAATGTCTTGTGGAGTAGTTGCCCAATGGCAGACCTGTACCCACAGTCTGGTGAGTCAGGCTACCATTTTAAGTTGTAACTGCATCTTTAAGCATTTTTCAACAACAATTTGATTGTCAAACACTGTATTTATATTGCTTATTGCTGCTCTGCATGTCAAAAATGTTTAATAAATAGTTATAATCTGTGTTTTGTTGTTTAGGTGCCTCCATGCACTGAATATTTTAGCATATTGTTGCTGTTTAATTGTACTAATATAATGCTGCTTCCTATTACTCAGCATGAGTTAATGTTTTTTTGTTGCTGTTGCTGTCCTTATGGCTTCCTATTGTCCCCTGCTGGGTTAGTTTTAGAGTGAAATTAAACCTTCTCGTCACTGATTTTAAAACATCTCGCCAAGGAATTGCAGTGCAACATTCGTCAGCTGGCAAACACGAACACATTGGAGGTGAGAAAAGGAATGTGTCTGTGTGTCTGCTTATTGACTTTTATCTAACCATGTGCAATGTTGTTTTTTTTTAATTATTTCTCATTCCTCCTTGAGGCAGGTGAGCCCATGTGAATATTTGATTAAAACAGAACTTAGAAGACAAATTGCTCCAGAAATGGGTTCTTATTCTCACCACTGTTGTTAAGCAGAGGAATGAAACAACATGTTTATTGGAATAAATTAATTAAATTAAGTTAAATTAAATCTTCCAAAGCTTCAAGAACTTAGTGGAAAATTCACAATAGTCTTCACTTCAGCATCCATAGAGATAGTAGAGTAATATAAGGGTTTTTCCAAAACAATAAAGCTTGACAAAATTTTGTTTGGCTCTGTCAACTTATTACTTTTCACATGGCAGATTCTGTCATGTTTCAAATTATCAGAGGAAATTAAAATAAAAATCTGATTATCTCTTAAATTAAAATGTAGTCCTTGATTTTCATCACATTATAAGGGGAACTTAGCATTTTCCTGGATCAAAACACACATTTATGTTTTTCATAACTAGGAAAAAAAGTCATATAATTTGAAATACCCCTCTTTATTTTCTTACTCATCACCTTTATTTGGAATCATCAACTTAAAAAAGTGACTCAGCTGAGAGATTCTGGTCTTTTTTTTTTTAGATTGCTTTCCTACATGCATCTCCTGTCAGTGGGAATTTGAAATTCATTAACAGGGTTGATTCCTCTGCCCACGTCGAGCTGGAAGGCAAACTCTGTGTTCTTCTCACTTCCTTTCCTGTGTGTCCTTAATGAAGCAGGATTGATGGCACGCCAGCGGAAACACAGCTCACCTCATCAGCGACCAGCCAGGGGAGGGACGCTCTTCAATAAATAGTGCAGTAAACACACAATTAAGGGCCCACATATCACCGCTCCGTTATTACATCCTACCAATTAAGCATCAAGGGGCAACCTCCTCATTTGTACTGGTGTATGTCTGTAATCATTAATTTAGTAATGATGTGAGTCTCAGTCGCACACTCAATAACCAGTAAGAGGGTGAAGTACTGTGATGGTGAAGCATCTGTCTACTTCCTGTGTTATAAAACTGTAAGATAAAGACTGTAAGTTAATGCTATAGTACTCCAACTCACAGTCTCTATATGGGAAATATGTATAAGATGTCCATGTGTTTCTGTTCTTCTTATCTAAAGTGTCTTTATTTATTCTAAACAGCTCTGCGCTAACAATACCTTTAGCTGATGCTCTGCTATGTAGGCCAACAAAAGCCAACAAAGCCAGTGTGCTCATCTGCTCTGACATACACTTTAATATTGATAATGTTTAGAGCTCCAGGCCTTTTTTTTCATCAACTCAAACCCAAGGGCCCTTAGGCTGAAGGTAGTTTTAAAATGAAAGGTGTGCTGGAGCGAGTGAGTGTGCACTTACAATCCGTTTTTAGCATCGTGTCTCCTACAAAGCGATGTGCATATTCACTAGAAACGAGCTTCTACCACCACCTGAAGTTCCTAGCAATGGATGAGGACAACTCCAGCTGCTGTCTGTCAGTGCTCTTGTATGGCTTCTGAATGTTTACATTTGACTGCCATCTAGTGAAAAAGTTTTGCAAGTGGAGGGATGGTGCTCAGACTTAAAAGCATGCAAGGTTTTTAGAACAGCACAAAGACTAGCACAAAAGTCCCTATGGTACTTTTTAAATGATTAAAGTCTCATTTTACTTTAGTAATAAAAAAAACAGGAAGACACAAACCAATTGAGAGTCCAACGTTCCCTGAATTATCACTCTTCAATAAAGGTTGCACAAAAAATGAAAGCTGTGGTCCCTTTATGCTTCACAACAAAAACAGTTTTACGGTAGGGTGCAGAGGAGGAACTGAAGAGTCGTGCAGCATGGGGAACCATCCAAATGTTGCATCAGCATCCATAAGGTATTTGTCAGTAATGCTTACTTTTTAAAGTCAATCTTACATTATTTGTGCCACAATCTTCTTTCAAAGAGCAGGAAGTTGCTCCAGCGGTCTTGATCCACTGTTGGCCATCATGTATTTCCAAGGTCATGATGGGATATTTTAGAAAAAGCTGTGAACCCTGGCAATGTGCTGGAATCATCCGGGAAGGAGTTCAAAAACATTCAGATAAAACAATATGAAAGTTCTGGTCACTGCATCCTTCATTCATTCTGCAATTATCAGTGAACACTGATCCCGGATCCCAGCTGATACTTGGTGAGCCACTGGGTGCACCTAGGATAGGCCGCCAGTTTATCACAGGGCTGACACATTAGGACAAAGGATCACCCACTCTTACATTTACACCTACAGGCAACTTAGAGTCACCAGTTAACCTAACCTGCATGTCTTTGAACAGTGCGAGAAAGCTGGAACACCCAGAGGAAACATACGCAGACACAGGGAGAACATGCAAACTCCACGTAAAAAGACCAGTGGTGGCCATTTCAAACCGAGAACCTATTATCTTTGAGGCGACAATGCTAACCACTGCGAATTAATCTCAGTCCTCCTGGGATGAACTCCATTGAGGCAACTTAAAGAACACCCACCCACCCATACACCTTCAGCAGTTTAATGATAAATGTATAATCAGCTTGAACACTGGGACTTTTTTCCTCTTCTACCCTAATTTCCCAAGTAAGTAAAGTTTTCTTTTCACCAACGCTGACGGCATTTAATAGCCAAAGATGTTGAAGTTTTTTAGTCAGGAGGCAAAAGGCTTTTATTACTCTTAGGGGATTTTAATTTTTCTCCCAGATGGAAATCATGAGCCATGAATATGACTTATGAAAAATAGTGCCACTCTGTAGGGGCCCCTTTGGCCACATTGTGCAAAGTTAGAGAGAGCTATCCTCTGCTTTACTCCCACTAAATTACTGTACTGCTTCTTCTGTCTTTGCAGGCTCTATTCATCGTGAACAGTAGCTGCTGTTTTGTTGCCAGTTATGTTGACTGTAAAGTATCTACAATTTAGATACAGGCAAATAAAAAAGGTGAAATTGTTTTCCTATTTGTATTAAGGGAAACATTTTTATCTAGAAAGCTACTACAAAACAAGCAGCTTTTAGCTCACCTTAAGCCAGTTAGCTTAGTGAAAGCAGTGGTGTTGTGCACAGGACCTGTGATTGGTGATTGGAGTTTCTCAGTGAGGGAGACTAGATGTACTTCCAGCTCCTTTCAAAGTGCTTTTTACTATTTATGCAAAAAAAAAAACAATGTTAATCAATATAATAATCATAAATAGTCTTAATTTTTACTTACTTAAAATATCTAAGGAAAGAAATTTTAAGTGATAAAGCACTCTTACTTTTGACCTGACTCCCTTCATTTGAATAACTGCAACATCTCTTCTTATTATTACTTGTAAAAATATTTTAATTTTCAAGAAGATTTGACGGTGGATATTTTAACACACAAAAACAATTTTAGAAATTCAAAAGCAAACAATTTACTGGAGTATATGAGCTTGTATCTCCTTTTCGAGGAAGACCCTGAGGACAAACACAAGTGTTTTACCATAGGAAGACAAAATTAATTGGACTTATCTTGTCATCATCCATCTACCTCATAGCAGATGGATGAGAGAATACAACCAAAACATAGCAGCCGACTGTCAGCAGATACATGGTTGAATAATTTGACATGAATTGAAAATTATGTACATTGGAGCCCTGGTTAACAATTAACTGAGCAGATTAAACCCTTTTAGAAATATATGAATTCATGAATAATGCATTAGGGCCGCCTCTGTCACACAAGATTTCTTGAATCTTGCTAATTATGAGCGTAAAGCTACAACACTATATCCTGTACCTTGTATTAGAGGTACATCTATTTTACATTGGTGAGCGTGTCAGAGGTAATTAGCCTGATTGATATATGCATGCAAGTTATATTTAATGCATTCAGTGTTGTCTGTCCACAGAAAGAAACATTCTATCTAGAGTAAATCAAGCGATCTTTGGTATTTTTTTTACCACACATTTAATCAGATTTGTCCTTACAAAATTATTCTTCTGTGCATCATGTCTTTACTCTTGCCCTCTTTATTCCTTAGTTATGTCCAGAGTGGTTGCACCCAGCAGAGTAGGGTTATCGGGGACCACGATGAGATGGAAGTGACTCTTTAGATGCTGCTTGACACAGATATAGGATTTCAGCTACAAGAACTAACTGAGTCAGAAATAACAACTTCTGCTTAAACAGTTTGACCTGTTTCAAAAGCTCCAACATAAGTCTCAGAGAACAAGAGAGACACATTACCTGCAGACGTACAGCGTATTTCAACTCAAAATGACTCACCAGCACACATGCTGACTAATGTCAACAGATTCTCCAGGTAAGAAAAAAAAAACTCACGACATGCAGAGGCTTTAAATTTCTTGCTTATCTCATAAAATGGTTGCTGATGAAAATGCAGTCTATGCTATTCAGCCTTTCAGCTGTTAAAAGGGACACTAAGTTTTGTTACCCCACTTCTCAGAGAAGGTGCAGCACGCAGTGAGAGCTGCATGCAGGCTTTATGATCCACACATCGTATATCTGACCAAGGATTACACATATATTATATGTTTAATCTGTGAAATAAGATGACACTTTAACAGGCTCTAAAGAGGCCTTCTCATACTATAAATAAATATTTCACATGTTATTCTGTTGTTTGTGAAATCTCATTAACTTGTATTGGCACCACTAACAACAACATAGACAGATGTTTGTTAATGATTCCCACTGAAACGTCTTGCAGTGTCTATAAGTCAAATGAAAGTTTTATTCCAGAGGTCTACGAGCTGGAGTGTGACTTTTTTAAAGTCCAACACCATCAACCCAACTGCAGATGTATTATCATCATCCTACTCTACGGTACACTAACTTCCTTTTTTTATAGCCAAAATAAACTCTGATTCACATAATACTATTTTGTTCTTATTGTCAAAGTAAATAAAAATAAGTGTGTTTTATAGTGTTTTGTTTGTTGTTTATTGTACTGACTTGCCTGTAAAATTGTGTTTAATCTTTTAGTTATGTAGATCAAATAGAGTTTTAAATTCTTTTTACACACAGTCAGTGTCGACAGTTTTTGTTTAAGATTCAACCCAAATGCTCAGAAAACACATAATATTTTGTTTTCGTATAGCAGCAGTTGTTTATTTATGCACTTAATCTATGTAGCACAAGGCTGTCATTCTTTCATTTTCACACAATAAGTTAGTAGATTCACTTTCAGTGTCTTTCTGCAAAAAAATACATAATGATATTTCAGGTAAGTTCTAACATTGTGTATTATTTAATACTGTGTAAGCTGGAGAAACAGCATAATTTTCCCAACTTCAGCAAGGTTTTATCTTGACTTTGACTTTACTTTGAGACCGAACTAATGCATCTCTTTATTTTAGAGGACTATGGGTAGGTAGGCTACCAGGGGATTTTATGTTTGTATTCATGGATATATTTATTGCCGTAATGAGGGATTTTTAATGCCTCTTTGCACAGTTTGCACCGTTACCAGTGAATTATTAATGCAAAAAGACCCATTAGATTTATCCAAAGTCTATTAAATGACCACTGTCTACCTTAGATTACTCAATTACAGCACTGCATTTATTTTTTAAGGGTTACGGGAATTCAATTAAAAGTAATGTATTACTTTTTATCTCAACCGGCAAAGATCTAAGGGCATCAAAGAGTTAGGTAAGTGATATCCTATATTTTCCCTATTGTCAGGAAATCTCATTAAACAACCAAATACAACAAAGTATTGTCCCTCTAACAAATGCTGTCTATGGAGTCAAAGCCTGATTTAATTAACTCCTCTGTCTTGAGCTCCACTGTTGTCCAGACACTATTGGAAAGACAATATTGAGCTGCAGTGCTGCACTGTAAGACACGTTTCCTCATTACAATAAACACTGGCACTGTAGTTCATCTTGAGTCAATGCCCAGATTCCGTATTACACTTGGTATATAGAGTCATTGAATAGAGTCCACAACAAACACACCATTAAAAAAAAGTTTGTGTCCTGCCATTTTGTATGCTTATTCCTTAGTTGTCATTATTTATTCATTCATGTAATTTCATGATTTAGTAGTATCTACAACTCAATTTAATTGTAAACTCTATGTCCAAAAATTACCCGTCTTTCAAGCCAGCGTGCAGGACTTAGGGGTATATAGTTGTAGGAAATGGCATAAAGTAAATAAAATCTTCATAATTATGCTTCATTACATTGAAAATTAGAATTGTTTTGTTTTCATTACCGTAAAATCAGCCCTTATATATGAAGAAACCAAGCATTTTCCCTTGAAAGGGCCTTTTCCATTTTTTTATGTGTTCTATGGCCATTGAATGTTCTCCTAATCATTTGGAAGAGGAGGGCAGGTGGAGGGATATTCAAACAGGTGCAATCAGAAACTGAAGCGCTAGATACCATTAAATCCTAAACACAGTATCTTTAAGATTTGAGTACGCTATATGTTAAAAAAAACATGTTCTCTTACAGAGCAGCATGGTGATGGAGTGGAGGAAGCAAGAAGGTTCTGTGTCTGTTTCCTCCAGTTGCTTCAGCCTCCATCCACAGTCCAAAGACATGTAGGTTAGTTTCACTGGTGACTAAATTGTCCATACATGTGCATGTGAGCATAAATGGTTGTTTGTCTTTATGTGTCAGCCCTGTAGTGTACTGCAGACCTGTCCAGGATGCACCCCACCACTCACCCAATGTCAACTGAAATTAGCTCCAACTCTCCGTGACCCTGAGAAGGATAAGCAGTAGTAGATAATGTCTGGATGATTGTCCTAATACACTCCACCTCCTAAATTTACAGCAAAGATCGAGGCTTCAAACCAGCAGCCTTTCAGTGATTAACTCACCTCTTAAACTAAAACTACACCCATTGTTATGAAATATAGGTTGCCAAATCACCTTTCTGTGCCTCTCTGTTCTGTGTCCTCCTGCTGTAGTATATTCAACAGAAAATGACCAAAAATGATTTGCCCCATAATAAATAGAATTGCGGATGCCAATAAAATGATTTTATGGGGTCCAGGTAAATGTGGTTTGTGACTGCAGAAAATTATGAGACACTTGCTTTAATAATAATGATCTAATATAATAAGTTTAGTCCAGTTGACACACACAATCCTATACGGACATAACTATAAATGCATACAATGCTGGGTCATTGTATATTCCCTTTATCCCTTATCTCTCTTAATTTTATTTGTTTGATCTGACAATGAAATCTGTCACAGAGCTCTGCTTGATTCTCACCGTCCTTTGTTTTTGCTTGTGCTTCCCTTCATCAATATTGTTTTCTCATTCTCACTCCTACTCTGTTTCCCCAGTCATTTCTTGCCACAAAGTTTTTGCCAAAGAAATCTGGCATGGCTGCAATTTCTGGTTTGGCGTGGAACAACAGACTATCAAAAATCTGTTGTTGCCAGGACGTCGGCACTACAGGGAAACCATGTAGTGCCATCTCACAGGGAGACACCAGTGTTATGATTTTTATGAGACTGATAAAGATTCACAGAGGACAAAAAATAAGGTAAGAAAAGTTAGATGTGTATGCAGGTGAAAATGTTTTAAATTCAAGCGTATGTAATTGATCCTCTTCAAAGTGTCTTTTCAAAGTGTGTGTGATTGTGGATGAGCAGCAGTGGGGGGGGGTGTATCTGCCTCTGCCACTGATAAGACAGAGCTTTTAGCGAGACCTTGCATGCTGACTAGTCGTGCTGCAAAAGCACTGGGTTGTTGCTCAGGCATGCAAACATATGCATTCACAGAAAAACACACATAAAGTCTTCGCCTGATGTGAGATTACATTGGCCTCTGATCTGTGCATAAGTGTCTTTCCCTTCCACAGTCCAGACGGTAAACAATCACAAACGCTACACTGTCGCACAACAACTAACTGATTATGTGTCTGAGAGACCAAACAAGAATATGCAAATAATTCATTCTCTCAATGATTTTTCTTCTCCTATTATCAGTCTTTTTGATATGAATTGATCATAGAGCAGAAATGGATGGCATGGCAGTGAGGTATAAGGGCTGAGAAAGTAAAAGATTGGAGGGGTGGACAGAGATTTCAAGGAAGAGGAGAGAGAGAGATGAAGATAAGAAAAAGAAAGTGTTCAGGGATGATTGTAAACTGCATTTAGATGATATCAGGATATGTGGCCATCTCAGATGTGAAATTTACTATCTCTAATTACATAAAATAGTGGTGTTTAGAGAGACATTTCGAAGCAGCTCTTTGAGCAGAGCTGAGCACTGACATAAACATACATTCACATCAGGTGTCCTCCTCAACTGTCCTCCAAGCTTTGAGCACAATAATAAACACAATAATAAACTGATCTTTTTTTTCAATTCAGCTTTAAAAATACACTTTAAAATGTGTTGTTTTATATTAGTATTTAAAATTTTATATAACTAGGTACAGTTGGCAAAAAAACTATTATGCCCAAAAAGTGATCTTAACAATTATTTTAGTCTTATTTTTATCCAAATAGCATGATATTTACACAAGCATGGCAGTTACCTGGCAGTGATCCTTTCTCTCTCTGAAGTCAGAGTCTACCTGAAAAACAGAATATTTTACCTCTGTAATGATTTATGGCAACTGTACCCAAACTGATACATCTCTGGTTTGTTTTGAAAGCAAATAAAGTGCAGACAAACTGACCTACATTAAAAAGCAAAATATTGTT
>JAPZDY010000001.1:7932604-7946463 GCA_029783645.1 Ctenochaetus hawaiiensis
CACTTGTATTCTAGGGGTGGTCAGGGGTGACATGGGCCACCCCTAGAATACAAGTGGCTACCCCAAGTGTCGCCCCTGGGTCCGCCCAAGGTCCGCCCCAGACCACGACAAGATTATATTAAGGCCTATCTGACAATTAGGATCAGAAAAAATAGTCTAAACTAAATCAAAAGAACTGACTAAAATCTTTTTGTAGAATCAAGATGTTACCACTGTTAACTTCATGCACCAATGCATGCGTGAATGTAATATTATTCGAGATAAAAGAGATAAAGTACATCAATCATGGATTACAAATGGCCAACACCTCTGCGACTAGCCATGTAGTACATGGACGTGCCGGCGGGTGCGGTCCTGTGGCTCTGATGCCTGTTCACAAGGCCGAAAAAAATACCTCTGATCTGTGATATTAGTGCTAAATTGAAGTTGAAAACATAATTTAAAAAGGGACATTCAATAATTCGCACTGGTGAATTAATGTAACTATAGAAAATTTTTCCGCTGAATAATATGCGTCTCTTTTCTCATGTTAATCAATGTCTTTTGGGCACCACGAAACCGCCGTCTTACTTGCATTACTACCTTTCGGCCAGCATGTCTCTTTTGCTTCAAGGGCCGGCTCACTTCCTGGGGGCTTGGTTTACCATCTACCGCGTGGTCACGTGACACATCTGTCAGGGGACAGCATGGCGGACATGCATGTGGAACCTCAAAAGAAATCGCATCGATTGTCCAGCTAACCCGCCGCCAGAAACATCGATACCCGCGCGCAGAGCCGGGCCGGCGGAGCCCGAACTGACAGCAGAATGGACGAGGACAACAAACTCCAGTTCCCGTCGCTGCCCGCGACCAAGGAGGACCTTCTGGTGAGTGCACGGCAGTCTGCGCTAGCCGACACATCAACGGTGTCCGGCTAATCTGAGCTAGCCTCCGCTCCTGCAGTGTTGTCTGGCAGCTAAAATATGCGCTCAGCAGGAAAGTATGTGTTGTTGGAGGTTTAACAAGTCGATGAGGGTGCGTGAGACGGTCTTGTGTCTTCACTTACAATATCTCTTCATGGCTGTATGACGCTACTGTTACTGCTGACTGAGCCAATACTGTCTCCAAACATTAGCCACGTATTTAACTTACACAACTTGCACAACTTAGATAGGGGCCTGTGTTACGGGGAAGATGTTGATGTTACCCTTCAGGGATATCATTGACTACGGGTTATAAGGGTAACGACGGGGTATCAGTCTTCCTATCGAGGTGCTTCGCCATGGTAACTTATGTTGCACACCTTCGTTTGAGAAAAGAGATGAACGCATATCAAGACACCGCCTACCGACCAATCAAGTTCCTGGAAACACGGCATCATTATTCGTAGCAGATGTCGTGCAGCTCGGTGCGCGGATCGTGGGGGGACTTATGAGGACAAGAGTGTTAAAAACCCTCACGATTTTATAAAAGAAAAGCAAAGATTATTGTCAGAGATTAATCATCTGTGTCAGGTGCTTGAGCTTGATTATGGAGAGACAGACTGATGCATCAAAGCCTTGTACTTGTTTTACTTATTAGATATATAAATTAAGCTAGCTTACTGATATGAGTTAGCCTGTATTGTAATTTTTTTGTTTATTAATTTTTTGCTTCAGAGTCCTCTTAATATTGCTGAGGTTAAGTCAGAAAGGATGAGCTCACATTTGAGATTTTCACTCATGGCACATGTATTTATCAAAGCAGCACTGTATTTTGTTTAGATTCATGATTTAGTTGAATTAGTGGCTCATAATTTTGCCATGATAATATTACTTTAGAGACCTAGAAGATGATGTGTAAGTCTTTTTTGTGGCTGAGAGAGTCAGTACTTTTTAAACTGTATTTAAGAAATCTCATGTATAATTTTTTGCCAGCTTAATGATGAAATAAGCAATGTGTGATATAATGAAATCTATTTCCCAACACATTACTCATCTCTGTTGTGGAGACATTTGGAACAGTTGTCTCTTTGTAATATATTCTCTTCTTTTTTAAACCTTGATATTTTATTGTCCTTTGGGGTGTACTTAAAACTATGCAATGTCTTCTCTTTTATCTGGATCCTGAGTCTGAAATAAAAGTTTGAAAGGATGAATAATGGAATAAAAATGTAATAATTAGATCTGCCCTAATGATGTGTCAGTAATATAAGCTATAGAAGTCTGAAGTATATAGTCTGAGTTTGAAACATCATGAAGCAGTTTGTAAAAGTCCTTTGAACAGAAGCTTTTTTCTTTTTTTTTAGTGTGAACTTAATCTTTTTCAACTATGCCAGTTATTTTGAAATCCAGATGTGTGTACACAGTCATCTTTTTGTATTTTTTTGGCAGTGCCTCTGGTAGCTGCAGCTCTGTTGCTTTAAGCCTGGATTATGTGTTTTACATTTGTATGAATTTCTCTAATACAATAGTTCACTCTGCTGTTTGTGAAATATACCACTCTGCTGCCAACAGACTTGCCCATATTTGTCATCAGTAATGTATCCCAGAGCTCCTAACCTCACTTTTAAACTCCCCTTTTGCAGGACTGGGCTTACCCAATGAGACGAGAAATGCAGGTATGTAAAATTAGTCAGTAGGGACAGGAATAGTGTTGACATCAGAAAGTCCTTACACCTGTTTCTGCGCTTTGCATTGGTTCACCATGCTCTACATCTGTGTTTCCCCCACATTTTATAGCAGTCCCTGGATGAATATAGCAGCATACTGAATGTCGCAATATTGTACAACAATATCATAATTCATTTCTAGGCAAATGTGAAGGCCTGCACAAACAGGAGATGTCTGTTTGTAGGATGCCATATTTCAATACCCGTCCACAACCCACTGCAGTGATATGATCATGTCATTTTATTTTTCTGCTTCCCAAAGTAATGATTAACAGAATGAGCTACCCAAGTGATGTTTGAGAATTAATTAGTTTGAACAGCAAGTAATGCCACTGCCTGTGTTGTTTGTGATGCTTGTTCTATCTTTATTTTCAGGAGATATTACCAGGGCTGTTTTTAGGTCCCTATTCTGCTGCAATGAAAAGCAAGGTAGTTTTTACAGAATTTAGTCCTTGGTACTTGAAGGCATAATTTGCATATATTTTTGTTGTTCATATTACTTTTATCTCTCTTTGTCTAGCTGCCAATTCTTGAAAGACAGGGCATAACACATATTGTGTGTGTCCGGCAAGACATTGAAGCCAATTTTATCAAACCTAATTTCCCTCATACATTTAGGTAAGAACTCACATGATCTGTACACTCAACTTGTACGAGGTTTGATCAAAAAATTAGCAGACTGTTCCTGCTGCGCACAAACTGAGCAGAGCAGAGTAACGTGCAGGAAGCAGGTGCAAGCTATGACTTATAATACATCTCCAAGGTAGGATTGTTTGATCATCATCAGCACCTGAGTTTCGTGTGTGTTTTTGTGACCACTGTGCACATTGTGATTTCCTGACTCCTGAGCAGAAGCAACACTGTGTCAAAGTCTGAGAGGATCTCCATTAAAAGACCCTTAATGACCTTTAAACCTCATGTCAAGGAATCATCACCAGTGATGAGAGTTGTGTCTACAGCTGTGTCCCAAAATTAACCTTGGTAAAATTGCAAAATGCACTTAGCAGTGGCACTAGCAACTTGTGTAACTCAGGTTCTAATGATGATCAAGCCATGAAACTTGGACTGCTTACTTACAAAAGTTATAGCTTGCACCCGCTACAAGCACATTACTGTGCAATGCTGCTTTCTTGCACAACAGAAAAAGTGTCTTAAGTTTTTGAGCACACCTCCGAGACCTTATTGATGTTATAAGCATTTTGTGTGAATTGCTGAAAAGACTTACTTGATCAAACACTTACTTGCTCAACCGTATGCTGTATGTTTTATCTTTGCAGATACCTTGTGTTAGATATTGCTGACAATCCAGTGGAAAATGTAATACGATTTTTCCCTACAGTGAGTTACAAAGACTTTTTACTTCCTTCCTAGCAAGCCTTTCATTAACTGAACTGTACAGCAGTTACAGGACACTATGTCTAATATGCTGTATTTCATTTTCATCCTTACAGACTAAAGAATTTATTGATAGCTGCTTAGCTACAGGAGGTAAGGATGTATGCACTTGCCATTTTTTATACTCAGAATGTCGATTTAAAAAAAAGTCTCATCAATACTCTATTGCCTTGTCTTTTTAGGAAAGGTACTGGTTCACGGTAATGCAGGGATATCAAGAAGGTACTTTTTTTTGTTTTTAAATGATTCAGCTTCATGCATTGAACTTTATTATGCACTATGTAGGTGCCAGAGTTTTCTTAATTTCCTGGGATATTGTATTTAATATTTTCTTTAAAAAATTAAGACTAGAGTTGTAGCATCCAGATTGCTGCTGTAAATATAAAACTCTGTCTCCTTTGAATTCTTTCAGTGCGGCCTTAGTGATTGCATACCTTATGGAAACATTTGGGATGAAGTACAGGTGAGCTTTCAGTTTTATCCTAGTAGAATACAAATCTGACATTTTCTATAAAATGTACTTGTCAAAAAATAAATAAGTTTCCACAAACATCTTGAGTTTTGTTTGCATCTACATAAAACTTCATAAAAGAAACAGTAAAATTGTTTGTAGGTATATTAAAGAAACATAGTGCAACATTATTGTTAGAATGTAAAATTTGATAACATACTCATTATGCAGGGTTTGTTCACTGTTTATTATGTAGGGATGCATTCGGCCACGTCCAGGAGAGGAGGTTCTGCATCAATCCCAATGTGGGCTTTGTGCATCAGCTACAGGTGAGTCTTCACAATGAAACCTGGGTGCTTCAATACTGGTTGATCAACATAGCATTTAATCAGTGAGTGAGCATCTAGGACTTGTTCTGCATTATTGTAAATACATGGCTGCTAACTTGTTAGGCAACAAAATATACCATCTCTAGCTCCTTCAAAGCCAAGGGTGTGTCTGTATTAATAAGGTTTGCACCACAGTCATTTGGCATCTAGAGTTCTAAACCCTTCATTCCCTTTGAAAAGGGAATGAAAGCAGTGTGAGATATGGGATGTGAACAGTATTGCAGCAGATCATGTAGTTGTTCACACTGCAGGTTTGCAGATTCATTCAGAGTCTGCTTCCTGTATGACTCTGCAGAAATTAATTTCCAATCTTAATGATGCATATGCATCTCTGGGTATCAGCCAGCCTTTGTTGGCCACATTTAGCAAGCTACATATGAAGATGACATCCAGCTCAATAGCAACATATGCAAGAGTAGTCTCTTTTTGAGTGCTAAAAATCATGACAAGCATATCTTTGCACACGTGTGAAGGCACATTGTTTACTTTTGATGTTATGTTGAATATTTCATTTTAAAGCTGATGGCACATACATGCTGTTCATGTTTATATTATAAGTGTTAAAATCATATCCTGATTAAATATGATTAAAAACATCCTAATTTTAGCCATGACAGTTTAGAGGTTGAGGTTCTATTTGAAGTTGAGCATACTTGTTTTTTTTTCTGTTGCAGTGACAACAACACAGTTCAGTGACAAGAGCACTATGACTGTGCTTAAGTATTACTCACTGTAGTTATTAAACTGTCATAATGAGTGTTTGTTTCCTAGGAATATGAAGCAATCTACCTAGCCAAATTGACCATTAAAATGATGTCACCAATGCAGTTGGGCCGGTCCTTCTCCTTACAAGCTGGGATGCCAGGTTTGTTTATTAATAGCGAGTCACACCCGCCTCCTCAGTTTCCTTTTGTCACTAGACCACTATGAGTATGAAAGAGATTAGTTGAAGTTGTGCTTGAGTGAAAAAAATTACAAAATAAAACACAGAACCTCTAAGTTTCTTAGTCATTACAGGCATCATGTTGTTTGGGGAAGAAGCAGCACTACTCATCTTCTAGAGGTGTGGTGCACGTAATATACACTGCAGTTTATAAGGCTGAGATTTTGTCTTTGAGTCATCTCTGAATTTCCAGCAAATATGAGCCAGCTCCATCACAACTGTTTGCTAACTTTTTTCATATTTCCCCAATGTCATGAATGACTCTAATTTAACAACACAAAGTGAGGCTGACATTAAAACACTTGAAGTTCTAAAAAACTTGGCTCATAATTTCTCCTATTTTTTTTTTTTTTTACCAAGAAAATGAAACGTTTGTTCCATTCAAGCCTTTCTAAAATGAGTTCAACTAATGCTGATGAAGCCCATCATCTCCAGATAACTTCTATGTACTGCGCAGTTTACCAAAGTTTTTAAAGTTTGTAATTTCTCTCACTACCACAAGGGGGAGAAGAAAGTTCCACACTCCAGGTTTAAATCTTTTTTTTTTCCTCCCTGAATGATGGTAACTTTGCCAAATGCAGATTATTAAGTGTTGTGGGTTGAGGAGTTCCTTAAGCCAGACAAGATTACAGTTATGCTTCCAGATATTACTCTTAACTTCTTATAACTTCTTTTTGAACTCAGTACACTGTAACATAATGGAAGAACTTCTTTCATTTCTTGTAACAGGAAGCCGTAAACGCAGCTTGGAGGAGGATGAAGACTTTGGAGCAATGCAGGTCACAGCAGCACAGAACGGATGAGCTTTGCTGATATTTAGCCGTGTGGCGCAGTGCACTCTATCTCTCTCTCAATTTTTTTTTTGTTACATTTTTAATGGGATTAAAAATGTAAATATTTGAACTTTTTCTAAAGGGGAAAGGACTAGGGCAGGATCGGGACACTCATGTCTGAGACATGGAGGACTGGCGGGAACGGACAAATTTGATAACTTTTTTTTTTTTTTTGTCTTGAGCTGTATGCACTGATGGGAGAATTTTTGCAGTTTTATAGTATTTAAAGCATTTTGCATTTGCAGCGGGACAGTATTGCAATAATGCACTTTTCGATACTTGAATTTGTGTAGACCACCAGAATGGGGCAGACAGCAAAAGGGAACGAAGCCAGGACGTCGCCCAGAAGAGGATGTGAGAAGAGGACTAGCTAATGCCTTTATTTTGGGAGTAATAGGATTATGGACTAATATCAGGCTTAATGTGGGATAGTAAGGAATGGAAAATAACAACTCTGCTTAATAAAAGGAAGTCTGACTCAGTCCTGTTGAGTTGTTTTTATGTCATGATATAATACTGTGTATAACACTCCATGTTCCTCTTTCTAGTATGATTCATAAATAATATTTATTAGTGTTGTTAAAGGAAGTGAAGTCACACATTCATAAATAAGCTGAAGTTATGCTAAATTCTCTGCTTTTTATTTTTTTTAACAAACCTTTTTTGGAGACCTTGCCATGTTTGTCAGCAACAATAAATAATATCCACTAGATCACCGTCTGTACAGGTTGTATGATTAGCTTTGATGATAAATTCATCCAAGACAGCAGATATCTAAAGGAAGTCATGGGGAAAAAAATAGCATTTGAACAGCTGTGGAAACGAAGTTACAGTAGAATCCACGTTAAATATGGTTTCTAATGTCTTTTGTATGGCAGAGGCATATTCATCCTTCTAAAAGTCGCCATCTGTGACACCAAAGATTAGTTACACCTCATTCAGGATTTTAAATTCATGTCGTACAAAAATGAATCATTTGCACTGTGCATAGAAAATGTTTCACAGTAACTGAAGATAAGATGTAGATACAACAAATAATTGATTTTTTTCATGAAAAGATTAATTACCTTTGTAGTAAAAATTTTACTGATTTGCTTAACAGGCAAAAATATAAGCAAGAAAACATGGTGGATTGTAGAATATTTTATGTGACTATTACATACTTGAAAATAAATTACATTAAATATGTCCCCGTTACCCTGATAAACAGCATAATTATAAAATGCAGATTTAATTTACAAAAATCTGTTTTATTCATTTCCCACCACAAAATGTTTCGATCTTTTCACAGTTGTGATCTAATTTTAAATATTGACTAAATACAAAACCTTGCGAACAAGTTGATGCTTCACCACTGCCTCACAAACAATCTTTTCTGTTCACTAAATATATTACACAATATGACAGTCTTGGCTTGACAATGATGTCTTGTCTTCAGACCTACATTACAGTCATTCAGCAACACAACTGTCAAAGAAAGACAGAAAACATTTTGTATCAAAGGGGACAAATTAGAAAAATGAAATCAAACTAAATCCCAAAGCCTCTTTAGAGAAAGAGGATTGTAATCACATTTAAAGAAACAAAGCCAAGTATTTCTTTGGTGATTTGATGATAAATGTGACAGATCTGATAGAAAAGTTTAATTTAATCGGAGAAAGTAATTTTTTTAACCTTACTTAGCTGCTGTTATTGCCTGTAATAAATAATTTTTAAAATACTCAGTTGCTTAGGATACATAACTTAATTTGGTATCATTTTGAGTTCTCAAGCAAAAATGTATTTGTAGTTTCTCTGGGAGTAAACAGCAAGTTATCAGGACATTACTTTTACAGTAACTGACATTCTTCAGTTGGTGAGGAAGATGATGACAAGGCTCCACCCTTAAGAGTTCAGGGTGAACTGAGTGGATGGTTTCAACGCACATGTATGTTTCCTTGAGTGCACTGAAGTCAGGATGAGCAGGACCAACTCGACTGAGTCACAACCACAGACTCAACCTCGTGCAGCTCTCCTAGTTCTTAAGACACTTAATCAGTTTTATGTTGAGATGTTAGTGGATGTATAAAGGTGCTGTCCATGCCCTGAAAAGGGAGCTGTAAAGCTGCTGCTGCTGTCCTTAGTCGAAGAATCGACATTGCATGTAAGTATCATCTGAGTTGGTGTAACCGAATTTTTGGTAGAAACCCACGTTTTTGGGTGCACATTCCAGTGTGATTTTATAGCAATTCAGTTTTTTGCTGAGAAGAGTGAGGGTTGAAACTAACCTATAAAGGAAAAACAGAGAGAGAGAGAGAGGAAGACTTAAAATAAATCAGCACAGATCACAAGATATTTCCTAAATAAGTCTCCCATATGAACAATTTTCATGTCTGTTGGTTTTTCTGGACAAATATATAAATAAATAAAAAAAAAAGCCAAAAAGTCTTTGTCAGGCTCACATAAGTCTACTCACAGTTTGCCCAATTGCTTCCCTCTGCATACGTCACTGACCACCACCTCCTCCACCCGGCCTCTCTACAAACAGGACAGAATATACAGGGTGTTCATTTCACTCACAACTTCATCATAACTTTTTAGGGAGATTAAAAGGAAGTCAGAGGTGAATGCTTGCCTCAGTCATTCAATCATAGATAACTCTTTCCTCTTTCAACACTTTATTAGCTTTCTTAGTAGCTTTCTTAGTGGTGGTGGCAAGTGTAATCCTCAAACTGCAAGAGGTGAAAGTTAGTAACTGCTATCCCAGCGCTGCACAGTCACCTTAAAATCTAAACTATCTCAAACATGGCTTCTCTAGAATTCAAAGGACAGAATAACTGATGGAGAACTGTAAAACCTTTTTATGCAATAGTGATGGGTCTTCATATTTGAATTTTCAAAAAGTCATTTAATTTTAAAAAACCTGATATTTTATCCAACTATCTTCTTAAAAATCTATTTTCCCTTGCATCGCATTGTTACCAGGCAAAGTAAGTTTGATCATAGTCGTGCAAAGCAAACATCAACCCTCATCTTAAAGATGAAAGATTAAAAATGCTTCACTGTCCCATCGACAAGAAACATTACCACACAGTAAAAAAGACTATGATGTCAATGAAAATGAGCTGCACGCTCAGTTAACTGTGTTGACAAACGGTCTCTGACAACAGATTTATAGACAGCATTTAACAACTGCATCACATGTACCTGTCATCTGTCATCACATACACAGCTGGGAAGTACAGACTGCTGTTCAGCAGGCCAAAGCAATGCAGCATATTGCTAAAAACTTGGCTAATATGTCCTCCACTGCTCTCATTCACTCTGTGTGCAGGTATGTGCCTGCAATGTGTGTGCACAGGGATTTTTAAATAAAAGTCTAATAGGTCCCTACAGTCTGGTATTTTGCTTGTCCTGCCCATCTCTAGTATGTGTTTTTAAAATATGCACAAGTTGGTAGCAAGAATGTTATTTACCTTGGCACAGGAGTGGATGAATTTGTGTTCAATGATCAATGAGGCTGTGGCAACAATCTGTCCCCGGTTTGTGTCCTCCACCACAACAACGTAGTAGTCTCCTGTCTTCTTCATATGCTCAAACTTTTCTGGAAACAGACAACAGACAACATGGTTTTGTTGTTATTTTTTTTTTTATCTTCACAGATATTTAATCACATTGGTTAATATCTGCCGTCTCTTGCCTTAGATAAGGGCGTTTTTTAATTTAAATCTGTTATCTGATTTGTGTACAAACACACTTTGAAATAATTTTTTAATGGTAAATGTTAAGAGAATAAATCAGAAACTCACATTTGTCTTAAATAAAAGTAGCATCATGCAGTGTGACTTACTCGTGAACTGCTCTGGTGTGACATCACCTGTCAGCGTGAGCTGCGATAAAACCTTGAAGAACCCTTGATCACAGAAACAAAAAAAGCACTCAGTGTGACCGTCAGTGGGTATTCTTACACCATTTCTTGTTTTATCTTCATTTCAGTTAAGTAAGTTTAATAAATACATATATATTTAATTTCTCTTAATAGATTCAGCACTATGTGTTCCTAGACTGAAAATACTAACCAAATAAATTTGTCATCCTTTTATAATTCTTATTTTTGTCATTACCATCTATTACAAAGAATCACTCAATTCATACTCTCTTGGGAATACAAGTACTGGTCTGGAATATGTTCCCCACCAAGTCTCTGCCTCACCTCTGTTAAAGTCTGCCATGCAAAGTGGCCTGAGCACCAGGCCTTCCCCTGGGCTCGACAGGGAGATGGGGGGAGAGAAGGAGACAGTGTTGCTACTCCAGTCGAGCTCCTGAAGAAGGGAGGGCTCAAAAAGGGGAGTCTCGTCCAGCAGCATTCCACAACCTCTGCTTAGAAAACACGCACACGCACCCACACACACACGCGCGCGTGCGCACACACACACACACACACACACACAAAAAGTTGAGTCAACAGACACATACAGACTTATAAATGCATGTATACTGAGTTTATGACACACTGAATAGAAAAACTTTATATAATCCATCTAGAATACTCTGTAAGCATAAATGAGTTCTGTCAGCCTGGACCAGGACTCTGCCTGCTCTAAGTCACACAGAACTTTGACCTGACAAACACAATTTCACTTGGTAAAAAGCTGTCACAACCTCACTGCCAAGTTTCATTGGATGACAAGCCAGCTGGCATATAAGCAAATCTCTGTATTATCACACCATGGCTCAACATTGAACACACTGCATGTAATTTATGCTGTAGTGGTCAGTTAATCAAAACAATACAAACTAAAGACACAGTCTGATAATACACTGAAGCAGTGAAAACTGTGTAAGAAGGCATGAGACAGGTAAACAAAATTCTTAAAGGATTCAAGACTAAAATTTGACAAAGAAAAACATAAATAATCTCGCAAATTTTTTCATTATATTTATAAATCTGCACACACATATGATGCCTGTTTCGTAAATCTCACAAGCTTCATTTCCACTTGGACAGTTATTCAAAATGGATGTAAAAACATGTGCACACACTTCCATTCATTGGTCCTGTGACCTATCAATGAGAAGAGCAGCAACTAAAAAAAGGAGAATTTAACCGATCATGTAACATCAGCAACATTCTTCAACACTACAAAAACAGTTGTCATTTGACATGTGTTACACTCTGCTGTGTCATGTTGCAAGGATGATAAATGATCCAAATTGATCTGTATTGCTAGTGTTGACAGTTTTGCACAGTGATCAGGACCAAATGGAATTAACATTAATATTAAATAACAGTGTCAATGTAAATAAAAACAATGAAAATATTAATCTCTAATAAATTAATTTAGAATTAAATTTGTAAATACACCTCTGAATGATAGACTACAAACATGTACTCTGTGAAATTAAAGTAAAAGTTACGTGGCAAAAAGATTATATAGAGCTTCATTCATACAAAAATTAAATCACTGATAAATTAATATATGTTAGAATGCTTTTCATGCTTTTTAAGCTTTGGTTCTTCTAAATTCTGCACAGGTATATGAAATTAAAAAGTGGATTAATCTGTTTTTTAATTGGGAAAGGTGATTCTTGGACATGACCATGTGAAGCTTAGGTGAAATCCTGCCACATCTTAATACATTACATCATGATGTGGCACCATTTTTGTCCCCAGGATATGAACCAGGAAATGTGATAAGAGAAGGGCCCATTCATAGCAGGCCAACAGGTAACAATGAAAATGTTGTTGTTAGTGGCTTTAACAATTGTCTGATTTTTGATTCTCATCTCAGCGATAGTTTTAACTAAAGTCACCGAAGTAGTCAGAGGTGAGCGAGTCTTGACTCTTACAGCAAAAACATACACTTTCTTAATGACATAATTCCACGATCGCCAAGTTACTCTTTTCTTGTAATAGTCATTGTTTTACAAGATGACTGTAAAAAGGGAATATACGGCGCCAATACTGCAAAGTAAAGTTAAACCTGCACGTTAACCACGTTATTAAAATATGTTACACTGCAAAGTGTTAACGTTGCTGTTTTGGCTAGCTAACGTTTGTTTGAAGAACACATCACCACGCTAGTCTTGTAACTTTCATTGTTAAATAACCAGATAAAATATGATACGACAGGCTAGTACGTCCTATCAAATGGCGCCACTGTCACTTCAGAAACTTTCACGTTTTACATAATTTACAACGTAGCTTTCTCTCTTTAGAAATCGTCTGCTTGGCTACGCAGCTAGTTAGCCGGTTTAACAACTTACTCACCAGCAGAAAACACAGACAAGAAGAGATAGTCAAGTTGAAATCCCAGACTGAGACAACCTAAATCGACGACCGACTAGTTTTGTATGAGGTTTCGGAACATCATTGAGATGAACGGCGTGGGTGTGTTTTGCTGTTCTTCCGACATGCATGAGCCCTGCTGTATGATGACGTGGCGCTGATCCCGGAAGTAAGGGGCGCAGTCCAATGACGTCAATCAGTCTCTACAAATACACAACCCAATTAGAATTACATTAAACAGTGTTTCTATTGTTATATGTTGATGTAATCCTTTAGCAGCCAAACACTTGGATTTCTTTCTGGCCCAGTCAAGCGCACACGCATGCGCAATCACATGCGCACACACAAACACATAAACATTTATTGGACTGATGAATCCAAAGGTCCAGTACATTTAGATCCTTGTACAAAGGCCAAATATCATAAATGCATTTTCAGCAGTGTTATTTTAGAACACGCAGGTCTGCAGCAGCCTCTGTTTGTACAATAGAAATAAATAGGGCTCACAACAACAAAGCCAAGCCAAAGCAGAGATGGGTTTGTTTCAAGAACAGAGATTAAACTACTATATTTTGTTAAAAAGCTGTAGAAGCTCTGTTTATTGAGTCTTTTGTATTAACATATTTTACAAAAACTAGATTTACAGAAATTATCCATAACTGAACCATTCTTGATTTAGGCACAAAAATACAGGAAAGCTCAGTTCAAAAAAGTATTTCAGTTTGATTAAATAAGTAATGGTTATGAAAGATGAACCATGAATAGGAAAATATATCATGGATATTAAGAGCTGTTAAATAACTGTATGGAAAAACTGTAAATGAAAACAAGTCTATCCAATTTCTCTTTTACATTTTGACTTATTGAAATCTAAATCCTATATTGTATCCCCTTACAACACCCCAAGCAGAGTTTTTGAAAAAAAAAAAAAAAAAAAAAAAACAAAAAAAT
>JAPZDY010000001.1:7946563-7967027 GCA_029783645.1 Ctenochaetus hawaiiensis
GAATAGCCATCATTGTCACTTAATCTTAATTTTTTAAGTTGAGTTTTGTTTTTTTATACAAAATCATCCATCATAAACCTTTAAAAACAAGCTTATAAGAGTACTTTGCTTTTTTTATGGTTTTATTATTTTTTTAAATTGTATAATCAATTTAACAAGTCTAGTGTGTAAATGTTATCCCAAAAGGAAAAGAAGAAAAGGAAAGCTGACCAAAATATGAATCTACAAAATCCAACCTGTTTGGATAATATATAGTAATTTATTGTGACAAAATTGGATTTTGGAATTTTTTAAAAATGACATGAAAATGAAATTTTATTGCATTTTACAGTTGAAAGTCCCTAAGAAGGAAAGCTATCATATTCTTTAAAAAATACTTAAATATAGCATTACAAAATAATAAGGTGTTTTTCATTTATTGGTTTTAACTTTTTATTACCTTAAAACAATTTGTAGTGAAGTACAAAAGTACACCAGGTAAAAAGCCTTACCCCAAAATGATGACAAGAAAGGCACCGCTGACCAAAATATGGGTCCTGGAAAGGTAGCGCAACATTTTAACTGCAGATTATATATAAGCTGTCCTCCAATCAAACTGTGTTTCAAACTGCAATACTACTGAATACAGAAGAGGACCATAACAGATGTCAAACTGGCTAAAAGCACTGGATGGGTGGCCTTTTCCCAAAGTAATATAACAGGTAGTGCATTTCATTTGGTATGGTCAAATGATACTCATGCGGAGTTAGTGATAGAGAGAGAGAGAGAGAGAGGGAGAGAGAGAGAGAGAGAGAGAGAGAGAGAGAGAGAGAGAGAGAGAGAGTCGTGTTAGGAGGGAACTTGAGGTAAGTTTTTTTTGGAAGATAGCCTACCTGCCTTCACCTGTGCATTCTAGGCATAAGAGGCGTAACATCAACTTTTCTCAGTTTTTGTGAAGATTAGCGAAAAATTCAAAATTAGACATTTTAGCAGAATGTTATGTGTATGCTGGTCCCTTTTTAGCACTCTTCTGTTAATGTAGTTTTTATAGTGATACATTGCTTTGAACAGTGATCTAAACTGGCTTTGATACAGTTTTTCAGGGGATCCATATGTAATTGAGATATGAACAATAATTCAGTGGTCGAACACGAAAAGTTTTGTATAACATGTAGCGAAAAGATCGCTATCTGTTACCATTTATCAGGTAATATTTCTTATTATCTTGCTAATGCAATTTCTACCTCTAGTATTAATCTTCTTATTTATTAATTCAATGACAAATTCACAGAAAACAACTGGCGGGCAAGAGCAATTTTCAGATGGGACGTTGCTACGTGTTAGTGACGTCACGACGCAACGCACGCGTCTTTTGCGGATGTAAACACTGCTGGTTTCACGTGCAAGAAAAACCAACAATGGCACCGAAGCTTCAGCGTTTTGTCAGTCCGGGGAAAGGTAACGGACTGCGGGCAACAGTCGGGGTTAAGAGGGGAGAGCTGGTGTACTCTGCCGAGCCGCTGGCGTGCTGTGTGTCCAACAAACGGGCCAGAGACGTCTGCCACCACTGCTTCATACGGTAAGACAAGCGCTACAAAAATGCTAATACTGAGCTCTGAGAAGAGAAAGGTGCTTCCGTTGTTAAATATTCTATGTGGAGCACAGACAACATCGGTGATAGGCAGGCAGTGTGGTGAATAAGGACTTGTTTCAGGCTCATGTCATGTTACAGCACTCTTAAGTTGTTTAATGGCTTTGGACTCCTGCCTGTAGCAGAGTTATGGACAACATATGTACCGTTTATAGTATGTGCGTGTTTGTGGCTGTGTTTTCATGCAGCTAAGGTGTTGTTGCTTTTTAATTGTAGGACACTTGAAGGTACTTTAGTATGTGCAACTCAATTCCCCAATCGGTCGTTAGATGGCGCCATTGCTCTGTCATGGTATCAGAGGCAGGTAGGAAGGCAAAAAGTGATCCTTAATGGTCATGTGGTGTGCTGTTAAGTTGATATATTTTAGCGGTTAAATATTGCTATTATGACAAACCAAACAAAATCTCCTTGTAAACATGACGACTGCTTATAAATCTCCAGAAGTTCAAACACGTTTCTTTATTTTACTATTTTTAGGAATGGGGTTTTAGGAAAGATGTTCCTTTGTTCTTTTACATGCTTGTTTAGGCATTTGTCTATTTTGAAATGAATCCTATGGTTAACCAATTAATCATTTAAATAGAAGTGATCACAATAATCAGCACTGTAGTTTTCTAAGTTATTACAGCTGGTCTACTGGCACGAAGATTCAATAGCAGACGTTTTCTTAAAAGCTTTATTTATGTTTTTGCTTTCGTAGGATGGCTCATACTGTTCACGTTTGCCACTGCATGTGCAAGGTGTTTTTTTTAGGTTAGTTCATAGTTAGTCATTTTGTTGAAACAGAGTATGTGCTTAGTAAATAAAGATCAAGCACACATCTACACACTCCTATGATTTGCCACCCAGTGCAATATTCAGAACTGTGAGGTCCTTATTGACCGTTATAGCTATAGCAGGACTGATCCTTTCACCACTGAGATCCATAGTCTCAGTGGGCAAACAACATCTTTGCTACAAAAGTAAATTTTTCAGTTATTGTGCAGCAGTCTCATCTAGTGATGAGGTTATGTAAGTCTACAGAGCATTCACTTTTATCCACTAATTGTGAAGTTAATAGTATTACCCTCAACTCTTCAAATAACCCTGAGAATGATGCTTCACCCTCAGCTGCAGCAGACAGCAGCAGAGGACGGTTACTATGAGAGTGTGAGTGTAATCATTTTGTCAAGCTAAAGAAGAGCTCACAAATACCCTGCAGAGATGTAAATGTGGACAAATGCTGCTACATGAAATAACATCAGGGCAGTGTTTTTTATTTGACTAAATTTTTAGTTTTTTAAACTTTACACCAGAAAAGTTCTTCTGATAGGTCTACAATCTGAGCCACTGTCTAGTCTCATTTCATGATAGCGGTTTAATATTGATTTGCAACACTATGCAATATAGAGCTGATCAGTGTTTCCGTGACCACAGAATTTACCTTTTTAATTGCATTTCAGTCTGAATAAAAAAACAAAAAGCTGAATTTTACATTGTCTTGCACCATTATTATTTTCTTATTATTTTATTCTCTCATAAAATTGTCTGATGTTGCTTAAAAAAATAAAAAGCATGTTTATATCCTGCTTCATTACATTTAATGTGATGATGTCCACATATCGCAAGGCTTTGATATGTGCTCACACACACACACACAAAGACAAACAGTTTTAGGACTGCTGGCTAAAAGCCATAACTTGATAACTTGACATTTATTCAATATCTCAAAACATATTCACCCTTTCACTGGAAGATAGAGTTATAACAACAGAAATCAATAATAAATTAGAGTATTTGTTCCTTCACTGAATCCCATTACTTTTCCATATGCTTGGGGGAAAGAGAGGGATGTTTGTGTCTGTTGAGGCTGTGGATGTGGATGTGTGGCCAAGTTGTGCAGAGTGTGATCATGTTTTTAAGATATTGAGTAAGTGTCATTGCTACATCTGTTTGGCTTGTGGCCCACAATTTAAACCTGAGTGTCAGAATATATTTTGCACAGTTATTGATTTGAAATCAGTGAGAGGTCTGTAAGTTGTGTTGGTGTCACAAAAACAGTTGTAGGACACTGGCCTTGCACATGTGTACATACACACAAACACTGCTGCTCAAGGCAGGGATTGGGTTCAGAGATGTGAAGAATATTTTGCTGTTGGAGCCAAAACACAATTAGGCTCACAGCATGACTAAGTGTCTAAGAATGTGTGTGAACCTGCCAGCATGTGTGTGTGCATTTATTTGAATGGACAACAAAGAGATGTACTTTTTGTTGTTGCCATCAACAACTGTTTTTAGAAATTGGCAGCCAATTCTTGGCCCTGAGTTGCCATCAGTGGCAACCGCTCTTCAACATATTTAAAATAGGGGACACCCAACAACAAAGATGCTCCCCTAAATATAAGATAAGATAAGATATTCCTTTATGAGTCCCACAATGGGGAAATTTGCAAATATAACCTTTTTAAAAATATTGTTTGCATTAGTGATATTTAAATATTGCTGTTACATTGGAAACCAGAACCAGAAAGCACTGCATTTGACAATGCTGCATTAATTTGCGCTCTGATATTTGTTATTTCCAGCAGCTTGCACCTCACTAAATGTTAAACTAAAGCAAACTTTGAGTGCAGCTGCACCTTGACTGTGTTGAATCCAGTGGACAGTGCAATTCAAATTACATTGTGTCTAAAAGGGTATTTAAGGGAAGTGTTGAGGCAAGTCAGTTTGTCTGACTGTAGGGTTAAATATTTGACAAACCTTTCAGCATCACAAGGCAAAATGCAAATTTGTGAAAGCTGAATAAAAAATAAAGAAAATTTGTGATGTCTGCAAGCAAGTTTGCTAAGTCAAGGTAGCAAATCCTGCAGAAACACAGTGACAAAGAATTTTGCTAGGTTAAAGTTACAAAGCCTTTAAACACTCTTTTATTTCCCATTTTTTTATTAAGCCAATGTGGAGCTGCATTGCATCTACTTTACTCAAAATATTAGGTGACTCAAACAGGCAACATATTGTCAGTTTTTGAAATCAAAAGCTGAGAACTGGTTACCAGCCTGGGCACCACTTTGAAAAGGGTGTCCAGGCTGGCTGTGTGTGTGTGTGTGTGTGTCTGTGTGTCTGTGTGCGTGTATGTGTGGTATGTGTGTGTGTGTGTGTGTGTGTGTGTGTGCATGTCCATGTGTGTCTTCTTACAGGAAATGAGCAGGTGGGGGGCATCAAAGCTGAAGGTAATAACAGGCTTTAAAGGCTGTATGTAAGTAATGAGTGATAAACACTCAGAGTACATACTCACACACACACACACATCTCAGCAGGTTTCAAATCGCCAGAGGTCAACAAACAAGCAACTATTAGAGGTTCTCAGACTCACAGAAAGAGATAGGAGGCTGAGGAGCGACAGCAGAGAAACAAATATGGAGGGGAAAAATGTATTGTCTGAGATAAAGTCTTCATCATTTCAAAAGGCAAAAATGCAAAGCAAAACAGCATTTAAAATTCAACTACATTGCTTGCCAATTAATTGGAAAACATGGAAAATGAACTAATTGTTTATCCCTGCAGTCCTTTTGAAGTTAATTAGCTGTAAATTGTTTTATTGGATGTTTTACACTTGTGGGGCTCTGTATCATAAATGCACACTATGCATACTCATGTCTAAAAAAGTTAATAATTTTGCACTGCTGTCTGATGTCACTTGTGATTTATGTTGTAGACATAAAAGTTTTGGTGGCCTCCAGCAAGAAATATGGTGTCAGCTGTCAGCTAGTAATGTTCCTTTCAAAGCATAACAAGCGGCAGTGAGTAACTCAGAAGCTTGGGTTCATTTATGGCTGGAACATGTTGTAAACTGCACATTAGAGCTGCTGGAGGAAAAGCTTGAGATCATGTAGTTATTATTATTCAGATGAAAGTCACTGATGAACCTGCAATTTGCAAAACAGTGTCAGCTGACATCATTTCTTGCAAGCTGAGCGAATGAAATTAAGAATTAGTGACAATTAGATTCACACCGAAACAATTAGGGGAAGAAGTGGAAGTTTGAGAAAGATGGAGGTTGAAGAGAGGCGGCACAAAGTCTCTGTTGGACTGATAACACATCAAACACAAACATACAGACACGCACGCGAACACGCGAACACACACGCACACACACACAGCTTTGATGGCTTTTTCTCCAGTTTTGACAGACCAAAGAAGAACTTAGATGCGTTTCTCTTTTCTGTCAGGTCGTGTGTGAGTGTGAATGTGAGTGTGAGTGAGTGTGTGTTTTAGAGTGTTACACAACGGAGCAGGCTGACATTATCTCTGTCAGATGAAGTCTTTATATTTGACACCAATCTCTCACTTACTGTCTCTTTGGACCACACAGAAACACACATGTACACACACCGATGAACAGTGAAAACAACAAAAACAAAACATCTGAAACTTGTGTTATATTTATAGCAGGAAATTTTGATTGAAAGTTAGAAAAACCAATATCCAAGGGATCTTCATTATTCCAAAGAACACAAAAAATATTGACAGGAGGTCGACATGAGAGTTTTGTTCTAATTTCAGTAGGATGAAAATGTCTGTAAGCAGGAAGCCAAACTTGTACAAAGACAACAAAAAGTTTAAAAGAGGCAACGTGAGAAAAAGCAAACCTCACAGATTCATGAGAACCCCTTTTGAGACAGTCAGTAAAAACATGTCACAGTAATGTTGTTTGTTTTAGTATTTGAAATCAACAAATGGATAAATGCATGAGACTGCAATTATGTCACAGTCATTTTCTCCAAAAGTGATTTATGGGTTTCAAGTTTGTTATGTTAAATAAGCAGTGAGGTATTAAAGCATCAGACAGTCACAGCTTTCCCGTTGAAGTCACACTGAACCACAATGGAGGAGGTTGTCTCTGGCATCTAGTCCAGTGAAGTAGCTTTTGAAGCAGTCAGGCAAAGAGCCTCAGGGCAGCAATCAGGAGGGAGTTCAGCTGTACTGGTTTACACTTCTCTCCATGCCATCACTCCTCCCTGTTTCCATGTTACTCTTGTAGTCAGACAATATTGAAACATGACTTAGTTAAATGCATGATGACTTTGGGGCTTCTTGACAGACAAATTTAAATCATGGATGTTTAAATTGAAACCCCCGTGCATTTTTCCGATATTTTTTCACATGCACACATACTCACTGCACTGTTTGAATGCAGATCTGTTCTCAGTTTGCACTCTGTGTCTCTAACATTTGACACAAACTACATCCCTTCGTCAAAATATCCACCTTGTCTCTCCCACTCAGGTACTCTCTTTTTTCACACAATCTTGCTTTTGCATACACCATTTGCTTACACACACACACACACACACAAACACACAAACACACCAGTACACTGAAAAGAGTGTGTAGAGGCTGTGGTATATGAAGCATGCAGTTTGCTACTTAAGATGCAGTTAGACAAGCCTACAGAAAGAGGAGCTGGAGCAGATGAGAAGAGTTAAGTAGTTCAAAAGGCAAGTCAGCACTCCTCCTCCCCCTTTCAGTTGTTCCCTCCTCTCGATTTATCCTCCCATCTGCTTCCTCTGACTTCCATGTCTTCCTCTTTTTTTCCCCTCTTTTTTCATTTTCCTCAATCTGCATCCCTTCTCTCCTAATTTTTCCTGTTCTGCTTTACCTTTCCTCTCTTCTGCTAGCTCCCCATCCCTCATTTTTTAAACACAATTTTGCATCCCATCTAACTCTGTTCTTTCAACCTGCCTCATTCCTGATGTAGATTATTTTGCTAGCATCTGCTGCTCTTTTCTCCTCCTCCTCCACCTCCTCCTTTTGGTTCCTCATGTCCCTTTAGTTTTCACTGCCTCCTGCTGTTAGATGCCCAGGTGTTTCAAAACATATTGGTGTTGAGAAAACACACACAAACATCTGTATAATTTTCAAACCAAGTAATTTGCTGTAAACTGGGAACACACCTTCCCTGTAATGCTTGGTTTTCATCAAGCAGTACGTCTGTGTATCATTTTTAACTGGATTTATGAGGACCACATATCTTCTCCAAAAAAGTTTGGGTCAGTCCTTATAAGTATGAACTTGTAATTTTTCTAGATTGATTAGGCTTAGTCCTGCATAATAAATGAAAGTCCATGTATGTAAGTGCAGAACCACCAGTGTTTGTCTGTTTGTTTATTTCCTGTAGACAACAAATGGCTCTCTGCAGATTCACATTATTCCACTGATTTGTGACAGTGCATTTGTTATTTGTAAGCACTCAAAGCTAAAGGCAAAAAACTTAAAATACAAGATGAAACTTAGGTCTAATGTTGTAACCCCAGTTTTATATAGGCAGAGTCATCTATTAAATTCTCTTTATAAAACTATTTTGTCAGTGTACAAGCGAACTCCAGACTGTAATGTTGTTGTCCAATTATGCTAGCATTTTTTGGAGATTGTGCCTAAATTCTGCAACCAGAAACACAATTGATGTTGTTTTTGTTTGTTTATTTTGTTTTGTTTTGTTTTTCAAAATAATCAACAGAAGCAACTTTTTGCTGATAACAGTATGCCATGGTGGGCCTCCACAGCAATTAAATCAATCACAAAATAAAAGAAAGCATTCTGCCATCAATCCGCAGATCCACTTTCACTATTCCTTTTGAGGAAAAGAGGTATACATCACTAGACGTTGCCCCTTAAAAAAATACTTCACCATGGGGTGGCTGAAGACTGGTCTGCCTCAAAAACCTTCAAGACAAGAAGAAATTACTACTGTTTGCCTTGTAATGGTGGCAATGCACCAACACTGGAATCCCAATCATTTTGCCTTATAACAGGCAATGATGGTTCCCGCCCTTGCCACTTGGATAAAATGTAATTATTGGTTGTGATGCCAATCCTGAAGTTCTTTGAGATTCACTTGGCTCTTTTTAGAGCCGTATAGCACCTGCAGTAGTGCTTCTAATATCTCAGACGTAAAGCAAAGCTTGGAGCCACTGTTTCATCTGGAAATAAGTTATCAGTGCTTTTATTTTAGCCTGCTCAGTCAATAATCCTCTTTTGATTTGGATATCGAATTTAAATTCTGGTTCATCAGGGTTTTAACTTCGATCAAGCCACATCTTGTAACTTCATGGTTTATGCCCTTTACACTGAGTGACAATGCTTTTAAAATTCTTGCAATCATGGTCAGTAACCCGCATGGAGGAACTCAAACACACATAGCCCCTCTGCACTTACATAATAACATTAAATTCTTTTATATGTCATATGAAAAATGTGAATTGAAAATGAATGGCTAAATCTGTAAAATCCTAACTACTCTCAGGTTTTGTCTTTTGTGTTTCTACAGATAACATTTTAGTTTTTACATCATCCTGATTTAGGGAGATTATTTTATAAACTTTCTCTAATCTATGTTATATGTGATACTACTCCATACATAAAATGTGTTCTTTTAAAAGAGTTCAAATAAAGTTAATTAATTACCCAGTCATCATTGGGAAAATTAGTCCTTTCTGAAAGGGGCTAAAAACAGTACAAAAGAACAAAGCAAAAACCTTTTTTCAATAGTCAATGTTCCCTTTAGGGCGTATTTTTTGTGCATGTGTGCATCTGTGTGTATGCGTTTACACACACTCTTCCATCAACATAATAATAAAGTCATGAGGAGACTCATACCATATGAGTCCCCTCAGGTATCAGTGAATCATCTTCTAAGCAATCATTAAAAACTCAGCAAGGATGCTAGGGTGGCTGTGAATGCAACAGAGCTGGCATCCCCCCTTTTCCCCCTCTCTCTCTCTCTCTCTCTCTCTCTCTCTCTTTCTCTCTCTCGTGTTCTCTTTCACACACACTTACATGCGCACACATGCAGCAGTGCTTTGCATGCCAGTCATCAATCTACACTTAAGTCATGTGTTGATGTGTTGCTGTTGCTGAGCTGTGCACGTCTGCAGCGTACTGAGTGGTTTATTTCTGTGCGTTACCATTGTAGCACAGATGCAACACTAGATGGCAGTAGTGTCCCTTCAGAAAGTATTTCTCATTTGTTTAAAAATCACCCTTACATTTTCTTACATTTAATTTCTAGTACATGGCAGTGGCAGCGTTGGCAAAGAGAGGGTTTGTGCAGGAATTGCCTTTCCTGAAAGTCGAGGGGCTATGAACTAGATTTAAAAAAGTTGAAACACTGCTTAAAATGTGAATAAAAACAGAATGCAGCAGTTTGCAAATAAACTGTGTTTGCTGGCAATGGTTTGTGTTTTTTACAGAGACAATCTCACACCATTCTTGATTGTAAATGACTGTGCCTTTTGAGGATGCCTCTTTCATACCCAATCATGGTGCAATCACCCGTTACAATGAACCTGTGGAATGTTCCAAACAGGTGTTTTTGGAGCAATCCATAACTTGTCCAGTCTTCTGTTGAACATTTCTCAGCATGATTTTGACCTCAATTTAAGAATAAGTGCATATTTACAAAAAACAATGAAGTTGAAGATGTAAAACAATAAACATATCATCTTTGTACTGTTTTCAATCGAGCATATATCAAACAGGATTAGCAGATCATCATATTCTCAACTTTTTGTGAAACATGGTTGTGATATGTCAAAAAAAAATTATAAAGGATTTGAATTGTGTTGGCTTCTTTATTAACAAACACAACAGGCAAGAGAAAAATGTGGCTCAGGCAGACCAGGTACAGTTTTCTGTATTATGAGTTCTCTAGTTCTCTTGATTTCTTTCAACCGTTTTGATGGCATCAGGAATGCTGCAGTTTATTTATGTTAAAATTTGTCAGTAATTTACTTGACATACATATACTCACACACCATTACCTGTCGTGTGAGAGTGAGTCGTACCATGCTGTGTTGGCCACTCAGCCTGGAAATGAGAAAATTCACTCAGGCACGACTGGACAGCCGAGAAAAGAGGACCCTACTAATTATTAACATACAAAAACACACACACGTAACACAGAACTAAATCTCTGTGTTGGCTACAGCACAGCAGCCAATACTCACGGGAAATTAATTACCATGCTACACACACACACGCACACCATCAGAGACATGCTGAAGTAGGTCTAATTAGGTGTCTGATAGCATAGACTTTACAAAATGGACCACATACTACACACATGTGAGAGCACACATCTATGCTTTGCATATCGATGTGGAAATGCAGCATCATTCATTCACTTCCTTGACTGTATGACAGATTTAATGCTCTTTATTCTTCTTGTGTTCCTTATTTTTGTTTCTTCTCAATTTCCTTTGTGTGTCCCTGCACATGACTTTTATCTAAAAAAGAGCTTACTTTTCTGGTTGACAATGACTGCATGTGTACCATTTTGCAACTTTTTGCCTAATTTGTAGGGTTAAAAAAAAGTGCATTTGTTCTGGGGAGGTGAAACAGAGAGAAAAGTAGCTGCAAAATATGAACTAGGCATGGAACCATTTAAAAAATCTGTATAATTCGACTGTCTGTTTATAAGCAACTTGTCTGTCTAATTTATCTCACAGCAACTTGTTTCCTGGGATGCACAATGACTTGTCATATGCAGTTAATTGTGGCCTATTGTAAGTGTTTTCAGCTCCTAAACAAGATGTGCTTTGTTACATGTTAATACAAAATAAATAAAATAATCCAAATATTGTCTTTCAATACATATACTCCTAATTATTGATTTTATAATGTCTTGCCTCTGCTTAGTGTAACATCACTTATTGCACCATTGGTTTCAGCCTTGGCTGTAATACTTACTTTGGTACTTTGGCTGTAATGCCCAATTTAATTTGTATTTATAAACAGCCAAAGTGTCTGTCTCCTAAAAACTTGATTTAATTCAAGGTCTGCCACTGTGTTGCATAGAGGAATGATAAGCGGGCATAAAAAAGAAAGACCAGACCAGTGACTAGCTCAGAGGGAGAAGAGGTAAAATAACAAAATAAGACAGAGAGTATGACAGAAAAAGGAAGGGTGCAGTGAGAAAGGATCTGTTTTTTAATTCAGTCTTATGCATGTTCCTAATGAAACCCATCTAATGTTATTCATGAGTTTTTCTACTGTGCCTGCAGTCCAACCATGGACTTGCAATCTAGAAGACCATCACTTCACACATCTGACAAAGACACAGAGGGAGAAAAAAGGGAGAAAAAATGCAGAAGGATAGAAAGTGTGAGAGGAGAAAAAAGGGTGAAGAGAGGGAGGGAAAGGGGAAAAGATGAAGATGAGACCAATGTGCTTCATGGGATGAATCATAATTCCTGTATGAAAATGAGAATTCTTATTAAGCAAGACAGTATGGTTCTGTTGCATACCAACGAAGTGATGAGAACTAAGAAAGATTACTTCACTCTGATTTCTATTTCTTTCTTGCTGTTCTTTCCCATCATTCTGATCCTTTATGCTCCGTTGTTATTGTCCAAATCTATATTTGGACTATGTTCAATCAGCATTTGTATTGCACTGTATATACTGTACATAGCAGTGTACATTCCTGTAGTCTTGTTGGTTATTGCCTAGAGGTCTGAGCAGCAGAGTCTTCTCTCAGTATTTAGTTCAAGAAATAATGTGTGTGAAATATACAGAATGTGCGTGGGTGTTTGTTTCTTCCTGAACCAAATAATCCCCAAATGACAAGCGGTAAGTTGTCAACTGAAAGAACAGTTGGCTGGACTGTGTAATAACTTAATGCTAGAATTAAAAAAAAAGCGCTCTTGTTCTTGTTATGGTGCATGTTGGAGAGATTTAATCAACATTAATGTCCACTGTCCCAGTCTGTCATCTGCAAAAAAGCAAGAATACTTGTTTTAATGAGAGTCACTACAACCTAACGGAGAAGAAATTATTTCATTATGTTTAGCCAAGATATGAACTCTGCAGCCCTGCTGGAGTACCTAAAACGTGATGCACATGTATACTGTGTATGTGTGTACATGTATTTGTGTGTTTGAGTGTATAGTTTGTAAATGCTGAGAGCTTATCAGCCTGGCAGCGGTCACCATAACAACAGTTGCTGTGGTGCAATTGTGCATTAATGTGGCTTAGTAGCTACATATATGGTATTCGACGAATATTCTATCCGGGTTTCCGTCTGTTTGTCTCACATCCTCCCCACCTCGCTCTATCCTCACACTGACTCAGTGTGCATGCATTATTCATGACTTGAATCTCTTTCTGTAGCAAACTTTATCACAGTATATTTAATTTTACTCTGCATGTTTGATATAGATCTCGATACTCATTCGAGAAACAGCACAAATAAAATAACCAGATGGGAAATAACAAAAACAGACCTCAATGTCTGCCTGCCAAACCAGTAAATGAAAACCCTGGCAAATTAAGTTACTTCATCACATCAATGCAAAAATTCCTATAAACTCAGTATAACCATGAAACTGTCCTGCTCATTGATTTGCAATATTGCCAATTCAGTTGCTTCACCAGTAAAAAAAAAAAGAAAAATCTCTGACTGTGGTCAAGTTTATTTAATCTTGTAGCTTGTTAGCTTCAGACTGCCAATCCCTATCTGTCCGGAACTTTGTAAATTATATCAATTCAATGTTATTATGAAACATTGTTCCCTGCTGATAGCTCAGTGATTTGGGAAATGACATTCTGATTAGACAGATAACTGTTCGTACCAGTCATGTGCAGATCAGACAGAAATTAAGTCATTTGGAAAGTGAGTTTTTTTTAAAAATTCCAGACTCACAAATTTGTGATTTTCTCACTTTCTCGCTTTTTACAGTGTTTTAAAGGAATTATTTCATAATTGAGAGATACGCATATAATTATGTTAATATTTATAATCAAATTAACTCAGGGTTTTTTATTAAGTGTGATTTTTACATGGTTTTAAACAGCTTAAACAGCTGTCTGAGTTCAAGGAAGATGGATGGACTTCCTGCAGCTGGTAGCTTGTGATGTGACCAAACTCTTAGAGTCTGAGTTATGTTCTCAGTTCATCTATTGAAGCTGCACAGAACCTGGCTGTGTTTAGTCCTGACCTATTACTATCTGTTTTTACTTTGTGTCTCATACTATAGGCATGTGTTTTTTAAACTGTGGGTGGCTTCCCTGTTTCTGGTAGATCTCAGCATGACAAGAATAGCTATGTTTTCCTGAACCCCTGAACCTCAGGGTGAGACTATAAATTTAACCACTGGGTTTCAGGCTGGAAAGGTCATCGCAAATAAGACACAGCAACATAACAAGAATGGAATAAGAGGAGGTAAGGGAGTAAAAAGAGGAGATGGACTGAGAGGAAAGTTGTAAATTACAGAAGCTAAGAGGTTTCATACGAGAACAGAAAAACAGTGTTTGTTTTGGAAGCTTGTCACAGCCTGTTGGAGCCTTGAGCCAAAAACAACAGTCCAGTCTGGATACACACTGATAGACAGTCATCGGAAACACTTAACTTCTGTTGCTTATGTTAATGGGCAACAGCCTTCTGTTTGAACCTCCACGGTGTGTATGTGAGTGTGTGTTCATATTATATGTCTGCTTTTCCCTTCAAGCTTCTTTTAATGTCCTCTACCCTATTCAAAAGTCTGTCCAATCTAATCAAATGTGCCATATTCAGTATGATAAGCCCTGGGCTAATGCATTTGCATCCATCATGTACTTAATCATCATGTTCTCCATTACCTTATTTTGTGTGTGTAAGCTCATAATACTGTCAATTGTCAGGTTTAATTAGCATCATTTTCTCTGTTTCATACGATAAATCAGAGAGAGATTTCTTACTGTATATGAGTTCATGTCAAACAAGCCTCAGGCTTTTCTGCTATCCATCACTACACTACACTTACGCTCTTATGTTGGAGAGACACTGCACACACATGCACACCAGAGGTGTGAAATCTAGTCACGAGTCTTGGATTTCTGTCATACTCAAGTCACAAATTTGACTCAACTTGACAAAATCAAAAAAGACTTCAAACTTAATTTGGACTTAAACAGAAATGATCCATGACTTCTTTTGAACCTGAAACTTTTGACTTAATAATGACCTGAGTCTTTAATGCAAGCCCAAAGATCAAAATGTATGTTATTTAAAAGTGTTATCATAAAATGAACATTTCCCTATATTTTCCAAATCAGCTATCATTAATATAAATAATTCCCGGCAACTACACACTTAACTCCCCAGATCCATTTGTTTAAACCAATCCAGCAGCATCCATTCAAGTAACAGGAGTGAACCAGGAACTAACATTACTTAAATAATATCAAGTTGACAGCATTCATACCAAAGATAGTTTCATTCACATATAAGAACCATTTAGCGGTCAACAATAAATAAATTGTGGTAGGAAGTGTGCAGGTCAGAATTACAGAATGAAAACCTAAAACTTCCAATTTGCTCAACATTTGACGGTGGAGAAAGAGCTTGAAGTCAAGTGCTTGTTTTAAAAATGGCATTACATTTATATATTTGATGATATATCTGTTTTGGTTTCTTTCAGCTGTTTAGGGAAATATCTTGTTCTTTAAGTTCCACTGTTTTGTTTACCAGCTACTGTCTAACTGTGTCTGTGCTGTTGGGTGTGGAGCAGGTAGTGTACGTTGAATTTTGAGCAATTTTTTCTGAGTACAGCTGCTGTTGGGACTGAAAACGATGATTATAGTGCCAGTGAGCTGAATCTCACGACAAGATGTGGGTACTTCAGTGACTGTAATTGTTTTGTCTTTTTGTCTGTATATTCCTATTTCAGTCAATCAATCGGCCAAACTCTACTGCCATATCTATTGCAAACTGAATATTGCAACCTTAATATTGAATTTATGGTGTGTGGATCATATTGGCCAATGCATTAACACACTCTGACAGAGTTCCTGTCACTCACATCTTGTTTTGTGTGTGTGCGTGTGTGTGTGTGTGTGTTTTAGTGATGTCCTCTGTGCTGGCTGTAATTGGCTGCATGAAGTAGACAGACTCTACTCTCTGGCTTGTTATCAGACTGACAGGCAAACTGGAAAGGACAGCAGTGTCACTCTGAGAAACACAGCAGACTGCAGAGGCTGAAAACACACATACACACAAAAACAGACATAAACACCATGATTGGACACAGCAAACACACACAGGCAGTCAGACACATGCGAGTGCTGTGACACTAACAGGCAGTGACAGTGAGGAGAGTTTACCTAATGTATTGCTCTTAGACATTCTAAAAGACGACGGGTCGGTAGATAAAACTAGATAATGGATGCACACAATTAGCTTAATGTAATAATAAAAAGAAAAGGATAAGACAAGGTCGGGAAAAGGTCAAAAAGATGGGTGGGACATAGCAGATGCTTGAATGGGTTTGTGCATTTGTTTGGTAAAGTGGCAGCTTTACTGTGACCAGCAGTGTTTTGTAAGTAGAACACTGAAACACTGCAACAGAAATGAGAGTCTGACCTTAGTGATTTCAAAAATCTAAAGTGCTGGTCCCATTCCAGCTCACTGAGTCGTTCACTTTTTGAGGAAAGAAAACCGTTTTCTACCTCTTGCCTTGAGAGCTTTTTGATAAAACTGAATCAGCCTTTGAATCATTTTGTTTTCTTTAATGCTGGAATGACAGATTGTTCTTTGTGAAAGCTTGGTCGCCAGTCTGTGCAAAATTAACTAATCCTTTTCTCTGTCCTTCTGTCCAGACATGAGACCTTGTTGAGGTGTTCCCAGTGCAAGTTGGCTCGCTACTGCAGTATCACTTGCCAGGTATAGTGTGTGGATGCAAATAATAAATTGTTTGTGTGTGCCAGTTTGGTAAACTGTCTTTTTCCTGCAGAAAGAAGCATGGTCTGACCATAAGAGAGAGTGTAAATGTCTGCGAAGCCTTCTACCCAGAATTCCCACCGACTCAGTCCGTCTGGCTGCAAGACTCATTTTTGCCTTGGTATGTTTCTGGAGTTTCTCACTGTAAGACAGTCAAAATAATGTGGAGAAAGAAAGATGCAATAAAAATAAGTATTTATGCCTTCAATTCTGTTAGATGCAATGACCTGTAAAATGCTACTGTGTTACACAAACTGTGAAACTTTTAGTTTTTCAGAATATCTTTTTTGCATTTACTAAAAGATTAAAAGCACCTCTGTTGTTGCAAGAATTTTCCCCTGTTCTCACATTTATGAAATCCTCTGGAAAGTCATTAAATAGCAAAGCAACCTTTTCTTAGTGCCAGAGAAATTCACTTTTTCAAGGGCTTCATACAGCAGCAACATAATGCTTCAGAAAGTGCTAAACATAATGTGCAACAGAGGCAGAAAAACAATTCCGTAAAACTATAGTAATGTGCTAATGTCCCTCTTCTTCTCCTCCTGCAAGCTGAGTCCATCTAAGAGCAGAAGTGAGGAGCTTTACACATTGGATGAGCATGAATCACGTAAGTCTGTCTTTTCAGAGTATATGTGTGTTTGTGTGTGTGTGTGTATAATCCCAGTGCAGTAAAATGTAAAAAGGTTGTTTTCTCCACCATATTTAAGCTTTCTCAAGATATGTTGGGAACACAAAGGAATGAGTCTGTCAGAGCCAAAGCTGAAGCTCTTTCCAGATACTGTCAGAAGGTCACAGACAGACAAATGTTTTTTTTGTATTATCATATTTACAGACCTTAATTCCATGTCTGAGCAGAAGAAAGAGGGTCTGTCTCAGCTGGCATCCATGTTGGCGTTGTACCTACAACAAGAGTTACCTGACCTGGCTCAGGAAATGACATCAGCATTGTCACCTTCGTGCAGAGAATCCCTCAACCTTATTGCAAAGGTGAGCTTAATGCATATTAACACAATATAAATACAGCCATTTTTGGTTTTGTATATAGTGTATAAACACATAAACACCTTGGCACACTCACACACACTTGAGCACATACAAAAGTGCAAACATGTCTACCCATACACAAAAGGACCTAGCAAAAGCAACTCTTTATTGCTTTAAGCATCCCCTGCTGCTTTTGGATGGACCCCAACATATGTCTAAGATCTTCCCAGCATCTGTGATTACGTCCTTGTGTTTGTGTGTGTGTGTGTGTGTGTGAGAGTGTGTGAGAAAGCGAGAGAGTGTGTGTATTCCCAGAACAACCTCAGGTCTTATTCTCCTAAAACACACCAGCTGCTGTCTTTAGAATTCGAACCACAAAACCACTTTGTGCGCAATGATGTGTTTGTCTGGATTTTTCTCAGCCTCTGTTATCTGTTAGCTTGTGTGACTTCTCTTTAAGTGTTTGACTGTGTGTGTGTGCATTGTGTTTGTCCCATCATAATAATTGTATGAGTGTGTGTGATAATTAAAAGCAGCCAAGCAACTGAGCTAAGAATGTTTCCATAGAACAAACTTAAAAGTTTTGAATAAGAAAAACTTGCTCATAAATTACATGTCAGAGTTCAGTTTTAGTGGTGATACAGAACTAAATATACAAAACACTGGCATGTGTGTTTTTACTCACACTAATTGCAGGGCTGAAATAGACTGAAATATGTCAATAAATATTGGTTGCAATGTCATTAAAATTTAGTAGAGATATTCAACATCACCAGGTGATGAAACCTTATGACTTAGGTGACCCAAAAGGGGTTACTTTCAGCGCCGCCTTAAGGTAAAGTTTTTCTTTTGTTTAACTGAAATATTTGATGAATCGCCAAGAAACACAGACATTGCAATTCGCACGTCATTTTTACCTTTACTTCATTACAACTGCAATGGATAATACTCACACTTTGGATCTTTGATTATTGTTAAACATCACAGCATCACAGAGCTGCTGGTGTGACCACAAACTCTTACTGTTGTTGTTTCACACTTTCACACACACATTCTTGTGTGTGGATTTTGTTTCCATATTTTTGCATAATTTATCAAGAAGTATGAAGGTGGAGGGAGAAAGTAAGAGAGAAAGAGTGTAATTTGATGAGGTGCTGAAATGTGCTGTTGTGTTTGTGTGTATGTGCTTGTGGGATTGTTTTTTTAAAGCTTGGAAAACTGGAAAACTGCTGATGAAATGTGATTCAAGATTCCAGTGGGAATTCTACTCCAATCTGTGGAAGATAAAGAGTGAACAACACTCAGTGAATTAAAGAGAAGAAGAAAGGGAGGAAGAGTGTTTGAGATAAAAAATGAGAGAGGAACAGAGCGAGAGATTAGAGAGGGAGAAGAGAGGAGAAAGACATATAGATAAAAAGAGATGAGATTTAAAGAGCAGGAAATGGACAGAGTGTTCTGCAATATAAAATGTTAACAGAAACTGGAGAACTGGATTTGTAACTCAATGAAAGGAACTCACTGAGAATACATTTTCAGTCAACATAAGTTGTAACTGAGTGATATTTTTAAAAACAAGGACCACAGAGATGAGACCAACAGGAAATTTAGGAAATTTAAGAATGGTATAAGTGTGCTTCAAGCTAATCAACATTTTAATTTGGTGGGAATGGTAATGTTACTTTTCATTTTCACTGAAATCCTTTGCCTTATCTCTTAATGTTTCTCTCTGTCCTCTCTGCTTCTGTACTTCTGTCTGTCCTTGCATCTTTTTCCATGTCTCTCTACTCATTTTTCTTCCCCTGTGCATGCAGTCTTTTTCTTCCCCCATGCTCTCTCTCTCTCTCTGTCTTTAATGGCTCGAGTACATAACAAATGAGGAGTTTATTATTGTGTACTTAGATTGTTCAGTGTGCTAAACAAAAAACAACATAATAGGTCATTACTGTGACTGCTTGTGTGTGTGTGTATGTATGTATGCGTGTGTGTGGTGTGTTTGTGTGTGTTTGCGTGTGTGTGTGTGTGTGTGTGTGTGTGTGCTGGGAGTCCAGTCTAGTCTTTTACAGTGGGGGAGTGTTTTGTGTTATAAAACCATTCTTTATGCTAATAGCTACTCCCTCAACAACAGACTAATGGTGTTACACAAACACATACATGCATGCACAATAACACACACAATGAAGTAATGGCACTGCGTCATTACTGCTCTTAATATACCCAAGAGAAGCAACAAGGGAAGGAGGGTGCATGTTTGTGTGTAATATTTGCTGTATTTTTCGTGTGTGTGTGTGTGTGTGTGTGTGTGTATGTGCATGCTGTCCTGTACAGCTATTTGGTGCAGAGAGACTGCAGTGGGATGTGTGTATATCTGCACCATGTTTTGTTCGATTGTGTTTTGCTTTGGACTACAGGGGGGCTATGTTTGTTTGCGTGTGTGTGTGTGTGTGTGTGTGTCTTAGTGTAGTTGTATTGCTATCTTCATGTAGACCAATTTTAGTTTCTAACAAGCACCGTGAGGACATTTCTGCACTATTTCACATTTCTGAAGTATTTAGGTTGGACCTCACAACTTAAAATGCTTGTTTGAGGGTTAAGACTTGGTTGTAGGTTTAGAATTATCTGATGGTTATGGTGAGGCCAAAGGGCCAAGGAATGCGTCATGTCTATAAGGTTCCTCACAAGGATAGAGAGACAAGTGTGTATGTGTGCTAATACGTGTGTGTGTTTGCGCGTGTGTGTGTGCTTTGGTCAGACTGTGGTGGTGCAATAAGCAGTGACAGATGAGATCTGGCCGCGGCACATTTTATTGCCTCCCTCAAGCACTTCCCCTCTCTGGACTGTGTGTTTGTGTGTGTATATGAGTGTGTGTTTATGGGTATGACTGAGGATACTCTCTTGGACACATTTTTGTGACTCGTAGGAATTCATGCAAACTGTCTTTGACTTGAACTTACACAACAATTAACAGTGCTGCTTACTGACAAAAGTCATCAACATTTAATGTAGTGATGGGAACTATGTGTGTGTATTTGTTTCTTTGTCTGTGTGTGTGTGTGTGTGCGTGCTTAATATTGTGTGCACTTACTGAGTAAAGCCCTTGCTGCATTGAGACCAATTTC
>JAPZDY010000001.1:7984036-7996170 GCA_029783645.1 Ctenochaetus hawaiiensis
TGAGGACAAGCCTATTCATATTCACACTCGTCACCATTATGCTAATTCTGATTGCATGTCTCTATGCTAATGACACCAGTTAAATTAGGAGTCTCTGTTCTGTGAAGGACACACAGATGGGTGTTTGCAAATGTAGAGAGAAAGCACATTAGTGTATATGTAATAAATATAAAAATATATTATATATTTATATATATAATAGGCTGTAAATGACAGTGTACCTGTTCTGGCATTCTACACTCGAATTTCTCCGTGTTTCTTGTTTTTAAAATGCTTTACTGAAATGTCACAGGATCATGGCTCACAGAAATCTGAATAAAGGTCAAGTTAATCACTTAAGTTTCATTAATCATTCAAGTAACCCCTTGCATACCGAACAAATCTAAAAAAAAATCTTTTATGTAGAAATAAACAATTTGACATCAGGGGTTTTATTTTTGGAATTTTTTTATAGTATTTGAGATCTCAGTGTAAGTAGCTGTTGTGTTTCAACAACCAATTTCTGTTGGTAAATTAAACTTGCTCCTTCACTATTAAATTCTGTAAAATTCCACATGATGAGACCCCCTGAAGGACTATAAGCAGCAAACGCTGTTCAACCATTTTACTCAACACCATATGAAGTCAGACTTTCCTTTTTGTCCTTCCACTATTTTGTTGTTAGCATAATGTATCTCCCAATTTTTTAGCAACATTTTTAGCTAGTTTTGCGGACTGCAGATGGAGCTGAGTCACTAATGTGGCACAGGTGTTTTTGTCTTTTTCCTTTTGATTTGACTAGTTTAGTTTCTAACAGGATATTTTCTGACAAACAACCTAAGACCTTTTTTATGTATTGATTAATAGCAAATAAAGCAAAGCACTTAAAGCATCTTCAGAGAAGAGGGGAAGAGGAGTAATTTTCACCTCAATAGAAGCTTTAAGTGACAAAAATTCTGTAGTTTGTAATGGATTGTTAAGTTCAACTAGAAAAAAAGGATCAAATTTGCAACAACACTACAAACAAAAAAGTTATACAGCTGATCAGTGCCTACATTCAGAAAACTTCAAATCCCACAAAAACAACATAGCACGTTTACCTAATGCTTGAGTTGGACTCTCTCCTTTTCTTTCTCTTAAACGCAGTTGTAATGGGTATGTCGTCATTATATGGATGAATATTGATTAAACACTATTTGTGCCATAAAAACACCATTATCATTACAACCTGGCTCCACTTAAAACATGCATGAGCACGCACATAGTGTATAAATGCACAAGCTTTTGTTGGTGTGATTGTAATGTGTAAGCGTGTAGAGATGCCTGAGCACTAAAACACCGCACACACACACACACACACACACACAGGTATCCACAGGGATAATTGGATGAACCATTTGACCTTTAACCTGACAGTCATCCTTGAGTGGGAGATGATTGTAGTTTTACAACCTCAGAAATTATGTGTGTCTGTTTAGGTGTGTGTGCGTGCATGTGTGTGAGAGAGAGAGAGAGACAGAAAGAGAGGGTGGATGGTGAGAGACTATGAAACACTGTGATGGAAGAGGTTCATATACACTTTAAAACATCCACGCTCTAATGATACTCAGGTATCTAGAGAGAAGAGAGTGCTAATGGACATAAGTCATAACTTTCTCCATGAGAAACATTTTGCCAAATTTTAAACAATTCTTGAATTTTATTGTGAGCTTAAAAAATGTTAACAATTTTATTTTGTAAGACATTTTTTTTCCTATTATTTAAATATGATTTATTTTATTCATTTTATTGGCATGGCTAACAAAAATGCAGTTATCATTTCTATTGTGCTTGCCCCATTTATGTTCCAAGCCCCGAGGTTAATGTGTCATATTTCAGTCAGCCTATGGCATCACATCTGCTCTTCATGAAGGTAGAAAAGCTTTTCTTGTTACAGTATGGTCTAAGGAACCAGGACCCAGATGCAGAGACGTTCAAAAGGAAGAGTTTTATTTTACAAATTAACACAACAAAAAACACTCTTACAGGGAAAAAATCGGAAAAACCAAAAACTACAAAAAACAAAAAAAGCCACAACAGAAAATCACCCGAAGGGAAAAAACTAGACTTACAAAATTGCTAGAACAAAAAATGACCAGGACTACGAAAACTCACTGGAAGGTTGTCTAGAAAAATGCAGCAATCATTAACACAGGAAACAACATGAGAGTGAGGAGATTTCTCAGGAACAAAGTCACAAGGCACGCGGACATGGACACAATCGTCTCGCACGGAAGCCAGAGCGTGAGTGGTTTAAGTAGGAGGCGTAATTGTCAATGGAAGGCAGGTGTGCCCCATGACTTTGTTCCTGAGCCAATCAGCCCCGCCTCTCTGCCCCGACCTGCTGAAAGGGAGAGGGAGAGAGGGATCAACACCGGATCAACACAAACAAAATCAGAACCATAACATTTCTATCATAACTTTAACTGATGGCAAAAAGAGGGAGAAAGCAAATAAGTGACATAATAGAAAAAAAGAGAAAGTGGATGCATTCATTTGATTTGAACTCCACATGTCATGATATTAAACATGTATCTTGCATCTGGTATCACATTTTATAATTTTCAAACTATTTATCCATCAGTCTGTGTGGTAGATTGTCATCAATCACAGACTCATACACTGTTGCCATAGAGATGCCCTCTGTACAGTTGCACTGCATGACAATGCTCACAACGTCCGTTCGAAACAAAGCCCGAGCTTTAAAGCTGATCCATGCTGTTATTTTCACACATTAAGATCAAACATAAGCTTTGTGGTATTTTACTCAGCAGGGGACTGATGCAAATAAACAGCAGACATCACCAGCAACCATTAGCATCAGTTTTGAAGCTGCTCTGAGCCGTGGACAATTGTGCCAGTGTACCATGTCATGATAGAATTCCCAAAGTTTGAAAAAGCCCAGAAGTTTAAAATGGACTGGAATGAAATCAGCAGTTGCTCAAGCGCCTCCGACCCTGAATAGGATAAGTGGTACTGAAAATGGATGAGGGGCAGCTCACCAGTTACTTGGCAACCATCAGAGTGTTACCATGTTTGCTCCCAAAAATGTGTCCAAACTCACTATTTGTATGCCTCGGGGCTTTCTCTGTAATGCATACTGCCGATGGCCAGATCCTACTTCAATGTTGACATCTCACAGAGTTTCCTTGGGCAACACATGTCAATCAAATATCCAACAGTAAAAGCACTGATATACGCATCTTGTACCAGCTTTAACAGTGGGACAAGATGCAATATAAATAAAACATAAATAAAACTTTGATTGTGTGAAGATTGTGTTTTAGAGATTCCAAAAAATAACCATCTAACGTCCTGAATATGTTAGTCATGCTTTCAGCTTTAGCACACTTAGTGTTTTTAATGTTTTGATTATTGAGCACAAACGGCTACTTTAAGTGCCTACTCATGAAACACATTGCTGAAACATCCAGTTTATATTCTTGTGAACTGCTTAATGCAATCCACTTAAAGACTTTATCAAATAGCAGATACAAACTACACTTTATTTAGGCTAACATCAAACAAAGCAACACATTCACCAACTCACCAAAGAAGTAGAAGAAGTAATCCATCGATCAAAAATATCCTGATAAAAATGGTCTGTTACACCGGCTAACATTCAGACAATCAATTCCAGCCAAATATTTATTGCATCTACACATACTCATATCTCTCCCATGTCTCTTCAAATTCTGTCTGTGTTATTCTTGTTCCCACATTGGTGGCACATATAAGCTTGTTAATACTACCAAGTTATTATTATTTTGTATTGTTTTTGTCTTAGATGTGTCTTTAAATTGTGTTACCATTGTGAGAAATTTCCCTCCATCTATAGTCATCTGCTGGAATCATTCTTGCAAAAATGGAATTTAATAATAGGATTCCTCTGTTTTTGGGGTTTTACATTTCTGATAGATCATTCACAAATAGATGTCTAAGTGAATCCAAAAACTTTTCTCTTCCTCTCTCCTTTTAAGTATAAATAAGAATAGTTTCATAAATCAGTCACAATCTGAACCAGCACAATATTCAAATGCTGTTACAGAACAGTGACATTTCAGTATGTTCTGTAGCTTGTGCTTACCTCTGTGTTCATTCAGGGTTAAGGATGGAAAGGATGTTTTAGTTGTGAGATAAAAGTTATTGGGTGCAGGAAATGCATAGAGAAAAAAAACCCATTCAGAGCTGACTGACTGCTGCTTTCAGAGTGGAAGGAGGAAGAGCTATTCCCCCGTGAAACAACCTTTTGATTCAGACTACGGCAGAGCAGTCAAGCAGTAAAAACTGATTTCCTGCAAAGAATACTGCTCTGAAAACAATAACCTGCTCTTTTTATCTTTACTCACCCCTATTCTTCAGTTTTAACCTGCCTACAGACTGCCAAGCTACACTTTGCTCTTTTCTTTTCATGTTTTCTTAATTTAATTTTTTTACATGCTTACAGAGTTGACTGTCTTGCTTGCTTTCCTGTTTTATTGCTTGTTGCTATGCAGAAAACTAATAATGGGAAAGAGGAATCAGCGAAAAAAGATGGAGTGGAAAGAAACAGAATCAAAATCAACCTCTCAGGTTATATCTGTGAGTAAGCAGCAGTAAAACTATAAATGAACTGCAGCTGTAGACCATACTCAGCCATGATTTATTGTATAAACAGTGCTATCTCTGCATGTGTTGAAAATCCGAGTTGGGTGTACCATTCTGCTTCACATTTAGATATTTAAAATTGACCTTTAGTGAATGAGGCAGCTTACTTAGGAATGTGTTTACAAAAAAAAACTCAAAGGAACATGGAATTATAGTAATTCTGAAGAAATCGGGGAAGTTTTAGTGGCACTACTGAGGAGGCCGATATGATCTTAGTACACACACGTACACACAAACACACATACCAACTGCAATGTTTTGTAGTAATATCCAGTGCAGCTCTGCCAGAAACATACATACATACATACTGATGTGTGTGCATGTGTGTGAAGGTTATACAATATGTTCCATAAATCTGCCTCCACACATGCATGTCTGTGGTCTGGATGCACACATGTGTGTGTGGGTGAAGTATGTGTGTGGGTGTTTCATTTGTGTGCAGCTCATCAGCTGAAATTGTGCCAACTTGACAAAAACATGTCAAATTTCTTTTCTGTTTTCTCCCAGAGATGATTGGTTATCAGCATGGGAATAAGTCATTAGATTAGGAATAGCTCGGAGCTAATGGTGTGTGTATCTGGATTTATGCACCACACAATATTTGCTTGTTGTGGTGTTATACACGCACATATATTCACTGTACTGTGATTGTGTCCAATCAGTACTGACTCTATTCTAGCATGTGTGTAATTTTGACTGATCCACTGAACAACACTACTGCTCTGATTTTTTTTTTTTTGTTTTGAGCACTGTTACATATAAACTGCAGAACTGCTATTTTTTATGGTAACATACTAGATATTGTATTTGGTCTGTAAACTCTTTTTTGGGAACCTCACTGTTGTTTTATAATGATCATGTATAATCTCATGTGTAGTCCTGTGATAACTGTAACTTGACCATAAAGCTGTAATAAGATCAACCAGTCAGTCATCATATCTTTTGTGTGTTAAAAACAACAAAGCTTTTCTTTGTGTCTCTTAACTAAGCTTGAGCTCCTTTGTAAAATAAGAAGTTTCCATATTTACCACCATACTATTAAACAGAATTAATCCATTTAGCGTTTAATCTGCAACATTTTTTTTCCCTTGTTTTAAATGTTGGTCACCTATTATCATGCACCAGTGTAAAATGTTAACATTGAGCATTATAGCAAACAGTCTACTGCAGACACAGATTTTGGTGTTTGTGTTCTTGTCACTGATGGTCAATTTACCTTGTGGTTATTTCCAATATCTTGATCAAGTTCAAGTTCTCAAGAAAGATCAAGTTCTAAAACCTCTTTAATTCTGGGCCACACAATTTAAAGCTGCTACTTATGGCTGCTTTGCTTGTGAGGCCTTCCGTGCAGTATTCTGCTCAGCATTTTCCCAGGGTGCATCTCTTTAATTCAGCCTGCCTGCTGTTGTTCACACTCAGCACAGCAACTTCACATGACAAGGTTGCTAACGAGTTTAAATACATGTCTGCTTCCCTCCTCTGTATCTCCCTAACTCCACTGTCTTTTGCCCTTTCCCACCTCCCTCCATCCCTCCTGCCTCTCCACCCCTTCTTAACTCTCTCCCTCCACCTGTCTCCTCCTGTCTTATCTTTTCCTCTCCTCTCCCTCTAATCCCATCTTTTTCTCACACTTTTGCCTCTACCCGCTCCTGAAGTGGTTCAGATGTGTAATGCTTGTTTAAACAGAGAAAGACTCTTGGGGTGTGTGTGTACATATTTTGACTGAGTTAGTCAAGCAATAAATAAAACTAGCATGGGGAAGGAAAAACAGCATGGGCCCTTTTACAATACTATTTAACTATTTGTATTAACATACATTAGCATTGTAAAAGAATCCTTCTCCTCTTCTATTTCTGCCTATATATTTTTTTACTATTTTGGTCTAAGAGTAATATTTTTTGAAAAGTTATTTCTTTTTGACATTTGTTAAATTAAAGGTCATATGATTTATAAATATTATAATGCTCTTTAGTATAAGTTATAAGTCAACAGATAAACACTGGTCTGAAGATGAAAAGGATCAGTACTTGGCTGGATGACCCAAAGAGCAATGTGGAAAGTCCATGTAGAAATGATCTTATTAAAAAACATAAATAAAAGTTATTGGGAGTTCAACTAAAATAAGTCTTTTTATCAGTGAGTCAGAGAGAAATAACAGGAAATGATGGCAGAGGAAGATAAGGAATTACAACAACTATTAAGGTCCCAGACTTGCTCATATCATGGTCCTTATGTTTCATTGTTGGTGCTTTAACCCCTACATCACCAGAGAACCCAAAAAATCTTGTTTATTGGCAGAAAACAGGCAAAAGTAAAACCAAACACTCATCAATTGAAGCTGCCAGTTCTCTTGTACCTCAGATGCACAACTTAAATGATTTAATGCTTTGGTTGATTTAAAACTTGACTTGAACTTAAGCCAAATTTTGAAAACCCATTGTTGAATAAGTGGTGTGCAGGCGGGGCACCGGGCACTGAGATAAAAACAAGGTAAACTGCACTGTCAGCTGCCAAGTCAGCAATGGAGCCTGACACTGATTTAGTTGGAGCATGTCCTTCAGATGGTACTGTGGCTCAAGCTCAAGCCTCAGGCTATAAAATAATGTTGTGTATTTTTTATTGCAGCTCCTGACAGGAGCTTTCTGTCTGCAATCCCCAGCACATCAAACAGCCTTTCAGCACACACGCACAATGCAACTCTGTGGCAGCACACAGGACATTAAGCTGACTGGTCCTGTGAGGTCATCTCATAAGGACATGACCTCTTGTCACCTACTGTCACAAGAGTTTACTCTGCTGTGAGTGCACTCTTTAATTAATGCTTCATTCATTTCAATGAGGAGATAACTTAAAAAAGAGACTGATAGGTCAAGCAGCAGCAGGATGAGAGACACATCCATCTATACTGCAGGTAATGGATCTCTGTTTACCACATTCATGGAGATTCAGGAGGTTCTGGCATTCATGTGAATGCCACCTGACACAAATCACTTACTCAAACACTGTAATACATCATGTACACCCTCCTCACAACAGCACTCTGAACAGCAGTGGCACCTAGAGCAGGAAGATGCTTCTAGCCTACAAAAGTGGCTTAGAAAGGCTGAAGGGAAAAGGCGTTGACCTTGACCTGGCCTCCAATTTCTCTGGTCCCAGTCTAAATGGATGTCTATGGAACCACATGGACCCAAAGAACCCACATGACTTTAAGAACCTGCCACCCATGCCCTAGTGCCAGACACCACAGACCACCAAAAGAGGTTTTGTATCTTTGCCTCAATGGGTGTGAGCTGTTTTTGTGGCATGGAGGGAACCTACACAACAGCAGTCAGGTGGTTTAAATGTTGGAGCTGTGTGGTGCACAGTTAAGCAGAAAAGAGTATAAAGAGGCTTCACTTTAAACTGAAAACCAAAAAAAAATAAGCTGAAGGATGCTAAACAAGTCTGAAAGGCTGAGGGAAACTGCAGAGTTGGGTCACTGCAACTCGTTTCATGTACAGATAATCAAGTAAATATGAAATCAGAGTATATATAAAAAAAAAAGTTTATACATCAGCCACTTTATGTTGAAAAGTGATTAAGTGCACATTTTTGAAATATGGCCCAATTAGAATGGCAGTAAAGTGACAAAAATGGTAGTTGAGACTGAGATAAATATTAATAATAATCAAAATATTAATAATAATCAAACTGAAAAAATGTGTTTTGATGTGTTTGAGTGCCTGCAACTCCGCACTCCGTGTGTGAGAAGATGGTGCTCAGCCTCAATTTTTTTCATATTTTCTCAGTAATTCTGTCTATGTTTGTCTGTCTATTGAGAGATGAAAGAACCATGATTAGGTCATAAATACTTAATCAAAGCATTAATAGTACACACACACGCACACTCACACAGATGCGATCTTTGATTGTGTCTGATGGCCTTTGTAGTTTTCCCAGATTGACAGTAATTGAACCGATTCCAGCACCATTAAAGACATAAACCATCCAGTCGTAGGTTTTTTGAACTGACATGACAGGACAAAGCAAACCAAGCTGATGCCTCCAATATGAGATGACAGGACCTCCTGCTCCCCACTGTCCCAAGCCCCCATCCATCGACTAAGAGACGTGCCACCCGTATGTGTTCCCAGAATGCCACTGAAATCATTTTAATCAGCCCCTCCCTCCCTGAATACCTAATGTCAGCACAGACATTTACAGATCCGCTCCATGCAGCTGACTGGAGTTTACTGTGAAGGAGTTGGTTTATCCGTCCTAGTTTTTTTCTTGCCTTGTCTTTAAGTGGTGATAAATTATCAAGATTTGCTTTTGAATTAATAGCATCCGTCCTAATGAAATTTAATTATAGATTGCATATTGAGATGCCTCTTATATCCATATATTTATTGTAAGTGATGAAGATCAAGGCCAGGAGACTAACTGAGAGTGACAGTTTTTTGTTGAACAGTTAGCAGAACTTCAGCTGTTGGTGTTGGGATGATAAACAGGATTAATGGACACTCTACATGCACATTGCAGTCTTGCTCTTTTTTTCTGTCCATCCATATTTGTTGATCTTTTTTATGAGATAGTTTATATAAACAGGTGTTCCCAATTAAACACCCAAATACATTGTTTGTCCATGCAAGGAAATGTAGGAGCTTCTTCTGATCTGACCCCTTCTGTTGGCTGGACAACCTCATCCATCGGTGCCCTCAAAGACCTGTATAGATCACTGTTGAAAAACAAATCTGTTAAGGTTGTTACAAATACTACGGTCAGTGGCTTTGTCAGTTAATGGTCTGGGACTCTGTTTTTGTAAGGTTGAATATTTTGCATTAAAGCTGCTTTTGACGTTGAAGTTATGGAATTATCAAATTATAAGATTGATGGGTACACATTTAGCCCAAACATTAAGAAGGCATTACTTGTGCCAGTCAGATTCCAAAACAACTTCAGAGGTACAACAATATTCTCCTGCACTTTCATATCAGCAAAAGATTAGGCAGCAGTTGGTGAGGACAGTAAATGCGTAATTCCAGTGCTTTCAGTGCAGCTGAAAGCACACACACGCACACACACACACACACACACACACACACACACACACACACACACACAGATAAATCGGCAGACAAATTAACTTCCAGTTGTAATTTAGGTTCATTTTTTCATATTTTCCTTTTAGTTAGAACTGATGTCTTGTGTATTTATCCCTGTATCTGTGTTCTTTGTAAAAGCTATTTTTTGTTAATTACACAAAACTTTTTACAGTGTCTTCAATACCAGTCTAGACCTTGTTGAAAGAACGTGTCATCAGAGCAGAAAAATTGCATTTTTTTTGTTTTTTGTTCCCTCTCAGATGATGACATTTTGGAGATGGGGTGTTTTTGATCTTATTTTCCATTTTCCATATCACAGGCTGCTCACCACACCCTTCGCTCATGTGCTCATCTTTGCCTCTGTTCCTCTGTCTCACATTCATCTTTTTTCCAAGTTCCATCCAAATCTAATCAGAAGAAATAATGTGTGTGACAGACAGAAAAAACAGACAGCAAATGAATGGATCCATGGTCTGACATTTTCCTCACCATTTTCGAAGAAAGCCCTTCCATACAAACTGCTTGGTTTGGTATCTTTTTATACAGTCACAGTAAATGTGTAATTCTCCACAGTGGGAATGGCAGTAGCTGAATCTTATCAGGCCTGTAATTCCTATTAAGTACCTGCTGTTAAGAATCTCTGCTTCATTATTTGCTGGAGAGTTTCTTTTCATTTCATTTTGTGGAATATCGTTCATTCATTCAAGTTAAATAGCAAGAAGCCCTCTAGATGCTGTAACATCTCTCCCATAGTGGTTCCTCCTCACTGGCACTTCACCACAGAGTGTCACCTCATGTGAACCCACAATCGCAGCTGTGGAGGACTCTCTCTATTAATGGAGAGGTTATAAAGAAACATGGAAACAGTGGGAGGCTCTTATCTCTCATCATAAGAAGAAAACAGCCATCACCATGGTTACTGATGGATGACATCTTCTTCCAGCTGTTGTGGTGTTATTATATGCTGTTTCTCTGCCAGTTCAGAACATCTCCAAAGCAGTGAGCAGGCCATCCATGACATTGTGTACTCATTTTTTAAGGACATTTAGAAGTTAATGGTTAAGAGATTAAAAGATTAAGAGATGGGGGGTCACATTGTCCATTTTGGGCATTTGAGCAAGACACACAGCAGGCCTAGTCTTCATTGATTATCAGCCACCATCGCCTATGAAAATCAATCTGACTAACTCGGACAGAAATGTTCGCGAACAAGGCCATGAGAGGTGGTGGAAAAATGTAAGTTCAGCAGTGATGCACATTTTCTGTGGAAGAAAATTTAAGTCTATGCACGTCTACTCACAGACTTTGTGAACCATTTTGCAGAGATCTCCCCAGGGATGACATCAGACTGGACTTGTGTAAATTTTTCTGATAAGATAAAGGGAAACCAGCTGCCACTGATCACGTTCTTAGTCTGCTGATTTGAACTTCAGTGTGTGTAAAAGATTTTCATACTGTTTGCCTATTTTGCCTAAGTAAAAAAAGGAGGAATATATATACATACAGTAATTTATTCATAATATACTTTTTTGTATAATTTATATAAACCTATTCATATATATATTTTTGTTTTTTTTTTCTTTTGTATGTATGTTTGTTTGTGTGTGTGAATTCTGGATGCAAAAGGTGTCCACCAGCTGCCTCTGCAGATGTTGATGTTCCGCTTGATTCTCGTGTCCAGTGAGATAGTGTGTGAGAGTGTGTGTGTGTGTCAGTGAGTGACAGAGCGATATCCATGCCCATCTAAGTGCCCTTACACTGTTTGTTTTAGTTTTCTCTGCACTTCATCACCCCTCTGACTCTTCTCTTCTTTTCTCTCTGGGTGGTAGTTTTTTCACCTTCGCTGTCAATAGCAGTGCTGCCTTATCCTGAAAGGAAACTGCAGGGGACTCAAATAAACCTGATCATGCAGGAATACATGTGAATCATGTGGACACAAAAATAGATAAATAATAAAAAACATATTTCATTTTAGTGTAGTATCCTTTACTCTCTCTGTCACCAACATGTGTGATCTCTCCTAATTCCAGCTGATCTGAATGGGTTGAAGCCTCTCACTGAATCTGGCTCATTGACTCTCTTCTTTACCTTGATTTATTTGGTCTGTGTGTGTTTATTACTTAGCTTAGTAATATTTTTTTAGCTGACACAAAGCTGTAGATTAAAGTGTCTGCAGATGAATATGTGTCAGCAACCTCATGAATGGGTTCAGGGCACATTTAGTAGTTTCTAGAGCTACAACATTTACACTTAGGCTACGTTCACACCGCAGGCTAAAGTGACCCAAATCCGATTTTTTCGCCCCTAAGCGACCTGTATCTGATCTTTTCATGACAGTGTGAACGACACAGATCCGATTTTTTCAAATGCGACCCAGGCCACTTG